>CM031240.1:842499560-843021346 GCA_018340775.1 Taxus wallichiana var. yunnanensis
TTATAAAATATTCGTTTTGTTCCCGAGTTTGTGCCCCAAGATTTGCTTATAATCTAAGTAGCCCTCACCCTCTTGGATCCGTAGCCCTTAGTGTAAGAAAGAAGTTTTTGTTACTGCTAACCCTTAGCATTTTCCCCACTTTCACTTTCTTATCCTCCTTAATACCCTTTTTGAACAAACATCCTCATCTCTCTACTTTTTCCACTCCCTCCAGCTTTAGCTTTTCCGTGCATCTCCTTCGGATTTTTCATTGCACTTTCCTGTGCGATTGCTGAGTTGTAATGTCTGATTTGCAGGAAGGGATGTCCATGTTGAGTTATGATGGGATAGGTACTTGGTATCATTTCTGATCCATGTACTTTGGATATGTGGATAAGATTTGACATCCTCCCTTACCTTAAATAATAACCAATTTTTTTAGAGGAACATTCTAATAATTTTATCAACCTTTCTTTGGTGATGACTACCCTCCACTCAATATGCACCACTAGGGTGCATCGTAGCCATCCATATTAAGTGGAGGGTAGTCAATTCCCTTTCTATTCGTTTTTTTAAGGTGACATCAATATATGTTTATATGTGAAGGCATTCTACTATGGTAAAAGCCTATGGTCATTCCATTCGCCCTTTGGCCTACATTTGATAGGTATTTTGGCGTTTTCCAACGTGATAAAATTTGATGGTTGTTTTGTGCGTTTTCACTTTTTAAAGTTGTTTTTAGTTTTTGAAATGCGTAGGATTCACAATTGCATGTTACGGCTACCACTTTTGGTAAAATTAGTGAAGTTTCATGTTTTAAATTCTATTGCTACAATTTATTTTTACCTGATTCATAAGCCATTATCAATTCATTCTCCCACTCTGTAATGCTGAGTTTGTATTCTTCTGATTCAAGCTGACAAACTCGCATTCTATTATTGAATCCCATTCAAACAGATAGGACACCTTGTATCAAGTAAGTTGGATCCCGTAACTTCGATTTATTTAAAGCATGTAATATAAATGTGGGTAGTCAAGCTCATCTCAGGTTGTTAAACCACATTAATGGATACTCACTAAATTTGGTTACTCTGCTCGGGAGTTGATTCAAGCTCGAAAAGGTATGAGATAAAGTGCTGAAACTTGTTTCTGCAGTGCTTAATTAATTCCTTAAGTGGTTACACCTCAACATCATTAGATGAATTATTTGCTTATCAACCCCACCATGAGGATTTCTCTATGTTCATTCTTTATCTTGTCAAATTTTGCAAACAAACTTTATCTTAATAGAGGTTCATCCAAGTACACAAAGTGCATCCTATGTGATTATATAATAAGCAAAGTCCATGGCATGCTTTTGGTGGCAATTGAAATCACTAATTTGAAATAAATGGTTGCTCATTTATTATAGTCCATCACCCAAATCTTTTTCACATAATACGAGGCCTAAAATGAGAATTTTTTCCTCAAACATTCATGAATATCTCCGGAAGAGTATGATGAGGAGTGTGAATCTCTTTGGATACCGTGGCTCAAGCAATAATAGGAGAAAAAGACATAGGTATTGATGAATATGAAAGAAATTATAAGAAAAAGAGTTCAATGCTTTTAATTGTCCCATATCTGCCTTATTTCATACTTGTAGTTCTACAGAAGGTATCCTTTATTTATCTCTTCCTTAAGTCAAAAACACATTTAAATCTGACATAGCTTATTGTATCAAAGAAACTTCATTTTCATATTTGCTTTTTGTACATTGTTTTTCATGGACCCTATGCTATTAGCTTTCATTATCTAGAGTTAATACTACACATATCTTTTGTCTCCAAAAAGTGGCTATCTTCCACTAAGGAGAAACAATATATGAACCATATAGCCATTATTGGCATTTGATATTTGCAATTCTTTGCTTCTCAAGCATAGAATAAATTGATTGTCATTTAGTTGGATTTTAAAGTTTACTTTTTTTTAACATATACCCAATAGCTGAGACTCTTAGGTGTTTTTTGGGCCATTCTATGGAGTTGAAGTCGAGACATAGAATTTTCCAAATTGGCTTGTTCATTGGGGTCATCTAGAAACTATGGTATGAAGTTCTTTTCATGTAGTAATTTGTTGATTTCCTTGACCTCCGAGACAATCTATGTAGCGGATAATTCTTTCCTTGGTGTACTATCATCCCACTAGAGCTAATTTCTTCAACTCTACCCTACTGAGGCCATTCATCTCCTCCACAGGACCTTTGAAATTTGAGTGTTTCAATTCTTCCTTGAAGTCCTTCCAATCTCCTCACCCTTGACATTGGAATAGGTGTTGGATGAAAAATGGCACACAATGTTTTGTTATTACAAATATTTGCATGTTAATGTTAATTATTTTCCAATATATGTTGCTTATGCAGTTTTTCTAGATAGAATTTTCAGATCTACCATTTTCACGGAGAAATAGCTCATGAGAAAATAAGTAGCTCCTATTTGAGTAATACCAAATTTCTTAGCCTTTCAACCAGTTATTATCTCTGTAATCTATGCAATGAGTGAATTGAATGAACCATGATTTTAAAGTTGTAGAAGGTATTTTTGAGAAGCATTGAAGAAGCCTATCTAACTTGAGATCCAAGGCATGTATTTAGAGACATTTGAACTAGAATTTTTGGAACTATGAACCCACCTAGGAAAGGGAAATGCACTTATCCCAACGGATCAACCATTGGTAAGTGGTAACCTAGGTTACCCAACACAAGCCTTTAATAAATCCATATTGCCCTCTTATGTCTGAGCAGTATATTTTTTATCCATTGAAATATGGGACAATAAATAAAACAGATTACATCTAGGACAATGTCATCACAATGCTTTATCTCCTTATTCGATGGTAGAACCCACCATCAAAATCCAATATATAAATACATATGCTCAGTATAACTTGATCAAAATTATATTAACACCAAGTGGGCGCCATTGAGAATTTTTCAATGTAACCATAAAGATTTTCCATGGCACCCTTACCTTTTAGATGCATGTAAACATCAATAATATAGGATTATACCTTTCTAAATTCTATCAAATTGAAACCTGTGACATTCTTTCGGATGGAGAGACATTTAACATTTCAAAATGGCATTCCTTCTAATTATTTCCATGAATTGTGTTGTTGATTGCTTTTGATAGAATCTATGTTCACATGCCAGTGATGTCAAAGACAATTCATCAACATTTAATTTATCCTCTCAGAGACAACAAACCTTAAAAAGACTTACAGGATAAATGACAAGAATAATATGCTTATTGGTTTATGTTCTCTTTAAATGCTTTACTTGCATTATCCTGATCATGTTGACATGGAAAAGCATAAATGTAGGTCCAAGTATTAATCTTGTGATGAACTTCCACCTAGTTGGAGGATTGAACTGATATAACAAAAAAGGTATAGTAGTTGATTATTGCATTAATTTTGTGAAGTCAAGAATGACACTAGTTAGGATTTGAAGTGAAATTTGTAACTTGTTTTTAAATTGGTTTAGTACTCAAACAAAGTGCAGTTACATGCCTCAAACCACTCAAATATACACAAAAATTCCTGTGTAGAGTTTTTTCGATAATCCTTTTATCAGAATGATGGTGATTCTAATCATCATTATTAAAATTCTTCATAGTTTTCTATGAGCTCATCGTATGGATTGACAATATCAAATCTTCATTAGTATTTTTCCTTTCAAGATAAGCACTCTTAGAGGCTTGCCATCTCTATTTGTTGTACTCCATCCATTCCATTTTGTTGGTTTTGGTTATTAGAAGGTATTTTTGTTAGCGTAGGTTATTATTTATCCTTTTATTTATTTATTAGGATAATTTTTACACTTTTATTAGTCCTACACTTGTTGGGTTAGCTTGTTTAGGTGTATTAGTTGTGTGGAGTTAGCTTACTAGTTATGTTGAGTTAACTTACTAGTCTTATGGAGTTAACTTAACTATCGGTGCTCGATTAGTGGGAGTTCTTCACCACCGATTTAGGTAGTAGTTGCACTTCCCTCCTCCTATATGTACATCTTTCTTATTGAATAATTCAAGTCATTATATTGTAATGTATTGAGCATTATGGATTATGATAGATTTCCATATGTGGTATTTTAGCTCTTCTATTTTGCAAATCTAATGTGGTGTGTTATTATCATCCGAGATCGCGAGCTTAGAATAATCTTTTTATCGTTCCTTTCATGATATCAAATCTATAGATGATGTAGACATCCATTTGTAAGTTTTTCTTTGCAAGCAAGAGTTTATTATTTTATGTATTTAGAATTTGTTAGCACTTTTACTGCAACATGCATTTTTATGTAAAATGAAGTGCGCTATTGGATTTGGGAAGGTGCTAAAACTATAGAATCATTGTAAAATTGACCATGTTTTGAGACACAAATCTACGCATATGAATCTGTACCCTCTAGGTGCATTATTTTATCCATTAGATATAAGCGTGTACCTTAGAATGTATTCTTTTACCCTCTCACTGGATATTTCAATTTTGGATGCGAGTCTTTTATCCACTTTGGACGTGGATATGTACCATTTAGGTGCATTTTTTTATCCATTGGATATAAGTGTGTACCTTACTTTTATCCATCGATATGCATTCTTTTACCCTTTGGATATTTCAATTTTGGATGCGATCTTTTATCCAGGATATGTACCCTTTAGGTTCATTCTTTTATTCATTAGATATTGACGTGTACCCCTGGATGCAATGATATACACTCTGGACATTTTAGGTTTTGGGCACAAATTTTATTCTTTGGTCACAAGCATGTATCGTGTGGATGCACTCTTTTACCCTTTGAACATTTGGGTGTTACGTGTACCTTTTTAAAAGATCAACATTAAAATATTATTTTAATAACAAAACCTTATAGAGCTCATAACTTTTGATCATAGCTCGAATTAAAGTAATTTTTTTGAAATTGTGTATTTTTTTAGATCTACGCATTGGTGACATTTTTATACACATATTTCAAATGTAAAAGGTGTTGTTACTCATTATAATATTTACATGCACTCAATTATAGAGTGCCAATTTGGGAGGGTGTTGTGATCACTTGTGGACGTAATTTCAGTTAAGCACGATGTCCTAAACTTTTGGGTGTTGCATTCTTGTATCTATGAGTGTATACATTTATATATCTCTTATTTGTTGAGATATTTTGGATCATATTTTTTGACACTTTTTTGGCATGTTGATGCGGTCTCTCTTGTGGGGGAGCTATTACGGTGAAGCCAGTGTTAGTTTGCCGGTGTTTCAGTAGTTGATTTTCGCAACTCATATAGATCTATGGTATCACTCTACTCATTCAAAGAATATGAGAGGGTGTGGTGTTGATACTACTTCTTTGGGTTTTGTGTCCTTACCTTATTACCTTGGTTTTCTTGATCGTAGCACTCCTATTTATTTGGATATCGTGTCCTTGCCTTGTTGCCTTGGTTTTTCTTGGATCGTGGCACACCTATTTGTAGCAATTGATCAAATTATGTTTGGTTTTTTTACATTTTCGACATCACTCCATTGACAGTCTACTTGCATGCAACTATTCTAGTGAAGCCTAGTGTCGCTTGTTTTTAGTTATATGATCGAGCGGTGATTTAGACCATAGTGCACACCACACTTCTTCATCATTGTATACGATTTTTAGATCGAGATTCTGAGGATATCTTGTAGCGGGATTTTTCTCTCTATACTTTGTTATTACTAGTTTTGGGTACCTTACGGTGTCTATTTTTCTTAGTTGTTGTACGTGGGTACCTCATCAGCCTTATTCGAGACCCACCTTCTTTTCCACCCACCTTAGCTATGCTTACGGGAGGGTGTTAGTGTAGGTTATTATTTGTCCTTTTATTTATTTATTTATTAAGATATTGAAGAAGATGTTTAAGCTTAAAGCAACAATTAATAGAATTCTCATTGCATTGGTGATAGTCACTAGTGCATTTTCATCGTAGTTGCGTACTTTAAGTGGTCAAGAAGGGTCTAGATTCGTGGTGGAGGGAGAGTAATTAGATTTCTTTTGACGAGTTGTGGTATTAGGAACCGAGGACAAGGTAACTTAGTAAAGGTGCTTCTCCTAAATTACAAGTGAAGCTTGGTAGGTGGAGAAATAGTGTTGACGATAAATTTAGCATTGGTAGGATTAATAGTTGATTTAAAGTTGTATTTAGCTTGAAATTTGTTAGAGGAAGATAAAGAAGTACCATAATACTTCAATTTTCCCATAGATAATAATTTGATTTCACGTAATTTGAGTGTATGGTATAGTTGATTAAAAGGAAGTATATTTATCGAAGATGACACTCTCTTAGAGTGGAGGAAAATACTTTTTGACACGAATAAATGGATCTTGTAATTGGAATCAATGAGAACATTGGTCATTTTTAGGAAGGTTGTTTTTATAGCATAAAACATAATCTATAAGATATTAATTACATCCTTGTTTGATTTTAGCTAATTTTGCATAGGATATATTAGTGTCATTATTGATAGAAAAATAAGAAAAGAAGGCATCATTTGGAGCTATAAAAGAAGTTATTGAATGGACAAGTAGAGCATAGAACCATCACATTAGGTAATCTTATAACCTTCATAGAATTAATTTAGCTAATAACGTAAGTTCATCCACATAGTCAAGGCAAGCCACATGAAAATATCAAAGGTTATCTTAAGGGTTGTCATGGCCATTAAAGGTGGAAAGATTTAGTGTAACGAAGTTAGGAGACAAAGTGAATAAGAGGATATGGCGGTGCAAAAGGGATATAAAGGAGGAGTGAGGAATCTAGAGATGAAGAGGAATGTGAAGTAGCCTATTATAATTGGTTAATTTGGGATTGTAACTCATGGTACAAGGATGCCGGTCATAAGTGCTTGAAGATGATCCGGGTTTTGTATGGGGAATATTGGGAGGAATGAGGAGAGCGATGTAGTTATCTCTCAAAAGTGCACCATGTTGAGAGATAACTGCAGGTGTTCTAAGCTTTCTCTGGATCTCTCACTTTCGTAGATAAAATGGAAACACCTCATATATATGGGTATACCTATTGTTGAGGTGAGTCTCAGTATCAAGGTCAAGGTTCTTTTTTTGATGTATCCTAAACTAATTTATAAGGGTTTTAGGGTAAAAGATGATTGTAACTAAATTGAAATCTGGAGTGATACAAAAAATGTGTTGAGGGCTTTGACCGAGTATATGCACAATCAGTTTGAGAATGAAATTTGGATGCACAAACCAATAGTTTTCAGCGAGAATATAAAGGCAAAACACTTGGTGTATTGAAGGAATGAATCGTTATGATACAAGATAAGATAAACATGCACGCTAATATTATGCAGAAATTACTAAATTTACAACAAGGTAAGATGATTAATCAAGGAATTTGACATTCACAAGAACTAATGAGATATACACACCACTTTGTAAATAATTGGAAAGCCGGGAAATCAATTCTCATTCAAGGGAAAAAAGCTGACAATATTTGCTTATGCACTCCTACGTCCAAAAATTCATCCTTTGTGCTTGCTAATTTGCACACAATATATGGGCAAAGCTATTCACCCATTACCCATCCTAAAATAGAATAAAATTTTTACTTTGCCCATGCATGCTAATTTTACCCTTTATCATGAATAAATAAAGGAATAAAAATAGACATGCTAATACAATGAGACATTAATAGCCTTGATTACAAAAATACATTTAGTCAAACTGTGGTTGACTGATCTATTTTAATAAAGTAAGATGAATAATTTGGCTAATAATAGCCCTTGCTTGCTGTGTAAGTCTCCTCCAATGTGCATGCAATATTTGTCTTCTAGTGCTTGATGTGACACTTACAATTTGATCCACTTGTAATGATAAATTTAGCACTCTTTAATTCTACCCCTTGGATGCACATGTAAAAATAACCTCCTTGTGTGAGAAAAAAAATTTCTTTTATTTGCAATACTTTGCAAAATATTCACCCATGTATTCCATCTACTTTGCAAGTTTTGAGGTTGACATATGTTCAGTGTCTCTCTTGTTATCATATGCAAAATTCACTCATGTGCAAGCAAATAGTGCTTTTGTTTTCAAAACTTAGCAAAATAAAAATCACCCCAAAGTGGGGACCACCTGTGCACATGGGTAGAATAAATAATATCTCTCCTTTTTGAGATAATAAGGTCTCTTTTGAAAAGGTTAAAGTGATCATGATCTAGATTTAAATTGACCCTCCATTGGCCCCTTGTTTGATGGCATATGATATGGTCTTATTTGACTTGGACATGGGCATAATAACCATTGTTATAATTTCAAATAATAATCATATTGATTATTCACCTTGGCACATACTTGGTCTCCCTTTGAATAATCACTGCACTTTTGAAAATAAGGTCACGTGACCCTTTTGCATAGTTGATGGTGTATATATTATTGATTAGACCTTATCTAAGGTCAATGCAATGATAACATTAATCTGGGGTTGGTCCCCTTCATGATGATGACTCACCCGTTATTTATTTTGTATCGGTGATTGTTTGATCGTAACCTACAGTTAGGGTTTCATCATGTTGATGCCACGTGAATTATTTAATCTCTAAGTTGAGTTAAATTAACCCGTAGTTGAGTTAGTGAACAAAAAAACAATCTTGACCTAAATCACTCGCACTTTACACAAGCTCTCTTTGAGTTAGGAAATTTTGTTGAAATTTTTCCTTGGACAATGGCCATTGGAGATGATTTCAAGCTCTTCTCGCTCCATTTTGAAGTGCTTGGAGAGTTAAATGGAATATTTTATGCATCTGAGTCATTGTTTATCATGTTGCCATTATTTATGCTTTAAAGCTCATTTCTTGAGGGTTTTACCTATGTAAAGTAATATCCTTCACGATTTTCATCTTTAAGAACTTGGGATTACGTATTTTTAGCCTTCGAGCTCTGGTTCCGGTTCATAAAATTTGAGATGGGTATGGCTTATTTTCTCCTTGGATTTAATCTAAGGTTTGGCCTGGAAGTTGAAAGCTTGGACATTGTGGTCTCTTGGTTTCATGCCATTAAGAGGTGCTCGAACTGGTGGTTTCTGATATTTCCTTTTGATGCTTCATTGAGCTTGAACAAAGGGTAAAGCTCACCATCACAGGTTTTGGCTGGTGATGATTCTAAGTTCTTTGTGAAGAAGGTAAAGAAATCTCATGTTGTTACTTGAAAACTCTTAAAATTTGCTCATTACTTTTATTTTCCAAATTGAAAGCTCGGGTCTGTGTTTACTTGTAAACGAGCTTGTGTTTACACTGTAAAACGAGCTTGTGTTTATTGTCTTGATGAAAATGAGCCATGGTTGTGTTATATCTTGACAAATGCGACTACATTGTTAATGGCGTGAAGCTCCATTTAAACTCTAAAAACCCTTTTCCACTGGTGAGTTTTTCCTAACATAAACATTCTCTACCTCATAACTCTAGATCTAGGCATTTTGTATTATGGGTATCAATGATTCGAGTTCTATAAACTACCATTTTTACTGCTGCCATTCTAGGTACTTCACTTTTGCTTCAAGATAGGGTTTTATTTGAGACTCGATCTGTTAGTTCTTAAAAGACAACCATTTTGTGATTTTGGTCTCTAGCCTTGGCATTCGTAGGTAATAATTCAAATTTTGTACTCATTTCTTTGTTCTTATGCGATATGTGTGAATCTCCGACTTGGTGCAATATGGGCACTATTGTAAGAGTTTTGAAGGTAAGGATGTGTTGTTCTTTTCCATCCATAAATTCCAAGCAATATCCTCTCAATGTACACTCTGAAATATGAGGAATTTTTAGTTGCTAGGCCATTTCTATTGTGTCATTTTGAATGGTATGTATGTTTATTTTAGGTGCAACTCGATTTGAGACATGAGGGTTTGTTGTTTCCTTCTTTTTTATGGCTCATAACCTATTATAAGTGTATGAAGAACGATTCAATTTGATATTGTGTCCTCATACCTTACCTTAGCACCTAAAGTTGCAATAGAACTCTATACATGTTGATTTCCTTTTGATAATGTATGTTGATGTTAAATGTTACATCTTTATGTAATGAGCTTATAAGATGAATTTCCTTGTTACATAACCTATATTCAATTGATGGTTGCGATATGAAACCTTGTGACTTTCTTCTAATCTGGGCTCTTCCGATTTTTTTACTTACTAATAATGTGGAAATGTTGGACTTTTAGATTATTGTTATGGGGGAGTCATTATCTTCGTGAGACAAAATTGTACCTTTTGAATGGTTTGCATTGTCTATATCTACTTCACAACTATATTGATTTATTTTAAGGTCTTGGACATTTTGAGCAACTTTCTTTTCATATACAGTTTGCAAATCTAGATGGATTTCACTTGCTTCGATGAGTTCACTTTGTGGGCTCATTTAAATTTGATAGAATTTGTATACATATGTCAATATCAAAGCTAACTTCATCTATTTGATTGCTCCATGCCATGAAATTCCTTGCAACATTGTTCAATATGTCTACAAGAATGAATATCTCTAACTTTCTATATCAGATTTCTCATTAAGTTTTGATATTCTCACTTTCATTCTCTATTCGGATTTTGATGAGAAGTCAATATAGACATTGAAACTCTCTGAGAATTTGTTCTTTTTTGATTGGAAATGGTCACTTGCAGCTTGATGAAGCTTTCTGAGATGGCTTATCAGTTGAGGGTATATTGCAAAAATGTATCATGCATTCATATGGTGATTTTAAAAACTATCCCTCACTTTATTCGTTTCTTGCATGATCACTTCAAAGTGGAAATTCTCTTCTTGGACCTTATTGCACTTTCTATGAATCTAACCTCATAGAAAAAATTGGTAAAGTTGTACTATTATATGATTCCACTTATAGTTGGAAATCTGCATTTTGCTTTGAAAAATAGCACTTGTAACTTAAATCATGATTTCCTCTTGATTCGGACTTCATAACTTGTATTCATTTGATGATATGGATGTTGGGAATTTCATTTTGAGTTTGATCAAATAGATTCCTTCATTTGATTGATGGCAACATTTGTCAATTACACTTCGAAATCAGTATTTATTTCAATTGACAACCGATTGTAATTTGTGTGCATTCACATTCCTGCTTTTCTACACTCCATATCATCATTCTTCTCTTTTGCTAGGATATAAACTGTAGATAATTTGCTAGTATCATGAAACATTCACTTTAAAATAGACCTTAAGTGACTATATTTGTTAATAATTATCCTCTCCTTGTACTTGGAATTACAGAATCTCCTTCTACCTATGTTAAAATTGTATTATGCATTCATTCATCTTGGCTTTGAAGTTGATTATATCAAGCTAGAAAGATTTCATAAGCTGCAGGCTTATAGCTTTTACCGATTGATATTAATTGATGTATTCCTCATTTCTTGTACTTTGTATTATGCATTTCTTGTACTGTTTACTAATGCAGTGTAATGACATCAACCTATCAATTTATTAATAAATCTCTATTACTTCTGCACATATGTGGTTGTAACTTACTTTGATTTGTGACATTGAGCCATATATAACAATAAAAATTTTAGCTTCATTTCGATCATATGACATATGCGATTTGTGGTTATTCTTCCTTTTCTTTGTATGTCTTGAATATAATAATAAAAATGACCACCGGTGGTCTTGCTTGTGATGCCTCAATGCATTTCTTATGAAATCAGTAATAGTTTGCATAACATGTGAGGCTTATGCGATCTTTATTATTTTACTTTGGGTTGTACATCTAGTGCATACTTTCAAACATATTCGGACCATATTCGAAGGTCATTTTCTTTACGCAAGTTGAAGGCATTCTTCTAGTTGAAAATTGTCCTTTTGGATCTGATTTACATATTTGAAAATTTGTACTTCCTTCTCAATAGTGATTATGGTACTTTCCTTTATGAATGATATGTTGAAGATCGATTGGTTATGTAATATTGATTGTAATTGTAGTTCATATATATCGAGTGCATAGTTGCATTATTTTGTAGGATCATGGTTGTAGTTGCTCATTATGAAATCTGGAATGTATCTTTGAAGTAAAAGCACATCTTCCTTTGAACATTACTTGTATTTAATCACCTATCTCTAAATTTAATTCATTTCATCATATCTTGCCCATGGGTAATTAAATAATTAAAAATATTTAATTACGCTTCTTCCCATGCATCTTAATCACTTATCTACCCCAAATTTATTTTACCCATGTACCACATCTATTCTTAATCTTCCTAAGCGGGATATTTTCCCGTGAGTCGGATAAGCCTTTTCTTTCTCGAATCAATCAATTAAGGCACCTCGGGAGTCTTTTCATGCGATCGGCGCCCGACCCATATAGTCGGCGCCGATTTTCTAAGAAGCGGCGCCGATTATAAAAGCAAGCCCGAACTCGGTTCTAGGGGCGGAAAAATCGAAAAGAGCGAAGAGAGCCGAAAAAGAGAGCGAGCGAGTGAAAAAGCACTTACGCACGAGAGCAGAGAGAAAGAGAGATCTTCTTAGCATCAATTGTCTCGGTTAGGGCGATCTGTCCTAATCAATCCACGAGAGGAGCACCGTTACTCTGCCCAGTATCATATCAACACCATACACCATTATCTATCATCTGGTGACTCTGTTCCGGCGTCTCTCCATCTTGGCACATCCTACGGACAACATTCACCTTCTCCCGAATCTCGCCATTGCAGATCCACTGATTGGTCGATCGCCTTGATTGACGATCTTATCGATCGGCGTCGATCGGTCCCGATCGCCGCCGATCGGTCGATCGCGCCGCCCGATCACATCGATCGCGCGCCCGATTCTACGATCGGCGCCGATTTCCTGCTGAGACGGGTAAAAGGTCACGAGTAACACAAATCTAGCATTATTTCTCGGTTCCTTGTTTTACGTACTTCTGTCTGCTTTGTTTAGAGTTACTGTTTATTACTGCGATCGAGAGAATCTAGTCTTTATTTACATCTTTTATCATGTATGCTTCTTTTCTTTATTGAAAACGTGGTGACATCCGCCAGGAAGCTTATCGCTTCTCGGACCCTTCTCGGCGAGTCCACCCATATATCTTCTAACGCCATCTTTTACATCAAGCAGGTGTTTTGCACGGTTACTCGGATCTATTGTGCGCGATTGCTCGTGTGCGCCGTCTTATCTACATCGACTTCCTCATCCGTCTACATCTTCATCAGTGCTCTATTTCATTGAGGTTTTCGGGGTTTTGTGTTTAGTTTGGTGCATTAACTTGGACGGGTAACAAGCACGAAATTCTTGATCTACGATTAGCACGCCGGTGGGACATGAACCAAAGTCCCTTATTGGTAAGTTCATCTCTTTTCTAGTTTTGAACTTTGTTCCTTTTCTTCAACGATTTCTATCAGTCCTATTTGAACATTTATTCTTTCATCATTTCAATCTTGCTTTTAGTAAGTCATTATCTTGAAATTTTTCTATTTTCTTAAAATAGAAATTTTTCGTTTCGCCATTATCTGGATGTATCTTTCCGGATCTTGTTTGTTGTTTGCTTGATCCTTTCTTGCGGAGCACTTTGCTTGTTCGTGGGATTGTTCGGGGAAGAGCTCAACAACGCGCTTTTTTTGAAGTCCACACACCTTGGAGAGCTAAAACTACGGGTATTCCTCTTTTCGGTGTTTTCTCCTTTTTAGGTTTTCTTTGTTGGTTGTTTATCACATCCAAACACTTGATTTTGGTGCTTAAAAAGAACCTAATCGCATTTGGGAAAGAACTTGTTTGAATTGTCTTCATCGAAATCAAACATTTCGTTTTAAGTGCTTAAAAAGAACCCTTTCTTTTTCATTCTTTGCATGCTTTGTCATCTAGTGTTAATTAGGTTGGAAAATTGATCAAAATCGGTAGTGACACTATTTGATTTTTATTTTCACCCTTGCACACAAAAACCAAAATCACTAGGTATAAAGCATCTAAACAAAACTCCTTCCACAGCCTCGCTTACTTGGAAGTGATATCCAGAGGAAGAGCCTACAGCGGTACTCGGGCATGCGCTATAAATTCACGAAAGATTTTGGTATATATTGGCAAAGCACCCGACTCCCTTATCGCGGCGGTGTGTGAAGTGCGGGGTAGGCCCCTATATCAAGCCACGTCTGCGGTCTTTTCTTGAAGTGCCTTCGGGACTCCTCACCAAACATTACCCAAACCATCCCTAGTTTGGCTATACGAGTAGTTCTGTTCTAAAAAGCCTTCCTAACATTTTCATTTCTTAAAAGCATCAAAATTTAAAGGAGATAATCACTTGCTTGTTTGCTTGAACTATTTGTGCATTAGTTAAGACAATCTTCTTTCTTGCTTGTTTATGACGGCTATCACCCGTTCACAATCTAGGAAAATGGCCCAACAGGTTCCTTCTTCCTCCGAAATCACCACCAGCGTGGATGTTTCGGCACCCCTCAATCTTCCTCGGGACCCTTTGTTAGTGGGTTCCCCCTCATGGTCGTATAATCCTTTCCATCAAGCCAAAACAATCCCATCACGTCCGGCTTCTCCTAGTCCATCAGAAATATCTTCTGACTCAGAGTCTATTCCTCGCGGGGATCCTGAATTTCAGGCTCTCCTTGATCGCAATCCGGTAGCCCTCATGGACTATCTAGTACACAAGTCGATCCAAATATCGGCCAAGACCCACCCGATCCGCAAGTGTACAATTATCCTCGCGGATCATCCCAGGCCTCTTTAGAGCAGTTTGCACCATCTCTCTTGCCTCGAGCCACGGAGAAGGGTGAGGCCCCTATGCCTCCCTTTTCTCTTCCACCTACCATGTCGACTAATTCTCAATTAGTCTTACCTATCCTAACAACTTTGCAGCTACCTCGACTATTCCACAACCCATTTAAGAGGTCTTACGCCCTTCTTTATAGTAAATTAAATGCACATCCGCACATTGCCGTCGATTCGTCTATGCCCTCTATCGTTTCTCAAGGTCAATACCTCTTCATGAGCCACCCCCTCCGAATAGGCGGTTGGCTCCTACTTCTCGTCCTCTGGGGTCTTTCTTCCATATTCCAGCTCTTGTGACATTCGCCCATCCTCTAGTATCGGCACCCTTGATACCTAATTCAGCATAGAAGGCCCCTTTGGGTCTTGTTCCCCAACATGACCAATCCAACCAACACTCATATTCCTCGATCTATCCCGATCGATCAACCAACATAGGAGTCCACGATCACGGGCTCCATCCGTCACTGACCTTTATTTGCTCGACCACTTATTATCTCGCGGCTGCTGCTATCGCGAGTGCCTCACAAAAATACCCCACCGGTGTCACCCGAACACTGGTTATTCCTCTTATAATCTATCCAACAACGGATGAATCCCCCATTGACACCTCAACCACACCCACTACTTGCTTCTCATGGGACAAACCAATGTACCTCCTCCCCGATCGGATGTGGTTGATTTCTCTTGAAAATTGCAGACTTGGAAGCCTCCACAAAGGAGCCCGCCCTTCATACTCCTTTGAAGAAGTATGCGTGAACCCATTCATCCTTCGGTGGCTTTTAAGCCTTATCCTCCCAATGGGAACTTCCCAAATTCTCAAAATTTCATAGTCGGAAGACCCCAACAACATCTGCGAGCATTGAACATGCTTGCTACCTCATTGTCCAAGATCGGGAGCTCATGCTCAGTACCTTTCCTATGTCTCTAGCGGGTCCCGCTTTGGGTGTACTGATAATATTCCTCAACATTCATTATTTTCTTTCTCTCGATTGGCCCAAATGTTTGTTGAGAACTTCTCAATAAATATTGCCCATAAGATCTCAATCACGATCTTTCTGACATTACATGATTTGTGATGAGTCTATTCATGCGGACTTTGTCGCTCGTTGGAGAGGGATAATCACCAATTGTCCTTCTCTCTTCCTCAATCACAACAGATCGAGCTGTTCACCCGATCTTGCGCTAGTCACATTTCTTCCACGTTAAGAATCCAAACTTTCCACACCTTGAAGAAGCCTTCCACATAGCACGCATGAGCTCGAATCTCGTGCCATTGAACAAGAAAAACTAAAACTTCGCTCCAAATCTAAACCCGATTTCTCTCGGTTCACCAAACCAAATTCTTTTCCTCCTAAAGATAAGAATCAAGGGTCCACCAATCTATCGTATTAAAAACATCGAGAACCGATAGTACTCTAATCAACCACCACGAAGAGACCCTTCATCGCTCGAAAAGGGGCTTCATCATCTCGATCCTTCGCTCCATTGGGGGAATCATATGCCTCCATCTTAGGAAAAATGTTGGAAGTTCGCATGATCGAACTTCCACCCATTAGAATATTGATGAAAGTCGAGAACGTCCTTTGTGAGTACGGAGAAAGCGATTTTTGCCACTATCATAGAACCCGAGGGTCATGACATCGAGCGACGATGTCGGACTTTCAAAAATCTTGTCCAAAAATTCATTGATAAAGGCGAGCTTATTACGGATAACCCAAATGCTCCCCAAATCAAGCGTTGGCGTTTTCAAACAACCCTTCCCCAATCATGCCCCAAATCATAATTCTTGAGAATCTCAAAACCAAACACCCACACTATCGACTTCATTTCTCTTGAAGAATCCATGCTTCGAAACCACATCATCTACAAACGCGCAATCGAATCGAGAACCCTCTTCCACTTCACCAATCATGGAATTCCTCCATCCTCGGATAACCCATCTTTGGATATTCCTACATTCTAAACACGGAGTCATCTCTCTCCGCTCCTTTGTCCGATCTCCCATCCATACCCGAGACGGTGTCTTCCTCATCTGTCTCATCATCGGACATCCTTTGATGCTCGAGGCAATTACATCCCTTGAGTTTCCACTTGAGACACATCTACTTCTGTTGCTCCCATTCCGGCTCTGACTATGCCCTTGATAAACATCCCTATAATCGTGCTTGAGCTTGGCGAAAGTGTCCTCAACTTTGACTCTTCCTATCTCTTTTCCTATAGTAGTTCCACCCATGATCACTACACCAAAAGTGGTCCCTTCGCGAGAACTTCTTCATCACTTACTTCTTCCATCACTAATACTACTTCACCTATTCGGGAAAAATCAAAAGAAGTAACACCAACACTGCACACTCGATTCCTCAACCTAAACCGCGACAACCAAAATCTAACATTATACCATCAATATCTCCCCATTTGCTTCCTCCAAAAGGTTCTGATCACCTTATGACGTTGAAGTTGTCACCATCCACGAAAAGGGAAGCCCATATTTCGGACCATCAAAACTCTCGGTGTTCTTCCACAAAAATCTCTCTCCGCGCCTCATAAGCGATTAGATTTGCCCATTTGAGAAGGCATCTTCTTCTACACACCTATCAAAGTCATCATCTTCTTCTTCATCAACATCCCTAAAAGTAGACTTACCTACGAAAAGATGCCACTTCTTCTATCAAAATCCTCATCTTTGTTACAAAAATCAAGACACCCTATCTTCCTCCAAATTCACCTATTTTGGGAGCTTCTTCCTCTTCAAACCGACATTATCTAAATCATCAAGTAAATCCGACTAAGCAACCCCCTTTGTCTCCAAAACCGCATAAAAATTATCGCATCTCCATCCTCCTCAAAATCTATCTTAGGGACTCCTCCTCCACCAAAGACAATCATGTCTCATTTACTCCCATCCCAAGCACCCAAGGCTGCTCCTCAGAATGTCCAAACAAATAAGAGGATCCTAATAAAGCTGTTAAACCTAACATGCAAGTTCTTTTACCCGTGATCGGTTAAGGTAAAAGAACCATCTCAATATCTCTATCCTCATCTTCGTCTACAGATTCTACACGAAATCCTTCATCAACTTATCGAATCTTCAGACCATAACCCTTCCTCCGATTAAGCCTTATAACCCCAAAGAGTGAAACCTACAGTTTAACTCGATCGATTTATGCTTACCACCGTACTCCGGTCATGACAACTTTGAAGGATGTAAAGCTCTTGAAGCCGTTGTCGAGAACCTTACGGAAGAAAGTGACCTCTTGTTGGAGGAGGAACAAGTACCTCTGTTACCCTAGCCTCATCCAGAACCTCGACCATCCATTCGGACCTCTAGTGGTTCCACTCCACTTGATCTCCCTCCTTCCCAAATTGACACAATCCATATCGCCACTAGAACCCAACATTATCATAACCCATCTTCATCTCGACATCTAGACCACGGGTTGTCATTTACTGCAGCCCACAGGCGTGTCTCCTTCCTCATCGACCCCACGACCCAAGGTCTCCATTCGTCTTTGCACCTCGGACTCAAGTTCCGTGTCCGTTGAGGAGAGTGTCATGAAGCAACTCACCCAAGCTCCGGTCAAAATGTCTCTTTTTGACCTCATCCAATCCTCTCCACAACATCGCGAGGCTCTGTCGATGTCTGCGTCGCATCGCGATAAATTCCGATGAGCCCCGACCCTTCAGTGGGTTGTTGGATTGAATGGTCCATCGACCGCCATTTCTTTTGAGGATTCGAAATTCCTCATCTTTCTTGAGAGGATTTGGAGGCTCCTCTCTTCATCACGATCCAGTCAATAACACTTTGCCTTAAAACGTGTTATGATCGATAGTGGAGCTGCTCTCAGCGTCATCTCTTCCCACACATTCGAACAACTTAAGTTACCTAAGAATGTGGTGTCACCTCCGCCTTTAAGCCCTTCGATCATTTAACGATCAGCTTCTAGATCACTCTAGGAGCGTGGTCTTACCCATCCGAGTAGGTAAAAGGCTGCTCCATGAACTCTTCTATATTGTCGAAGGAAAATTCCACTATAACATGATCCTTGGGCGCTCACGGGTTCGCGCGATGCATTGTGTCCCATCCACCCTCCATCGATGCCTAAAATATCAATATGAGGGCAAAATCTACACCCATCCGGAGATCCTTTTCCTTACGCGCAATGCGACATGACCACAGTGCGCCCCTTTAAAAGAAAATGCATCTTCTCCGGATGGGGCTTCATCTTCTTCCATACACTGCTGACCAAACTACGGTTGCGAAATCTGGAAGAGACATTGCGGCGTTTCTCACTAGGAGAGCTTCCTCTCTTTTCTTTCGATGCCCATCTCAAACCTAATGAGTATGGTAGACCCGACAAACAACACGAATATCAATCGGTCTCTCGGTCATCGTTACCATTGGTTTGCCCAATCAACGGACCAATTTCATCTACGGTGGTCTTGATACACCTCATTATTGTCCAGGATTCTCCTCCTAGAGCCAAACCTTACCTAACGGGGTTTGATTATCTCTGAGAATCCACGTTTGCAAAAACTTATCTATATCGATGCGCGTGGAAAGGTTTTGGCCTTGGAAAATATGAACAAGGTATACATGACCTCAAATCCATTCCTACTCTCATGCCACACCAAAAGTTTGGTTTGGGATTTAAACCCATTTCAAAAGCCACTTTGTCACTTTATTCTTGATGAGCCTCTTCCTCTTGAAGAACCATCTTCCCCCACCAAATCAAAAGCATCACTTGATGTGGACGATGACATTTCCATCCCACCTAACTTTTTTTTTTTGATCAATACCATTTCCTTGGGACCTTTAGTCTATGAGACTAACAATCGGTGCTGCTTACATACCATTAATCTTCCACTGAGATAGTTGGAGACGACTCTCCTACTATCACACTATCCTTGTGCGGATGGCGACTCTGTCCTCACCTGTCTAGGGGCGGAGGATTCATATCTTCCCAAAACCATTCCTTCGACACGTCTGCCCTTCTCAGCGAGGCCACTATCGACCTTAATATAGGGACTCCGAAGACCCTCGCATCATTAAGGTCGGCCATCCCTTGATCCACAAGAATTGGGGACTTTACTACTTTTCTTTCCAAACATCGTCAAGCCTTTGCTTGGTCATACGAGGATATGCGGGACTCGATCCGATATTGTAGTCCACATATCGTTACCCTTCCCAACATCAGGCCGATCAAGCAAAAATTAAAAATGCACCTAGAGTAGCCCTTCTTGTTAAAAAAAATTACAGTAACTTGCTCTCGGCTAACTTCATCGACCCATCGATTATCCATGATGGGTGTCGATGTAGTACCGATAACTAAGGCTCTTTGGGAAGATTAATTTGTGCCGACTTAGGGATCTTAATCGCTTCGAAGGATGATTTTCCTCTTCCTAATATCGACCAACTCGTAGATTTAGCTGCGGGTCATGAAATGCTTTCTCTTATGGATGGTTTCTCTGGATATAATCAAATCCTCATCGCACGAGAAGACCAGCATAAGACTTCCTTCATAACTCCTTGGGGACCTTTTCTTTATCGTGTCATGCCCTTCGGTCTTAAGAACGCGGGACAACTTATCAACGCAATGACCTACATCTTCCATGATCTTTTACACAAAGCGTAGAGGATTACGTTGGCGATCTCCTCGGCAAATCAAGCGTCGTCGGGAGCATCTTTTCATCCTTGCACCTCTCTTTGAGAGGCTTATCCGCTTTTGTCTTCGTCTAAATCCATCTAAATGCGTGTTTGGCGTCCTCAGCTTTGGTAAACTTTTAGGGTTTATCATTTCCATCGAGGGTATTGAAGTGGACCCATTAAAAATAAAAGCCATCCTTGAGATGCCTCCCCGTCCCAACTTAAAAGCGACTCCATGATCTCGAGGGCGTCTTGATCGGTCGTCGTCGTTTTATCTCCCATTGTCGGACCGTTGTCGACCTTTTCACCATCTTCTCGTAAGAATGTTCATTTCAAATGGGATGAGCATTGCCAAAAGGCCTTTGATGATCTCAAAGCTTATCTTCTTTCTCCTTGCCGTGCTTACACCTCCACGCGAGGAGCCTTTCTATCTTTATATCTCTGTGGTGACCATGCTCTGGGGAGCCATGATTTCGCATCGGGACACTTGTGGTAAAGAACAAGTATGTCTATTACATCGATCGCACCCTCCATGAGTATGAGACACGTTACTCAGGGGCTGAAAAACTATGTTGCGCTCTCTTCTTTGCAACTTCTAAGCTTCGTCATTATCTTCTTAATCACAAAACTTACATCGTCACAAATGTCAATCCCCTCAGACAATTCATGCAAAGCCTTATCACAATGATGATCGCATCACTCGTTGGCTTATGCTCATGACGAATTTGACCTCGAGTTTATCCCATGAAAAAGGCTATCGAGGTCGGGTTATTGCGGATCAACTAGCTAGTGCTCCTCTTAGGACACTCAAGACCCCCTTGCTCGATTCCCGATGAATTTATTCAACAAATCGATTTTGGTCTATCTCCATTTAAAGTAAAGCTCTTCTTTGATGGATCGAATGCCGTGAGGGGAGGTGCGGGTTTCGTGATGATTCCTCCTTGGGAATACGCCTATCCCGATCGCGCACAAATTGAACTTTGAGTGCACCAATAATATGGCTGAGTCTGAAGCTCTTGTCTTAGGACTTCAAAATGCCATTAATCTCGGCGCTCGTCGTATTGACATCTTTGGTGATTACGAACTCATCGTTAATCGGTCACGGGTGTCTATCGATGCAAGAATGATATCCTTGAAAAATATCGCGACATTGTTCTTGCCCAACTCGATCTTTCGATAAGTTCACCATCGATCCATTCCTCGTCTGCCAAATCGATTCGCGGATACCATGGCCTCATTAGCATCCCTTATCCGCCTTTTCTGCGAAGACTCGCGTCTTTATGTGGGTGTCTGACGATTAGATCAACCATCTTATCTTGACGGCTAACCCGATCAATCTTTGTCACAACCCATACTCGGGATGAGTGGTATCAGCAGATAGTTGATTATCTATCTCATTCGGTGCTTCCTCCAGATCGACTTCCAATGGTAGAAGGTCTTTTGTCAGCGCTAATCGCTTATTCTATCTGGCGGGATTCTTTACAAGCGCGGCTTTGATGGTATTTTGCTTCGATGCCTCAAAACCCATGAATCATCTAAAGCTATTCGGGAGGTCCATGACGGTATCTGTGGTGGACATTTTAGTGGTTTAGGCGTGTGGCTAAGCGCATCTTACGTTTGGGATATTATTGGCCTTCTCTTAATCAAGATTGTTGTGAATACACTAAGAAATGCGTCAGTGTCGGCCAACATTCCAATCTCACGCACGTCCTAGTCGGGCTTTGCGACTGCGGCGGATTTGTGGCCTTTTTCACAATGGGGCCTTGATCTTATTGGTCTCATCAATCCCGTTCTTCACGGCGTCATCATTCTATCATTCTTGCTTGCAGAGTACTTTCTTAAGTGGGTAGAAGCTATCCCTCTTTCTTGAATGAAAGGCTAAACCCATAGTTGATTTTGTCTATCAACACATCATTTGTCGCTTTGGCGTTCCACACAAGCTCATCACGGATAATGGTAAATCCTTGAAGCGTCGATTTGCAAAATCTACTGCAATGCTTTCAAAATCAAGCTCGAGTTTTCTTCTCCATACTATCCTCGAAGCTAATGGTGGGCCGAAGCTTCGATAAAACTTTCGTAATATCCTCATGAGGTAACTAGTCAGTGGTAGGGATTGGCATCTACATATCCCTTTCGCTCTCTGGGCTTATCGGACTAGCATTCGTACTCCTCTCTGGTGCTACTCCCTTCTCTCTCGTCTACATGGAGTGCAGGCCGTCCTTCCTTTGGAGGTCCAAATCCCATCTCTCAGTGTTTCTCTCGGAGAATTTGTCTCGATGAGGATTATCGTCAAAATCGTCTAGCTCAACTTGAATTATTAGATGAGCGGCGTCTCAACGCTCTTGAGCATCATCAAGTCTATCTCGGCGTGTCAGCGTGCTTCTGACAAGCATGTGCAACACCGTGACTTCAAAATTGGTGACCTTGTTCTTAAGGAAAATCAAAATGTCACTACACTCGAAAAGGAGTCAACGTGGTAAGTTTGCTCCCAAGCTGGATGGGTCCCTACATTATCACTCATAAATATGGAGTGCAGGGCTTATCGTTTGTCTTCCATGGATGGTATCCTGACAAGCGAGAACCTCTTAATGCCTTGCATTTACGGCCCTTCTATTGTTAAAATCTCTCTTACACAAATCTAGTCGCATGACTCGGATCTTCCATCATCCTAATAACTTGATCATCTACTTTCGTGGTGATTTGAAATTGTGTGGTTCTCCGCTTTATTGCCTCGTTTACCTTAAATATGAGTATCGCGGCTCTACTCATTGCGTTTCTTTTGGATATGTTCCTCCTCATGGTAGGAATACCTTAATCACCACTTCATCATCCCAGTACTTATCTTAATCGGATCTGCTCGGGGCATGAGTACATGTTCTTCCATGTTCTCCTCCCCTTCATCTCGATCTATCTAGGTCTAAACTCGAAACTTCTTCCAAAGAGTTTCAAAAAAAAAAAAAAAAAAAAAAAAAAAAAAAAGATGCTATCGAAAAGATGGTGATCCCTCGAAGGACAGCTATCCATACATTGTCAAGTGAATCAAAAGCAAATAGACCATACCCTCGAAGGATGGCTATCATACAAATTTCAAAATACGAGACCGCTCCCTTGAAGGGCGGCTTTGTTTCTCAAAATATTCAAGGCTTCTTGTAATCAATCAGCCTTCGGTCGGTTTATACACTTGTTAGCATCAACGAAAGACTTCCATCGATCGGTCTTTCCATATCAAGCAAACTTCCCACATTGATCGGTTTGCTTTTACATCCCAAATCATGAAGTGAGATTTTAGACCTTTTGTCGATCATATGGAGAATCTATTTTCCTATCATGGACATGTATTACATCCCTTGTAGGTTCCGACAAGATACTTACTTTCTTTTCTTTCCATTTCTATCCTAGATGCGGTTTTGCGACTAGTTAGTGTCGGGTTTATTTTAATCTTATATAGGGCCTTGTATGCTTGGTCTTTCGGTTTCTTATCTGGATCTTCTCTGTGGTCGGTTGGAAGTCCGACTTATCATTTCCCTTCTTTTCAGTGTCTTCTCTTCTAAGTCACGGTTATTTACCTTTCATCTTTTGCTCTTCTGATAAGCATTCTCCATTTCTTTGTCTTGCATCTGTTGAATTGACATTTCACATGTTAATTCAATCAAAATCTATCTTCTATCAACATTCCTCTTATCTATCAAAACATCTATCTTTATTCATTTCTCATTAAAATTACATCCATCTATACATCATCAAGCATCTATCTATCTATCCATCAAAATATTTAAAAGCTATGTCCATCAAGATACTTCCCATCATCTATCAAAATTAAATCAATCTATCTAACCACATCCATCTATCATTTATCCATCTATATCTATCGATCACATCTATTCTATCCACATTTCAATCTATCTAATCACATCCATCTATCATCTATCGATCTATATCTATCATCACATCTATTCTATCATCTATTTCTCTATCTATCATCACATCCATCTCATCTATCATCTCCATCTATCTATCGATCACATCTATTATCTATCCACATTTCATCTATCTAATCACATCTATTTCTATCATCTATCGGTCTATCTATCATCTATCATATCATCGATCACATCTATATGTATATCCATCTATCCATGTATATCAAAACCAAAAGTATAAGTACAATTGTATGCCAAATCATATGATGAATCTATATATATACATGTGTGTTTATACAAAAATGGGTGGCTTTCCATCAAGCCATCTATCTGATGCCTTCGATCGAGGCTACATCACTATCTGAAATGCAAAGTCTATCAAAACTCTATATAGTAAAATCCGAAGCATGGAGGACACTATCTCCTCCACCCTCCTCTCCCCCATTGTCTCTCTGGCCGCCACCGATCGAGCTCGATGCACTGCTGCTTTGGAGGTCTCGGCCCACCTCGATCTCTCCCGGTGCTCCCTCACTTTGAGGCTCCGCTCGCTGTGGCCGTCCTGCTCTCCTCCTCGCCCCATCACAGAGGCACATCACGGGCATCTTTGCGCTAGGGCATCCTCATAATATCTCACCTCGGCGGAGGCGAGTGCGTCTTAAGGCTCACGGTGCCGGTGCTCATGCGTAACGAGGCTGCTTTGTCTTCTTTGGCGCTTCTTTGGTGGCGCCCCTCTAGGGTCGTGCCACTGTGTGCCGGACTACGATGTGGCACTGTCTCCCCATACTTGGCCACAGGGCCTCCATGCCGAAAATAGCGGTCCCATTCTTTGGATCAACTTGTATCTCGCTCTGCCGGCGGTGTCTCTCTCATGATCGGGGAATCCCTCTCCTCTGTCAGGCCACTAATCTCCTCTAGAGCTACAGTGTGTGCGTATCGGTGTGGCATGCTCTCCCTCTAATCATGTCGATATAGCAGCTATGTCCTCCTCCCGGCATCTATCGAGGCGGGAGATGTCGTGGAAGCTCTGTGTCGTACCATCTTTGCGTAGCCCTCATCCACCCCGCGTCATCATCACTTGCTCATGGAGGGTGGAGCCTCTCTCGGTGGGTCTGCCAGGGATCAAAATCGGCGGATCTGTCTCTCTGCCATCCACTTTATATGGTGTGTATGTGGCGTCTTGCATCATACTAGACCAAAGCGCCTCGATATCCGCATGAATGGGACTCGCTCCCACATATCACGTCTGCGACCTCGACCACCCGACTCGTCTCAATGTTTGCAGTGGGCATCTGACCCGACCCATATCGGAAATGCCCGATATGGCCTCCGAGATAACTTTGATCTGGTGTAAGCGTCTGGCGCTCAGTACCACTCGGCGATCTGCTGTATCTCCTGCGGCCATGTCGGCCCGCCATCTCTCGAAATCCATAATCCACACCCCCACTTCTTCTGCTGGCATCCATGGAAGCCGGATGGCCTAATCAACTGCTTATGTGCTCATATGCCCGTGATGGAGCACAAAGTGACATCGATCCTGTCCTCCGGCCGGTGGTGTACATCCATAGCTCATAATATACTTGAGGCTATCGGGGCATCGTGAAAGCAAAAATCTGTCTATCTTTGCAGATGTCGCACACGCGACTAGCGATGCAGATAGGAATCTCCCACCTCCTGAGTGCAGCGAGCAAAATAAGATATGGCCATCGAATCGGGGCTATCCGCTTTGCTCAGGGGCTATCACATGCATCTTGTGAGGATATCCTCACTTTGCCCCGAGATCTTATCTCGCATCATCTGCTCTGTCTGTCTGTCTGACCGCACGGGGCCCTCTGCTGCTGCTCTCGGGGTGTGATCTCAATCGGGTCCCCCGTAATCGGTAATCGGAGGATCCTGTATACATCCTCATGGGTGATAGTCATCTCACCCGTCCTAAACCAAAATGTGCACGTGTGGCTGTCCCACCGTCGCACCAATGCTCGCATAAGCTCCACATCCCGTGGCACTCGTCTATAATATCTAAAGCCCCCGAGCCCAGCCAGCTCTAAATGCTGCCAGTCTGCATCTGTCACATCAGGCAGGATCGTCTCTAATAGCTCCGGGATGGCATCCCTCATGTGAAGGGTCTCTCGTGCCTGCATCCACGACATCAAAAGCATAATTAGTCTCTTATTTTCATAAATCACATCTTCCCAAATCATACAAATCAATGAACTTCCATCAGTCGGCGTCGATTTGATAAAATCGGCGTCGTTCATTTTAGTCGGCGCCGATTATTACCAATCGACGCCGATCCAAACTAGTCGACGCCGATTATACCAATCGGCGCCGACTTCCTGGCCAGACGTGAACCAGACCCTGGCCTCATATCCATCCAAATAAAAATCAAACAAAAAAAAAAAAAAAAAAAAAAAAAAAATAATAATAATAATATAACGAAGGGGTTCAAGAATGGTCACTTACCCAGTGCGTGTCCTCTGCAACTTATCGCTCCGGAGGGCTTCCATTGCGTTGAAATCTATCTCTGTCCGGAATCGATCGTCACGTTGAAAATTAATCGTTCACGTTTTCCGTTCGCATATTTATATGCGTCGGATTAATCGGCGCCGATTTTTGGTCGGCGCCGCTTTTTGTAGTAAATCGCGCCGATTCGTTTTTGATCGCCGCCGATTTTCTTGTCTTTTGCCATAGTGTTGATACTTGGCTTTCTCATCTATCGATCATTGTTGTGTGCTAAATCTTGTCTTTTGGCACATCTTTTAGATGTCATTGTCTATTTCGAGTTTGTTCCCTTTGCGTGGAGCACTCGCTTTTCTCTCGGCGTGACTTAGAGTTAAGCGGGTGCAGTAGGCACTAACGTCGTCGATTCATAGACCGTCTAGTTGTCCCTACCCGATGTGTCTCTCTTTCGATCTTGACTATTTTGCGAGTTCTCCTTACACTCGCGGAGTGCAGTAGGCACTAACGTCGTCTCATGAGGAGGCCAGGCTAGTTTTCCCTACCAATGTGAGTTCCTTGGGTTCTTTGCCCTTTTGTTTATTTTTAATGCATCCTCAATGATCAGCTCTACTCCGGCTATCCAGTGGGGCATCTGCATTTTCATCTACCTCTTTCAAACTCGGGATCATCTTTTTATCATCCATCCCATCCCTAGTTTGAGGGGAGTCACATCACCACAATTCTTCCCTTCTTCCATCCCTTTGTTTTGTCTCATAACCTTGCTTATCGCAGTTACTTGACAAAAAGGGGCAAAATGTAGACACCTAAAATTGGTTACTCAATTTAGTGTCCCTCTTACCATTCGTGCTTAGGTAACTTTGGGGCACGTTTGCGTCATCAACTATCCCCTTGGGATATTATCCAATCGTGATTTAATCACCTATCTCTAAATTTAATTCATTTCATCATATCTTGCCCATGGGTAATTAAATAATTAAATATTTAATTACGCTTCTTCCCATGCATCTTAATCACTTATCTACCCCAAATTTATTTTACCCATGTACCACATCTATTCTTAATCTTCCTAAGCGGGATATTTTCCCGTAGTCGGATAAGCCTTTTCTTTCTCGAATCGATCATTTAAGGCACCTCGGGAGTCTTTTCATGATCGGCGCCCGACCCATATGGTCGGCGCCGATTTTCTAGGAAGCGGCGCCGATTATAAAAGCAAGCCCGAACTCGGTTCTAGGGACGGAAAAGAGCGAAGAGATGAAGAGACCGAAAAAGAGAGCGAGCAGTGAAAGGAAGCACTTGCGCACGAGCAGAGTGAGAAAGAGATCTTCTTAGCATCAATTGTCTCGGTTAGGGCGAGATCTGTCCTAATCAATCCTGAGAGGAGCACCGTTACTCTGCCGTATCATATCAACACCATACACCATTATCTATCATCATCTGGTGACTCTGTTCCGTCTCTCCATCTTGGCACATCCTACGGACTACATTCACCTTCTAGCTCCCGAATCTCATCCTTACGGATCCACGATTGGTGATCTGCCTTGATTGACGATCTTATCGATCGGCGTCGATCGGTCCCGATCGCCGCCCGATCGGTCGATCGCCGCCCGATCACATCGATCGCGCCGATTCTACCACGATCGGCGCGATTTCCTGCGAGACGGTAAAAGGTCACGAGGTAACACAAATCTAGCATTATTTCTCGGTTCCCTGTTTTACGTACTTCTTGTCTGCTTATTTCTTACATTTTATTACTTTGCATCGAGAAAATCTAGTCTTTATTTACATCTTTTATCATGTATCTTTGCTTTTCTTTATTGAAAACGTGGTGACATCCGCGAGGAAGCTTATCGCTTCTCGGACCCGCTTCTCGGGCGATCCACCCATATATCTTCTAACGCCATCTTTTACGTCAAGCACCGGTGTTTTGCGGGTTACTCGGATCTATTGTGCGAATTGCTCGTGTGCCGCGTCTTATCTACATCGACTTCCTCATCCGTCTACATCTTCATCCATCTCAGTGGACTAACAAGCACGAAATTCTCTTCATTTGAGGTTTTCGGGGTTTTTGTGTTTAGTTTGGTGCATTAACTTGGACGGAGTAAGTATATGCTTCTTTGATTTTCAAGCACGAAATTCTTGATCAATTCACTTGATAATGGAAATAAATTAAAGTCAAATGTACTTATTTGATGATCATTGGATGATCAATTTATACTCACCTTGTCCTTGAACTGCAACTCGTTTATAGTTTGGAGGAACATCATGTCGATGCATGCTTCCCTTCCTTCCTTCTTTAGGGCATTGCAATGGTCATTTACGGTTGTTACATAGTTCCTCGACGCGAGGGTAACAAAAGGAATGGCTGCATCGATGAGGCATGAAATTTTGTAATCTGCACTCAAGTTGTATTTTTGATCCAAATGTGACCTCGAGGACTTTATCCCAAAACAAAAAAATTAAATTCAATATCTTCTTCCGATGTGGCTAACTCAAACATATTCAAACCTCAGAACTTGACCAATCTGAGAAACTTAAAATTTTCTAGTTGACCTTTTTTACACAGGGGTGAAAAAAATGTCAACAATTGTCATGAATAGAAATAGGAATGGTAAAGGGTGGAGTGGAGGCCATGGCGAGGAAGACCACACAAGAGGGATAGTGGAAGCATCTCTAAAATGTTTAACTAGTAAAGCATTTAGAACATGTGGAATATGTGTAGGGTTTATGTGTAAATCGAAAGGAAATTACTAAGCTTGTCAAGTTGTTCTTGATCAACATTAGTGTCCTCATCATATGATTGTTCACTATCATAAGATTTGATGTTTTTTCGAGACGCAACTTTGATTAAGTTAAGAATGGGATTATCATACTCATCCATGGGTTTAGATAATCTACGTGTAGATGGAGGAAGCTCAATGTGCTTAAGAGGATCAAAACGACCACTTGGGGTGATAGGAATAATAAGAAATCCTTGAAGGAAGGTAGTGTTTAAGCATTTGAGTTCATCAAATAGTTTAATATAAATTGGATTAAACCTTGTTTTAAAGTAACTACGGTAATTCTAACGATATAAAAATGATAATATACATTAAATGTGAAGGTAATAAGCATATAATATTGTGAAACCCTAAGTAAATGAAAGAGGGAAGGTGACTTGGCTAATTCACACTGTGCAATCTAGAGTGATATGGACTAAGTGACTATTGGAACAGAAGGTAACAATATCATCAAGGCTCACCAAGGGTTTGAAACTCACAATTACACAGGATAAGAGTTCCTGAGCACTTTCACCGACTAAATTGGGCTCTAGTTTCCACTTAGATACTCACAGTTATGATATTTTATGGGAAAAGGAGCTTCCTTGTTGGTTTCCTTTTATTTCTTTGTCTTCACTCTAATGCCATTTTTCATACCCCTAACTCACCAAAATATATAACTAGCTACACATGCCTTTTCAACATCAAACGTAATAATGAATATATAAAATGGGAGTCATATCACGGCCACGATGGTTACCCAAAGAGTGAACTTAGAACCAAACACTACACTACATATTAGACTCCATGTAGTTGTGTGTGTAATTATGCCCTAGATTACCATTTTACAAGTTTCACTACGATATCGATCTAGATTTAGATTTTTCCAAGTATGTAAATGTGTACGATGGAATAAAATGAACTTACCCTCCTACCTTCTACCTCTTTCTAATCCCCACATTCGACTCCCAATATCCTAATCTTCCAATTCCCCACCTCATGACTCAAAATATCCCAACCTTCTAACCCCTTATAAGCTTTGTCTAGCATTCTAATCCCTACCTTGAATCTTAATTTTCCACCTCCAAAATCCCTCTACAGCCCCTAACTTCCATCCTTGAATCCTTCTATTCCCCACCTTTCAAATCCTAACCTCCTAATATTTCAACCCTTTCAACCTCCAACCTTCCAATCTCTCTCCTCCAAGCTGCCAATCTCCCAACCTTCTACCTCATTTTATTCCCCCACCCTCTCACTCACAATCTCCCAACCTTCCAGGTTCCCACTTCTCAACTCCCAATCCCAATCCCAAACCTTCCAATCCCCATTGAATTTCTAACCTCAAACCTTCCAAACCCACCTTAAACTCCCATCCCAACTTTCCAACCCCATCTCAAGTCTCCAACCACCACATTCAACTCTTCTCCAACCTTCTAACATCTTCTCCCAATTTTAAACTTCCAAATATGCCACCTTATAACTCCCAATATACCACCCTCTCAAATATAAAACCTTAAAATATCTATCATTGAACCTTCCTACCCCCTCGACCTACAATCTTATGACACCCTCTATACATATAACTTATAACATCCAACCTTATATACATTCCCATACAAAAACATTCTAACTCCCACCAACCTTAAAATTTTCAATCCCTACCTTCATTCCCAACATTCTAACCCTCTCCCACCTCTAACCTTTTAATCCCTTCCCAATTACAACCTTCCATCCCCAACTTCATTTTCCCTATTTCCCTATATTCAAACCTCAAACCCCCTTATAAACTAAAAACCCTAAATGTTCAACCATCTACCTCTTCCAACCCCTTCGAGTTCTAACATTCTAACAACTTTTAACCTCCACCTTCCACATTATCCTCAAAATTCCGACACTCGATCTCCCAACCTTGATCCCTCCTCAAAATTCCAATCCCACTAAGAACCATCTAACCTTAAAAGATTAAATCCCATAACTTATGGCTCTTTATATCCTAACCTTCAACCCCTAAATTCCAAATTATAAACCCTAACCATCTAACCTTCCACCTCCTTCTACAAAAACAAAAAACAAAAAAATCGCTTCAAAGTCTTTCTTGGATTCATATGACTACTTATCTTATGTTGATTTGGTTGATGAAATCATTTGCTACTTTGAAAATTTCTATGTTGCGAAAGACCTTGACTTCATATCTATTTGTTTTGTTCAAATTTAGAACGAATATCAAAGTTAAACAACATGATGACAATCAAAGATAACTACGAGTATGGTATGGTAACTTCTACTTTTCTATTCTCGAATATTGTTATTTGTTCTTTTAATTACAAATAAATTAACTTCTAGAAGCTTACAAAAAATTAAAAAAGAGAGATAAATTTGTTAAGATTTACATGTCTTTGATCAAGTTAAGTAACAAAGAAAATGATGAAAATGACATCTTTACATGCTTTCTGATAATTGGGATCTATAAGAGTCTCATAAAATAGTTTGCATGAGGGCATGCACAAAAACTAAGTGTGGGGGAGACTTCTCTTCTAAATCTTTCAATAATGCATGAGGAAACAAAGAGCTAAGTGTGGGAAGAAAATATCTCTACATTATCTACGAAAAACCTCATGAGAGCATGAATAAGAAGTAAAAATTTTACTTCTAGAATCTCGATTTGCTACTCTCATGAATAAAGAAAAAAACAATTTGAAATATGCGAAGTATTGAAAAAATTAGATTCTACAGGAAAGATCGTAGCTTGGATGAGGGCATGCGAAAGTTAAGTGTGGGGTAAATGAAAGACAAAAATATGTCTCATTATATCACCAAATAACACTCTTATTCTCTCTCTAAAATAAATCTTTCAAGTGAATTTAGATGTAGTTTTAATAATGGATGGCATATTTAAGGTAGAAGATAGGATTGATCTTATCATCTCTTTAGAATTCGATTTGCAATCTAATTTTTGTTATTTTCTAATATTTCTTCTAAGTTAGAATGAAAAAGAGTGTGTGAAAATAGGTCATAAGCAACTCTACTCCAAGTTCATAAATCAAAGCTACTAAAAGTATTCACGCATTTACTACGAAATCCCATTTGTTCATAGATTGTTGCTAGATTTCTAGCTATGGAAAACTTACAAATTCGCAACTACAAAAATTCCAAGCACATCTACAAAAATGCCCAACTAGTGAAAGTATTTTGGTTTGTTCCAAATTAATGTAAAGGAGCATTGAACTGTTCATCCCACTCTTTTCTTCCACGCCATCAAATAAGAATACGAGATCAAACATGTGGCATTCCAAAGTCATGCATGCATGTGGTGTTCCAATAAGAATTCAAACTCATGGACTTAACACTCCATTTTCTCTCTGTATGTTTCAAAGATGAGCAAATAGTGGAATAGTATTAGGAAAGTTGAATAAGTACTCTCCCAATTTGTGTTCCTAGATAAAAGGGATGAGTTTGAGAAATATTCTCCATGATAAGTGGGTTGTTGTAGTCAAGTTTGTTTAGTATTTATTTCTTTTAATAAATCCGCCCCAAGAATAGGTAGTTAGTTCTTGGAGTGTGGACCAAGTAAAATAGGAGTAATGTCTATAAATACCTCCTCCATATATTTGGAAAGAGGGGCATATATTGTAAATCAGATTTGAATCAATACAAGTGTAGTTTTAAAAGTTAACTTGTAGTTGCTCCAAATCCGAAGGAAGAGAAATGGCCAAAATCCGCTCTTCCCCAAGGAGGAGGATTTTTCTGTTATTTAATTTCATAGTTTATTTACTAGAGATTTATTTTAGTAATTTAGTCGTTGTGTGTTTCCTTTTCATGCATGTTTAATTTTAGTATGTTTTCTTAGGAATAATTATTATTCAATAATATTTTGTCTCCTTCGCATACAACTTTAGAAACTACCTAGTTATAATGACACTAACTTGTCTTTTAGTTGGTTAAATGACTAGTAATACAATGACCCATTAGTCCACCTTCTTCCCTTTTTTATTTTTAGGGGAAACTTGATGTGAATTTCATCACCACACTTTTCATAGTCCTAGGGTCTCATGACCGTAGGATTCATCTCCATGCACGTAGACACACCCCATGTCCTAGCGGGTATAGAAATCCTTGGATAGATTATGTTATTGGCTAAGTAATTTCTTGTTTTAAGAGTGGCGTGAAGTGAGAGGCTTCCACGTCCTAATACCTGTGCCTTAGACAACATCCTTACCTAAGCCTTAGAGAACATCCTTGTAACATGGATTTGGGCCCCACGTATCACAAGTTATATAGGGGATGCCCTTCGTAAGCCTTGTTTATCCTAGCATAGGTAGCCTTCTGCCGTAATCAAGCTATAGTGTAGGGGAAGGAACCACCAAAGATTATTCACTAGTTTATCACACATCGACGTAAAGGTGAGCCAACTCGGTGAGTGTCATTGTCATGTGTGGTATTGAAATCGGGCTATAGCTTATGTTGCACACTGCTTGACTCACTAGGTTGTGTGTTGTATGTGTGTGCTTGCTCACATATCATTTGACCACACATTAATAAACCAATCAAATATTAATCAAACAATCAAATCAATCCCTATCAAACATAATCAAACCCAATCCATCCATCTAATTACCCCAATCTTATCCCTTTCCTAATCCATCCCACCCACATCTAATCCCTCCATCTTAATGATATCTTACCTACATCCTATCCATACCTAATCCTATTCCTAAATTTTATCTAAACCCCCATCCTCATCATGGCTCCCATCAAACTCAAATCCACCACCCATCAACCTTTACCTTCCCACTTTGATCAAAACATCCCTAGTACTATATAATCTTTAGTATGGCACTCACGTTCTCTATCCAACAATCCCTAACCCATCCTATGTTGATCCCACCATCCTCACAACCATACAAAATCTTAACCAACAAATTCTTGACCTCCAATCAGACCTTAGCCAAACATCTTCTCAACCATCCTCCCTCACATCCACTTATGATAGTGAGGACCTTATTGACATCAACCAAGATGATCCCCCATCTACACAACCAATCACACCTAATCATAAATCCACATCATCCAACATCCCTAACCATATTTCTTCTTCACACACAAGTAATTACATCGATTTTGATCAACTCCAATCATCCCCTTCCACCAATAAAGATCTCCTTTTCAAAATTTTCCAAACTTTAACCAACTATGATTCATCCACCACATCCACTTCCAATAAATCCAAATCAAAATCTACATCAAAATCAAAATCTAACCAAAATCCAAACCCAAATATCCCAAATCACCACCACCACCTAGTGACCTTTTGTTTTACAATTTCTAACCTATTATCCGAGCCCAATACTTCATCAACGCTATCCACCCCTAAATCCCCAAATCAATCAATCTAATCCCAAACTCTCGTCCCACAAACATATTATAATGTACCTTATATATACCCATCCACTTCTTAGCAAGATCAAACCAAACCCCAATCATTATCCCCACCTCTCATCTTAGTCTTAAATCCTCATCATCCTCGACATCCCAATCTCATCCCATGGAATTTATCCTAAATAGTATTAAGTCCCCCTCTAACATCTAATTTGGCTCCTAAGCCTCCATCAATTACATCCAACCCCATACAATCTAGTTCAACTCCTAAGTCACCCACATCCTCTTCATCCCCTAATCCTACTTCATCCAATGTGGCCCTCATGCCACCTTTATCCTCTCCATCCACATCTAATAAATCTACCAATCTCGAATCCAATCCCAACCATCCATGTGACTCATAAGTCACCCCAATATCCTAAATCCAATGTGGTTTCTTCACCACCTCCCTCTATCTCAAATCAACCAACATCACCTACATTCAACCCATCTTCCTCATCAACATCTACTCCACCATTTACATCCACCCAATCTAACATATCCTCTCTTCATCCCAATGTAACACATCCTCTTCATCCACATTTACCTTATCCAGTCCATTCTAAATTAAACCATATAATCCTACACAAACCAACCATATACGATCCACCTCTCACAAATTAACCAAATGCAATCCCAAGCCAAATTCCACTACTAATCCAAAACCAAACCAATCTCTTAAATACCCCAAGGCTAATCTTCCATCCAAATCCCAACCATCTAATCCACATATTAAACCTACATCCAAATCTAATCAATCCTCTCCTATCCTACACATATCTGCCTAACCCACCCTTATTACACACACCATCTCTCTTAGAAATCTCAACCACCTACACCTTAGGTAAATATTTGACTACCATCTTCCATCATCTTAAAACCTTTAACATGATCACTCACCCACCCATTAAAATTGATTATCCTAACTGTCCTAAACCATATTGGTATAGGGACCATTATTATCGCGACTTCCATCGCACCCATGGAAATTTGCACCAATAAATTCTTATCCTTGTACCCATCTATCCACACCATCTCCATCCTAACCCTCTCTTCAACCATCATCCATCATCTAAACCCCATTATAAGTTCAAACATCATCCAAATCAAATCATCAATCTTAACATCCCTTATCCACCAAAATCCTTCATCAACCAAAACCCAAAGCAAATCTCCTTTCCCATCCTTTGCTAAATCTCGAGCCCTTAGCGGATGATAAAAATACAACCCCGAGTCTCATGATGATCACATGACATCATCTTCCCCATCCACTTCATTTCCTATAGCTGAAAATATGTTTTTGAACATTAAACATCGTGGTCGTTTAGGCTTAGGGTTTAAACCTAACACTAATAACGACCCTCCTACTACTCCATCACAACCCATTTCTATAACTTATCTTATTGATCCCACCATTCCAACCACTCAACCCAATCACAAATCATTTCATCCCTCTACACATACCAAACACCTAAAATTGGATTGAGCATTTAGGTTGTCCTTTACACACAGATGTTCTTTCCTCATCCCTCCATCCTCATTCCAATCCAATCCATCTTCACAAATACTTAATTGAATTCATTGCACATGATGTAATTCATTAGTAATTATTACGCTTGTGTGACCTTGGTCTATCCTTACTATCAACATTCAAGACCGGTCGTATCTTAGAGATCCAATCACTTAATCACACATCTTAATTAACATGTGGTGAAGACCCTTGGGTGAATCTTATGCACTCTAGCAAATGTCATCACTACACTTATTTCCACCCCCATCTAGCCACTTGTGATTCTTAACCCCTAGAGGTATTAAGAGAGTGGATCAAAATATCAAATATTAAAAACTAAAAGCAAAAATCATATCAAAAATAAAAAATATCCAATAAAATCCACCTCAAGACTCTCTTTAGGGGTGTTTCAGCTACTCTGCTAAAAGCTATGGAATCCTGGCTGAAAATAGAGAAATATTATGACAAGAATTAGATGTATATCCGTCGGGGTATGGATTCTTGGATGACAACAAAGAAATGCACAACTTAACCTTCCATTCACCTTCATCAACCTACTTGACTTAATCTCTCCTATCGTTGGCTAGTTTGTTTTCACATACTACCCATTAAGTCTTCATTTCAAGTGGTAATTAACTATCACAATATCACACACTTCAATCTCGATAAGACATTGGCTTGTATGTTGCCAAGTATGGCTTAGGCCTTGGTCACACTCTTGTCTTAGTCCTACTTTTATCTTACACCATGTGCTTTTAAGCTCATCTTTGTTCATCATTCATTACAAACCATCCATCCTCTTGCATCCGCATCCTTTTGCATCCATCATCCATGGGCAATTGATGATCATATTTATTTATCCTATCCACCCCTCTACTCCCCCTTCTTTTGCTTCCTTTAACTTTGTCATCATTATGACTAGGGGAACTTTTATAATCCATTAGGGGCACCATCCCTTACTATCCACACACTTGGGGTACACCATACTTATCACTAAATCCCCACTCATAGCTAGGGGCATATCTTATCCCCCATATTATCATATATCCTTCATATATCTCCCATCCCACACCCCCAACAAATCGATTAACCAATCCTATCCTATCACATGATCTATCCTTTAACCATCCAATATCAAATAATCCTTCTTTTATCCTTGATCTTATCCAACTAATCCCTATCCCAAATCAATCATCATCTGATCCCCATCCACCCCCTTATCCTATCATATCTATCCCATTTTTCTCAAATCCTCATCCATCATCCCACTCTTGGGGGTCTATCTTATTTAATGCTCTTGCATCCTACCTTTTCCAATCAACTAAGTCATCACCTAGTCCCATATCCTACATCATCACATCCTCATCATATCAAACCTCCTTTATCTTATTCAATCAATCCCTTTATCGCACATCCCTTATCCTATCAAAACCACCCCTTTAGCCCTAATCCCTATCCACATATCCTTGGGACTTATAGGAGAAAGTCACCTCCTTTCAACCCCCATCCCTATCACATCTTCATCCCACCACATCTAAACTATCTTAAGAAGCCTATATATATATATATATATATATATATATATATATATATATATATATTAAAATCTTAAAATCCATAAAAATCAACAATGCACATAAAATCAAAACACTTTTGCATGCATTTGTGTGTGTGTGTGTGTGCTTTTCGTTGGTTTATCTTTTTCCTAGATTTTCATCATATTTTATTGATGATATGAGGCCACTTTTGTTTCTTTTTCTTGTGCATGGTCCAATGATATGAGGACCACATTTATAAATTAATCGGTCTATGATATGAGGACCATCATTTTTTCCCGATGATATGAGGACAAGGGTATCTAGTAATTAAAACATCATGGTATAATTTATACCATTGATGCATGTTGCTTTATGCCATATTTTAATAAACTTACTAATGATGATAATTGTGGGCACTTTATGATAAGCACCACCCCTTCCAATAATCACTTAGCTTAATCATCATCACTTTATCCAACTGAACCCTTCATCAATATATAAATCAATCTTTCCAATATTTTTAGTCAATCTTATCAAGTCCTATCATCCAAACATCTAACATCCAACATCCGACATCCAAAATCAAAATCCTTTCCCCTTAATCGGGGCATCCCAAATCAAATAATAAAATCCAACATCAACAACATCGACAATCCAAAATCATGTGGTCAACAACATCCACAACATAAACCCCTTTCTTGGGGCATCCAAATCCAAAATCATCACCCTTGTCATACATCATTTATTAGGGAATCATCAAAACTATATCTTAAATCTTAAATACAAACGCTTTTCATACATCATTGATAGGACATCATACATCAAAAATCAAATCATCATACACCTTGTCTTCCATCGATGATTGAGGAATCCTCTCATCTTTTCATCCTCTCACCCACACCCCTTAATCTTATTGTTGGGGCATCTCCTTTCGTTAGAGTGGCTACCCACCTCGTTCCTCCCATTACCCACTCGAGGGGGCGATATATTACTTGTTGTCAATTTTTTCGGTCACGGGAAAATTTGGACAATGGGATGTCTAGTGGACCCAGGACCGAAAGACTTATTTATAAAACATGCTTTGAGGTCTACAAGCAAAATTTTGTGTTAAGGAACATCGTGGCATTACCAAAAGGGTTCGAGATCATTTCATATTTCTTTTTCTTTCTCGGTTTGACTAAGATTGGGGTGTACTCGGAGCGAGACATTAGTCCCAGTGGGACCACTTTCGATTATCATGGGTATTAACTGATTAAAATCAATAAATTATGTTGAGAAGGTTTAAAGTATGCTAGAATGATCCATACAAGGTTAGCTTGCACAATAGCTCGGTTGAGCTCAATGAATGATAGGCTAATTATTTTTAGCCGGCGAGATCGTGAAGGCTCTGAGCGAGCTCGGTATCAAACTCTGGTATGACTCGTTGAGCTAGTTTTGGAAGATTGAGATCTTCGTTAGTATGTTGAAATGGCTCAAGGGGAGGAATGATATCAATAGAGACCGCATATGAATAGTTGAATTTGGGATGAGCAGGTTTGACATTTACATTGGAGCTCGAATCGGTGAGGGCTCAAATCAATAAGATAATTAACACATCTAAAATATGTTTCAACATCCATTGTAGAAGATCACAGAATCAGGATGTTGAAAGGTGATTAGCTTTATTACTTGAGCCACACTCGGGGAAGATTTGAAACTTGGCGTGGACGTATACAAAACAAATGTAGAGCGGTGTTTGGGAGTTAAGAAATTGAATCCTGACATAACATAGAACCCAGTCGGTGAAGAAAGCTCGTAGTGCGTGGAGCTCAAACACGGTTTGGGTGAAGGATTCACATGAGGCTCATTCTAAGGAATAACATGAGGATGATCGAGTTAAAGGTTTTTTCAGTGAATAACAATGGCTCAAAGGCGAGTCATTAAAGGGCGAGCTCGAAGTGTTTTGGTTCAAGTTGTGCTCAAAGCTATGGCAGTTCGAACTCACTAACATGATGACTTAGACCGGCGATTGATGGGTGATCTTGAATGCAAGTGTATGATGGAAAAGGTACTCGGATGAGAGCTCACGAGTGGGTCGAGTGGAGGTTGATCGATTGAAGTGCCTTCTTTGAGTCAAAAATAGTTCAAGTTGAGTCGAAGGACAAATGAGTCGTATTAAAGGGACGAAGAAGCTCACCTAGTAATCCAAAGAAGGAAAAGTTATCGTGGGAGCTCGGTGACATTAAGGCGAGCCATAAAGGATCATGATGACTCGTAAGATCTCGAGCTTGAAAATCAACCCATGAGGGTTCAAAATTATGTATGCCCAAGCATAAAATGCTCGATCTCGATGGTCGCTCAATGGTCACTAATGGGAAGGTTCAATAGAATGACTCGTCACGAATGTGTTGAGGTTGAATCACTTAGCGAAATGTGTTTTGAAGCTTGTGGAGCTCATTTGAGCTTCCGGGATTGAACTCTATAGGTGAGTTGAGTCAAAAACAAATTCAACAAGCCAATAACTCACTAAGGTTAAGGAAAAACTTGGCACTGGGAAATTCAGCACTGAGACGAAAAGAAAAGGCGGTGTTGAGAGTCAACTAAGTTGAGTTACAAATGGCTCGCGGAATATGGATGCCATGGAAATTTGATGCATGCGAGTAGTATTCGACATGTGCCTATTCAATCAATATTAGATGAACTATGGCAATGTGTGTAAGATGATAAGCATATAGAATGGAGTCGAAGTGCTCGATTAGAGAAGCCCAGACGATGAGCTCACTTTGGTTTTTATGAGACTAGAATTTGCTAATATGATTAGCTTGGCTCGGCATCATTGGTGCGTCAACATGCGAGTTAAGCCAATGTTTTATGTTGTATGGCCAAGTGAGGTGGAATCAAGGGTTTGATAGATGGATGATCTCGTGAGAAGAAATTAGGGTGAAACCGAGCTCTGTAAATTCATCGAAGTAGGCGAGGAAAATAAATGAGGAACTAGTAAATTTTTATGCAGGGGAAACCAATTTGGGGTCTGCCAAAATCAACACGGGCAACTCGTGGTCACGGGAAGATTAGAGCTCACATTGAAAATCGAGTTAGTTAAAAGGAAATGCAAAGATCGGCGACGAGTTGGAAGTGGCTCGAGAGGAGTCGGTTGGCGTAAGGACTCGTACAAGTGTGATAAGTCACACAGATGAAGCTCTGATGAGCCAAAGAAAGATGATAGCGAGCTCGAAACACTGCGCAAAAGGAATATTTTGGAGATTCGTTTGGATTTAGCCGTTTCGGGCTTTAGGAATTTTGGGATTGAAAACATTGAGCGAGTTTAGATAGTTCTAAAGCCCAAAATTTGTAGTTTCGAGGGTTTTAGGAGACGGAAACTACGAAGTGGTTGAGCCAGTCACGCTCTAAGTCCGAGTTAGTCGTCGAGTCATGGGAGGCTTGATTCTAATGTTGAGGTAGGATCATGTTACACGTTGAGTTCATCCATTGGCGAGTCGAAATAATGGGTCGAGTCATTGGTTATAATGTGATATGCTCGGTGCCAAGATTACAACGCAAAATCGGCAAAGCTATCAATATAAAATGAGGAGAGTGCGTAGAGTGAAAATAAACCACCAAGTTAATAGAAGAAAGGTCGATGAGGGCATGCCACATAGTTCGGTCTAACATTAAAACTCGAGAAAATACCTTTGAGTGCCCGACTAATGAGGAGAAATCAGCGGGGATGATGAAAAACTTGTAAAGGGGATCGTTCGAGTTTAAGATGAAGTGTGCAATATAAACAAAGGAACACCGCCAATATATGAAATATTGATGTTGAATGCCGAGTTAGTATACAAGTGTGGAAATGAGAAAGAGAAAAGTCTACGATGCTGAAATGTAAAATACTGAACTCACCGAATAAGAAAGTAACTTGCCGAGTCATTTAATGACTCGGCAGTACTGATGGAATATAATACAGGGGCCCTAAAAGTTTCTTTTACTCGGAAAGAGCACAACTTTCTTCCCGGTTGCTGTTTTTCACAAAATCATAGTCATTGGAACCAAGAGAGCAGAGCTATGTGATGGACTCACAAGAAGATGAATTTTTAAAGTTTTCATTCCAAAATTACAGGTTTTCCTTGTTCCTTGAGTGGTGCCTTGTAAGGTGGAGGTGTAATAAATGAGAAAACATGGACAACAACAATGGTTAATTATTTCCTACATTTTGGCCTCTAGGGTTTCTCCTTATTTCTCTCACCACTCAACAAGTTTTCTATAAATGTAAAAGGGTGCTTATTCGAAGGAGCGAGACATTCTTTCCAAGCTTCCCTTCTCTTCACAAGCTGCGATGATGTGAATTTGTAGGGTCTCGAAGGCTTTCTTCTCAAATTGTAATGGCATCTATGCCTTTTCCTCGATGTAATGATGCACTTTGTGCAAGTCCTTGATGTAATGGAAATTATGTTTTGTGATCGATTATATGTCCTTCCAAGATTTTTTTGCTTCTATTTGCCTCTCTCATGTTGGCGGGTGAACTATGCAACCACGGTTTCTTTTGCAGTTTTGGAGTTAATTGTGCTTATCAAGTGGTGGAGTATTGCATCTTGAATGAGTTTTTATGCTTGTTCACCCTTCTCAAGTTCTTCCTTCTTCACCGGAAGACTGATAACTTGTTTGTCGATCGAGTTTAAAAAAGGGAACACGTGCTTCTTAGTCTGCAGTGGTATTTTGTACCCTCTCTTAGTTGCAGAGGTGAAGTTGACTTGGGGTGCACACACCCTCTTCAAATTAACCCTTCCCAGGTCTAGCAACATCCTTTCTTGGTGCATCACCACTTCTAGTATATGTTTAGTTTTCTTGCAAATCTCTCTACCTAATCCCTTGAAATGTTAACATAGGTATAGCTAGCCATTTTTCTTGCATTAGGAGAAGTGTAGTGCTTAGTTTAGGAAGAAGAAGTCGACCTTATCTGGAGGTTCACCTCGAGCCCAAGTCCCACAGCTTGAGAGGTGATCCCATGTTACCCAATCACATTGAATGTCATGTTCACCTTGGCGATTCGGGGGTGCGGTGATTTAGCAATAACAATTACCATCCTAACATCTTTTCTTTTCTTTGAACTATCAACTGCTCATGATAACACTTGAGGGAAAAAATGTAGACACCTAAAATGTCTACATGACTAATTAATTAAAATTAGTCATGCCCCACATTTAGTTTTATCCACTACTAATCTATTTTAATCTATTTTAATCCATCATTATTATTCATACATCAACCATATAATTATTAATCCTTTTACCATCATACATCATTCATCATTTATCATGTATCCTTTTATTTCATCTAATATCCCATTTTCATCCTTAATATCTTTTATTTCATTATTATATCATATTATCATATTTAATTCTTTAGTAGCATTTTATACGAATTTAATATTCATACATCTCACCTACCACCTACCCTACACATCCCTACACCTAGCCTTTCCATCAAATCTCATCATTAATTATCCTAATCACATAATTTAACCTAATCTAATCTTAATCATGTGCACATCCTCACCTATAAATATAGAGGCTTCTAAATCTAGAAGCTTCTCCATCTTTCCCTCTCATTTTTAAATATTCAAATATTCTACACTCTTCTATTAAATTAAAAATTCAATAAAATCTCCACACAAAATCTAGAATTTTCCATTCTAGAATTATCCAATCCTCTCATGTAATTTCAACCATTGGATTTAATTCAACATGGATCAATCATCACCATACAATTTACAAATTTTCAACTATAAATTGATCTCTCCTCCTCCATGAGAGCTAGCTAGTAAGCAAGTTAGTTAGCAAACCTTGTCATTTTTATCACTCAATCATCCATCTATCAATCAAATCTATCATCTAAAATCCTTTATCCTTTATTTTTCATCTTCCGTTAAGAAATCATCAACAATCCAAGGCGAGGTGTTGTCCAAGTCTTCCCACATCAAAAATCTGAAGCAATCAATCATCCTCAAGCACATCCAACCATCAGGAAAGATAATTGCATGTTAGGCTTTGTAAGTGCAAGTAATGTTCCTCTTCCTTTCATCTTTTCTTGATTTGAGGTAGTTGATTTTTTGATTTTGCATGTTGCATTTGAATTGGTTTCATATTAATTTTATTTGTGCATGTTAACTTGATTTTTCATCTACATAAACATGGGACATCACTCACGATGTCGAAGACACTCAAGGCCGCGGTGGTTGTAAATAAACAAGTGTGCACAAAAACAAAGGAAAAAACCACATACGATGAAAAACAAAGAGACAAGCAAGTACAAATAATGTAACATGAGATAACCATGGTAGTAAATAATCTTGAAGTAAATGTTGCACATGAAGCACCCGATATAACATTAGAAAGATAAAGTGTATGTAAGATGTGTGTATAAATGATAAAGTAGTGTCTTATGAAAATGAAACAATAACACCTATAACGTATGAAATTGGATGCCCCATAGTGGATATGGGACTGGTACAAGGTATTGCGCCAAGCATCCATGCTTTGCATGTAATGGATCCATATTTATGATCACCACTAGAAAGGAAAGTGAAAGCGCATGTGTGTATGATAAAGATAATGACATATAAGATATTTATCTAGAATATGTAATAAAGTGAACGTGCACGCAGTAAATACAAGCAACAATAAATGTAACCAAGATATGCAATATGTTATGGATGGATGGAATTGAATATAGATTAAATGATAGGAACACGTGACCCCGAGTGAATGTAATTATATGTAGTGAGGTTCATTTGTTTATGCCCCCTAAGAAGTCAAGAATGAACAGTGGCTGAGTGCATCCTCGGGAAGTGGTTCAAACGATGTGTTATATGTAGCGTGTTGATTGTGAATGTGTTGTGATGACATGCAACATAGAGATGAGGTCTAGACACGCGTGATGATTTAGCCTAAAGCATATATCATGAAAATATTACATAAGAAGTGATGAGTTATCCTATAGTGTATGTCCGTAGATGAGTTGAAGAAGTGATGATTTATCCTATAATGTATGTCAAAAAGGATGCTAGAAGAAGTGATGATGTAGCCTATGGCATAAATCACTAATCTAGGAATGTCTCATGATAGAAAGAGTGACTGATGAGTGTGTGAATGTGATGAGGTCCATTTGTGATGTATACCCTGAGGCGGTCTAGAATGGACCATGAGACTAGAGTGTGTCATAGGGTAGTGATTACACATGCACAAAGTAGTATATGTAGTGATGAGAAAATGCTATGTTATGTATAAAATGTGTAGAGTGTAATGTAGGATTTATAGTATGAAATGAAAGATGTAAGTATGGAAGTGGGAAGTGTGTGTGATGAGTAATGGTATAATGTGTAAAATGTGTACAACATGTAGATGTATAGAGGACAAAATGTGAATGATGCAAAATAGATATAAGATGTGATGTGTAAGATGTAAGATGTATGATATAAGATGTAACATGATGTGCATGTTTAAAAGTGTAAGATGAATGATGTGTAGTGTACATTGTAAAATGTGTAAAATTCATCTATATAGGATGCCCTCAACGATTAAGTGTGAATCAAACACAAGAGTGCATGATCGGGTAATGAGGTGAGAAAATTCACCTACCGAAATTCAAGTTGTCTCGTAGCGGTGAAAGAAACATTAGGACCATGTGATGGCGGTGGAATTTGAAATGTGTTTTGACTATCAGGTAAAAGGACTAGTTGCTCTAACAAAATGAAAATAATTCAAAGCTTGGGCCGACTCCAACATGGGTTGATTAGATGGAGGATCACAAAGACTAGGGTTGCCATAAAATGATCAAAATAGCAGTCACTTGATGTGGAGGCATATCTCAGGGAAGATACATGGTGTCTAGGGATTTTTAAGAATAAATTGGCAATTAGGATGCATTTGAAGTAAATCGGATGAAGAAATTTGAGAAATTTTAGGAGCCATGATAAAGAAGATGATATGCCAAAGAAGGATCCTCAACCAAAATGATTATGCTCAAATGTATTATTCTATCCTAATATAGATGTTATAAGAGTAGTAAATAAATGCAATACAAAAAATAACTCAAATAACTAAGCAATAAATGTATGACACCGTAAGCAAAAAAAGGGTTAGAAAGACCTTCGCTGATTTATTGAGGTTATTGGATTGTGTCATGATGGAGACCGTTTAAACAGGGAGGCATAAATCATCACACATAATCCTCGGAAAAATGTAGATTCAATGCATTTGGCTAGACTAGGGCACATGGAAAAGGATGAGGGCACCCTAGGCACTCGGTCTAAATTTTTGGTGTCCTGAGTCTCGTAGAAATGGTTGCAACCTAGTTCTATTATGATCTCTAAAACTTTGCACTTGTTCACTTCTTGTTGCATGAATGTTGTTGTATGATTGCTAAAGCACTTGTAAACCTACAATGGAAGAATCGCCTATAAAACCCCGATAAAGCATCAAACCCTAAATAAATATGCAAATGAAGGGGTCAAACTGTCCTCAACAACCGCAATGGTGGACTTACAACTTAGTGTTGTCACTACATCTCGGACCAATGTAGTTCTCTGTGTGTGTAGAATTGTGCCCTAGGTTTCTCTTGTGCGTGTCACACTTTGTGACTAGTGAGCACATAGATAGATGTAAAATATAAATAATGCGTGCATGCAAATAATAGACTACCATCCTATAAGGTTTGATGCATGTGAACTAGCCGTGTGTCCTCGTGATGGATTCAAATGGATGAATATGGATCTCTAGATGCCTTGATAGATCATGCAACCTTAGGTGGAGATAATAATGCTTAGTGCATGGTCCTTATTATGATCACATAAATTTATATTTATATGATTCCCTTGATTGAATTTTTGTAATTAACCATGAAAAGGAAGACTACCAAAAATATAAGATGATCAAATGACAAGGAACCAAAAGTGAGACAAAAATGTAAAGAGGACAAGGACGCCTAAAGGGGATGAGGGCGTCGATGCGACATCTGGATGGGTGCTCTGTATAGAATTATACATGCCAAAAGGTAAAAATAGTATGAGCAAGTTTGAGTGTAAGACTAAAAATAGAAGCAAAAAAGCAAATAAATATGCCCAAAGACATGGGTTAATCATTACTTTTGCACTTAGGTGTCATATGAATAGTAATATAGAATCGGGACTAGATAATTACCAAAAGTGTGTGATTTTGTATCTATACTTCCAAATTCCAACGCGACCATCCAATCATCTTCCTCCTAATCCCCAACCTTCCAACGTCAATCTCCCAACCTTCGATCCCTTTAAACTTCTAATATCCCAATCCCCCACAATTAAATCCCATCCCAACTTTCCAACCCCTCTCTCGAGTTTCCAACCGCCACATTCAACTCCCTCCCAACTTTAGAAACCTCTTAAAACCTCCAACCTTCTAACATCATCCCTATTTACAACCTTCCATTCCTTCTTTTTCACTTCATTTTCTAAAACCCATTTCCCTAACCTTCTATCCTTCTACGCCTCCTTCTAATTCCCCACCTTCCTATATCCAAATCACCCAATGTTCTAAATCCCCACCTCCTAACTACAACTTTCCTACCCTTCGGACCTTTGTATAGCATTCTAATACCCTACCTTCCAAATATTTCCAACGTCCAACTCCACTGTAAGAATCTAACTTCCAATCCTCTATCTCCTTGCAATCCCAACCCCTACCTTCCAACCTCATTGAAATTATAACCCTAAACCTTTCAAACCTACCTTTAACACCCTCCCAACTTTCTAACCCCCTCTCGAATTTTTCAACCACCACATTTAACTCACCTCCTAACTTTCCAAACCCTCCCGACCTCCAACCTTCTAACATATTAACAAATTTACAACCTTGAATTCCTCCTTTTACACTCCATTTTTTATACCAAATTCCCCCAACCTTCCACCCTATACCTCCTTCCAATCCCCCACCTTATGACTCCCAATATCCCAATCTTCAAACTCCCCACTTCCGAATCCAAATCTCCTAACCTTCCAACCCCTTCAAAACTTCATCTAGTATTCTAGCCCCCTACCTTCTTACTCTTAATCTTCCAACATCCAACTCCTACAAATCCCCACTTCCAACATTACAAACCCTTCTAATACCCACCTTTCGGCTCCTAATCACCCACCCTTCCAACCCATTTTAATCTCCAACATTCCAAGCTTCTACCTCCTTCAAATCTCACACCTTTTGACTCGAATGTCCCAACCTTTGAATTCCACACCTCCCAAATCCTAATCTCAATCCCATACCTTCAAAACCTCCCTCCTAACTTTCCCCCTCTCAAGTTTCAACCACCAAGCTAAACTCCCCTCCCAACTTTCCAAACTCCTAACTTCCAACCTTTTAACATCTTCCACATTTATAACCTTCCATTCCTCTTTTTTTCGCTCCATTTTCTAAACTCCATTTCCCGGTAACCTTTCTGCAGCATTCCAGTCCCCTACTTATCTAATTCTTAATCTTCCACCTCCAACTTCTTCTAAAACCCCAACTTCAAACCTTCTAAATCCTTCCAATCCCCACGTTTCAACTCCCAATATCCCAACCTACTAACCCTTATCAACCTCCAACCTTCCAATCTCCCTCCTCTCGACTCCCAATATCCCAATCTTCCCTTATACCTCTTTTGAATGCCCCACCTTCTAACTCACAATATCCCACCTTTGAATTCCCCATGTCTCAACTCCCACCTCTAAACTTTCCAATCCCCAACTTTCGACTCCCAATCTCCCAACCTTCCAACCCCTTTAAACCTCCATCCCAAATTCTTTATTATTAACGATAAAGGTTTTAAGGTAGGGATCTACCTCGTACAACCAAAAGAGGGGTCTAAACAACTAGATAAAACATAAGAACAATCAAGAACACACAATGGTCAAACAAGAACACACATGTCACAAAGAAAGCATACCAATAACATTATTGCAGAAACAACATGTATCACATGCAAGATTTAAACATGCATAAGATCTAAGTAACCTTTGTACATATTTCTAGTAATCTTGTCACGAGGTGGAACAAAATATTTCATTAGTCTCCTCTTGGTTGCAAAGTGTTCCACCATCGGCCACATCTTCAATCCCATCACTACCATCGTTGAATTGAGATACTCTCTTGTAACACTCACCTTCCCAAAATCAAGTATCTTGGGGGTTAGGATCAAACTAGGAGGGGGTAAACTTTAAAATAGGAAAAACCACTTCTAGCTTACCATTCAAGAAGTGCTCGACTTCCCACTTCCATCTCTTTTCTTCATACAATTCAATGATTCTTTTTCCACGACTAAGTTTTTATTCACCATTGAGTCTCTCCATTCAACATTATAATCCTCCACATTACAACTCTTAATATTCCAACTTGCAAATCCCTCCCAACACCCAACCTTCAATGTTCTAACCCCTCCCATATTCATTCCTCTTTTTATCTCCATTGCTTATTTTTCACTTCAATGTCTAACTTGTATTTCACTCTTCCTTTAAAAATAAATATATTAAGTATTATCACCAATAAAAATCATTACAACAAAAAGTGTAGTGCGGAGATGTTTACGAACCTAAACCTAAGCACTCTAACGATGATGGTGCGATGGGTGGCGTTCTTTCTCGGGACAACGTAATGGTGAGCAACAGTGTACCTAGCCCCTTTTCGTAGGGTTGAGATTTGTTTGCAGATTTGTAAGCCATAATTATGTACTAGGTAAAGGTGGCGATGCTTTTGTTACTGGGGATGGGGTGGAATCTCGAGTTGGGCGGTTCTCGACAACATAGTTCTTTTGTTGAGTCGTTATCTCTTTCCATGGAAGATTCGTAGATTGTAACCCTTTGGTGGTAATTTTTGTTGTGGATACTACTCAAACTATGGAGGTAGAGTATGTGGGTGTTGCGGGGTTTAAAGAATATGGATAAATCAAAGGCAATTTTTAGGCGTGATATTTTGGAAGATGTTAAGTCCTCTCATAGACATCCTTCTAAGCCTTTGGCTTATACCAAAACATCACTTCTCGTTTCCTTTTGAGCATAGGTTATTGTACGCGCGGAAAAGTGACAAGACGGCGTGGAAATCTACAGGGTAACTCTTCCGCGTGCCCGACCTCCCGAGGTCGTGCAGGAGCAGTGGTGGGGATGGAATATGCGTGGGATGCGAGACAAACTAGTTAGGCGATCTAATTTCTTCAATACGCACTAGTGGAATTTACGAATCTAAGGCAAAGAAGGCCCTTCTAACTTTGAATTGGTGTAATAGATCGATCGACAAGGATGACTGCTCAAAGGCTCACGATCAATATCGAACTCCGGCGTGATTCGATCTATGGGTTGTGGAATACGTGGAAAATGACACAGGATAGTTTCGTGTATGTCTCGAGATAAGGTCATACGGTGGGTAATGAATACAATCGACTCTACGGACGATTCTCAGGCCTAGTCCAGAATTCTCTAGCTTTGTTATTGCTATATCTAGTAAGGATAAGCTGTTCGACGATGGTGGGTGGAAGTGGGGTAGATCTGAATACTAATATGCGTAGGCCAGTGTCTATGTCGATTGACTTATGGATTCGTTAGGTTGCGGGATTTGTGGATCACAAACCGTAGACTCTTGGTTGTTGCGGTCTCTTTATGGTCATGTATGAAATCAAGTCTTAATCCTAGTATCCAATAATCATATGCTTTCTCGGCTTTATATTTAAGATCAATAAGCGTGCGATCTTCTCGGAGTACCTCACGGGCGTTCTTGCAACTTTGGATTCTTAGGTGGTATCTATATCTAGAAGAGTGTCTCTGCATCTCGGTTTGTGGGACCAAGAATCACAACCAAAGGTTTGTTCTCTTTCGAACCCTTCTACTGATCATGTGTATGTTTGCCTAGGGTAATCGTAGTTCGGTTGATTTGACCAAAATGTGTGGGTCGTCTTCTATTTAATCCCCTCAATCGAGAGTTGATCTGTAAATAAATCTGCTTGTTGTTTAGAAGATTTGTATTCTAAGGTTACGTCTATGTCAACTATTGTCGTGATGAGATTGGGTTGAGGAACAATTGGCTCAAATACGTATTCCTGGGCTCCCTAGGTCTCGTGATTGTCATACAAAACAATAATGTAAATCTAAGCTATAATAAAGCAAATTTTAACTACATGGAATAAATTTAGAACATATATATAATTTCTATTTTTGTATTTTCTAAGAAACTTTAAGAATTTAAGAAAGCATCTATTTAAACGTATCTAGAATTTGACAACTAAGATAAAACTTAAAACAAACAAAATAACCGAGTGTAGTTATTTGTCTGCATCATGTGAATTTGTAGATCTATTCTAAATAATGAAATAACTTGCTTAATCTATTTTCCAGGACTCTCGATCCTACCTCGAAGTGAGGAATGAATCATAGTTTCTCGAAACTATCAATCCCCACAACTTCCTGCAATATCGAAAGTAAACTTAAGCTGAAAAGAAGTGATTATCTACTCTATTTGATATATTTCTAACTTTAGAACTTTGAAAGCTAGAACTGAATTACTGCGAACAGTGGCGAATCCAATGGTGTGTGTGATCTTGTCCCCTCGGTGTGATCTCCTCGTTCCTTTGTGTTCACGTGAATCCGAAAAGCGTGTAATGCTAAGCATCATCAAGTAGATATTAGGACAAAGGCGGCTCAAATGCGGGCAGAATATAATGCGAGTAGGAGAGGGATAGCGCAAGAGTACAAAGCTTGGCTTATGCGATTCCTAGCGGGATTTATTGCATGAGTCATGCAACATAAAACGTCCGATCTGAAACTATCATGTTTTGAGGAGCAAAACTGCAACTTTAATGGCTTCCTAAGCTATTCTACTCCAATGGATTGGGTGAAATAACATCACTTTGTTTGCACAAGATGGATATGTGGCTTACTAAAGCTAAACAATGCTAACTAAACATGCAAAGAATTGAAACTATGGCTTAAGCAAAATAATACAAGACTTGAACTATTGAAAATGAGAGTATGAGAAGTGAATGAGGGCAGCCCCTTTGTTTAAGCACAAGCCATTTATTTATAGCTTTTCATTCACCCAAAGATCAAAACCAAACCGAACTCTAAAACTATAAACAATGGCCAAACACTATTCCAGGACCAAAAACATAAATGCAAGCCCAGTCAGAACAAAGCTGGTGAACCGTTGATTTTTACGTGAGTCGCGTTAAAAATGCTTTTTAGAAAACACGTAAAGGACCGCCGCTTGAGCAAGGCGGCGATTCTGGTCATCCGCCACCTGATCGGGCGATCACGAGACCGCCGCCCATGCAGGCGGCGGTTTCAGTCATCAAGAGCAAAAGGCCAAGAAAAGAGGGAAAAGGGAAAACAAAGCACGCGGGGCTAAGCGGGGCATGCGGGATGTTAACGCACACTTGGAGATCTTTTCCAATTTGAACATCTTGCGAGGAGACTGTATCATCATTGGGGCACTTGTCACGTTGTTCCTGATACAGATACCTTATAATTTTGAGTACGTACAATTATCAAATCTAAAGCATTATTTAAGACTAAGGGGATCATTTGCGAGATTTAATCATTTATGCTCGAGTCTTCTTGCTCTTCATGAATTTATCTCAACTTATTGGAGGCTTCTTATGGAAGGTTAACTAGATATTTATCCCTAATCAAAAGGTTTTTTCGTTATTGTTTCGATAAAACCTCTGTGAGATATAATATCTAGTGAAGTTTGGGATTTTAATCTCATCTTATGCTTATGAAACTATTTTTCCCCTTATTTAATCTAGTGAGCAATTATTTTCATGTTAAATTGGTTTAGATTCGGTTCTCATACCTCCCTCTCTAATTGAGAGGAGAATTTCTTACTTTCAGGGGTACCTTGGGTAAATTTTTGGCTATTGACCCGAGACATATTTATATGATTTTACGACTTATGTTCACATATCATTAGATATGAATAATTTTATTGCTTTTATGGCTACTTATTTAACTTATAGTGGACCGAAACTAGACCGAAAATCTAAATTATGAAGGTTTCCCTTTTAGATATAGGACTTTTTTTTCTTTTGGTCACTTAACTTTGGATTGTTAGATGGGAAAATAAATTTAATATTAGAAATTCATTGTGGACAAATTTAGATCATATCCACATGGTTGTTGATAGTCGGTTGGATAGTGATTCAAAGAACAAAGATGAATCATTGGATAGTGATTCCAAGGAATGAGGAGTTCATTCCTTCCCTAGTCATGTAGAAAAGGCTTCCTTCGGATTTTTGATGTTGAGGACATTAATTCCCTCGCAATTGTATCGATGGAGTATCAAAATCATGAGGATAAGGAGAAATTTTAATTCAGCATACTGTTCACACTAAGGAAAATGTAAATTTGAACACCGGTATAGAGGTTGATTACTCTTGGGAAAAATAAGAAGGGGAAAATTGTTAATGACCCTTAAGATGCATTTAATATCCAAAGTGGGAAGGAGTATCGAGGATAAGTTGGTTTCTTGTTTATTTTGTTTTTATTTTGTTGTTTGTTTGGTCGTGATTTTCTTGTCCATCTTTTCCATTTGGTAGATGCATCTCCACTCAATCCTAATTATTATATCTTTTTCTCCATTGGAACATTGTTACAGGTAAGGTCCACTCAACCCACTTTTACCATCAATAAAAATAATCATTACAACATTAAATTATTTATGTTTACTATTTTAATCATCAAATTTTTGTTTTTAAGTATTAAGAACATAATATTTCATATTGTTATTAAAACGAATATAATCTTTCAAAAATAATAATTTATGTTTAACAACAAAAATAAAATATAATGAAATAAATCAACATCACGAACCCACCTCTCAAGGATGTCCCTAATCGTCCTTAAGAGTTTTGGAGGGAATTTATAGCCTACTACCAAAATTTTATTTTATTAAAAATAATATATGCAACATAATAAAATGGTGGCTAAAATACATATTTAGTTTAAAATTACATTCAATTTATATAATAAGACTCTCTAAAGACTTCCTACGACACATGTATGAGAGGAGCAATTTGTAATGTGGTTGAATTGATAAACTCGTAAAGAACACAACACACGAGATATATTTTTGAAATAATAAAACATCATATAATTTAGGACAAATGATGTGAAATCATAATCAAAATTAAGTTAATTTTTTTATAAATAATGACCAATTCTAATGTTATATAAAAAAATGTGTATAATGTAGTGATAAGTCTTATTAGTTCAAGTTCGATTCATTTTCTTGTTTTAAAGGTGAAATACTTATATCACACATGCACTTTTTAAAAAGGAAGTGTTGATGCACTTTATTATAGACACAAAATCACGCACTTGGGTACATTCCTAGGTCCTTAAATCATATTAAGGTACACATGATTCCTAAGAAAGAAAACTAGTGGTTGATAAATCTATCTTTGGCCTATTTTCTTAATTTTTATTCTCTTTAGTATTACACATCCACCAAATTTGATGAAAATCGACTCTTTTATCTTTTATGGCCTAAAAACTAGTATCTAGCCAAGACATCGACGCCCAAGAGATTTTGTCCATTCTAGGTGCTCTTAAACCTTTCTTACCTTTACTTACTCTTTTTGGGTCTCTTTTATCTTTTGGGCATCTTTTTCACTTATGGATCACCTTCAGTGGTCAATTAAAAATTCAAACAAATGGAATCATATATATTCTTAGTTAATTATCAAAAATCATGATCAAGTACTAGCATTACTTATTATCACCTAAGCTTGCATCCAAAAGGCACAAATAACATCAAACGAATCCATCTAACACACTCATTCGGGGGACAATGATTGCATCACTTCTACATACATAACATAGTAGGGAAGTTTATGCAATTCCATCCCACACACTTTCATCTAGAGCATTTTATATCTAGCCATTTATCTTAGTGCAATTTACACAAGGGCATAGTTACACACACATTCACATGAACTACATGGGGTATGAGATGTAGTGCGAGTGCTTGCATTATGTTAACTCTTGCATGTGACCACCAAGATCATTTTAAATCCACATTTTGTAAATTTTTATTATATTTGATGTGGTTTCTATACATGTGTAGGTAAACATATTATTTTGTAGGCTACATGCACTTTTGGTGTTTAAGGAGTGAATATAAAGTGATAGACAAGAATCAACAACAAACCTCTTGTGACACAAACAAATCAAGTTTTGAGAATTTGCACGACCACCGGCTCTCCTAGGTGCCCCTGTCTTCTACGAGAGCCCCTTTCTAGCATCATTTCCAAGTTCCAAAATATCTAGTATGGTAAGTGCACTACTCTAGAGGCAAAAACGGAGAAGAAAATGAGAAAACGCAATCTCATTACGTTTTCTTTGGTTTAGTAATTCACAAACCTATAACACATACGCTTTATAACATGTATGTGTTCTACTAAACTTAAAATTAAAAAAGGTCCAAGCCCTATTCATTTTGTTTTCCCCAAACATGAGTTTGATCTGCAAAACCCCGCATTTGCATTTTATATTCAATTAAATCTAGCTCCAACGATTTTCTGAGAATCACCACAAAGATTGGAATCGATAATGGTGCCATGGAAAAGAGGTAGGAAAATTATTTTCTCTAAATTGCATTTAAATTTTGTAATTATATTAGTAGAATATGAATTGAATACATTTTTTTATTGTTACGGTTCCACTTCAACCACAACCAAACCTATAATTCCCGTGAACCCTCCTTAGCCCTCTTATAGTTGTTGAACATCCTCGGGAGTCGGGAGGATTGAAAAACACATATAGAGGAAAACAAAATAGAAATTGATAAATTAATCAAAAAATGAGGGATTCCCATTCTACAAACCCCCAACGTGTCTCTCATGCAAACACATTAGAGGCATTAGTGGCTCATGTTTATATGGAAACAAGTCAAATTAATCATTAGACATCTTCTAGAGATGTTTTAGGGATTATTATGCCAAAAATTATCATATGTGCCTTATTCATGCACTCCCAAACCAATTTTTTTGTTCCAAAAAAATTACAAAAGACTTCATATGTGCCTTATTCATGAACTCCCAAACCAATTTTTTTGTTCCAAAAAAAAATTACAAAAGACCTCATATGTGCCTTATTCATGAACCCCCAAACCAATTCTTTTGTTCCATTTTCATGCAAACACTTTCCAATCCACTAGTGTAATAGTGATTTGATTAACAATAATTTTTGGGACCGATGGTGGATGGCGTTTGATTTTCCACCTTGCAATAACAACGAGGTTCCACTAAACTTTTTGAAGAAATCTCTATTGTGAATTTATCCTCAATGAGATCCCAAACTATTTTGATTTCCAGAGGCTAGAGAAAAGGCTCTTGCACAGATCGACCAGTACACAACGTGCACCTATTCGGTGAGGGTAGAGTCCCCACACAAAATCCCCTCACCCTAAGACTTTCCCTCCAAAGAATGAAGGAGACGATATAGATTGATACACTCCATGCGCTTAAGGGGTTATCTAATAACCTTGTCCAAAATTCAAGGGAAATTTCGATCCAGATGTTCATGGACATATAAAGAGTATTCCCTCACACAATACTAGCATGAGGCCACATCTTTGCTCATCATGTGGTAGCATGTGCTTGGGGCCCAAAGAGGATGATAATTTCATGCATACTAGTGTTGGAGTTATCATTACTGTGGTACACATGATAATGTTTCTATGTCAAACACCTTTTGAGCGATACATTTGGATTCGGACATCGGTGACACCTTCGTATGTATTTGTTATTTTTATTATGTATGTTACAAAAAGATCTCGAGTACTTGATTTACTTATATATGTTAATTTTTTAAAATAATTGTATTTGTACATGTATGCATTGATTTTACAACCACGGGGGATGCCATCATCTCGACCACATGCTACAAGCACCATTCCTATGCATACATTCACAGAGGTAATTTAGAATGTTGATTGTGTAAAATTTTCATGTATAAAATTAGACTCAACTTTAGAACTCAAATATGTCTATATGTGTATGTTCTTGTATATATATTATATATGTTCAACTATCTTGACATGATATATGCTTGAAAAAGTTGATGACCTTATTAGACACCACCATCATCTGTACGAGTAGAGAAATGTATTATCACGCAATTTCATCTACGCCGCAACTCACCAAGGTATTCAAACTACATGTATTTTTGTTAAATATCTCATCTAATTTATATTATGTTTTTTTATAATAATGTCCATCATTATCGCATTATTAAATTATGTTAATAATGTCATTTATTATGTATGCATATGAGTTACTGCATGAGTAGTAAATCTTATTCATATGATTCACAAGTGTGGCACGGTAAAAAAGAGTTGTCTATTGATAAAATTAGTTAAAATGTTGTCATTACACATACATATACGTCGTCAACATAAATTTTTTGATCTCGCATTCAAAAAATTATTGTTGACATAGTTCTATTTTGCTAATTTTGATGTTTGATTTTGTGATCTTATATGTATGCAAGGTTCAACCCTTCCATTTTTAGTTAGAGGGTACAGAATCCTCGAACTCATCGTTTTGATACCCTCGTTCATACTCTAGGAGCTTATGATGACTCGCTTTGAGCGTGAGATGTAAATTGAACATGAGAGATTGTGGTAAGTGCGTGTAAATGTAATAATTTCATTAGCATGGTCTTATACATGCTAAAAACTTATACACTAATTTTTGACAACAAAAAAATGTTTGCATTTACAATTTCAACTACATGAGAGTTTTGAGTCGAATAGACTCGTAGTATGCAATGCTTGGAGCATCTCGAAGTCATCTCATAGATCTTCATTTATGTCTAAGGGAGCGCATTCTTCAAGCACGGTCAAGGAGGAATTCCTCATCTCTCCACTTCCAATCATAATCCCCCCACCTTCCAATCTTCCCTCATGAAATTCCAACCCTAACCTTCCACTCCCTTCCCAAATTTCAAACCCGCTCTAAAGTTTTCAACCACACATTCAATTTTCTCCCAAATTTTTACCTCATTCGACTCATAACATGCCAAACCACCATCTTCCAAACCTACCTTTAACTTCCCTCCTAACTTTCCAACCCTCTCAAATTTTCAACTCGCCACATTCAAGTTCCCTCCCAACTTTCCAAACTCATTTCCTCCAACCTTCCATCCTTCTACCTCCTTCCATCTCCCCCCTGCTAACTCCCATTTCCCCGTCTCCTAGCTCCAAATCTCCAACATTCCAACCTTTAACCTCTTTCAAATCCCACAATCTTCCAATTCCCACCTCTTAATTCTCAATCCTGAACTCCACCTTCCAAACATACCTTAAAACTCTCCTAACTTTCCAACCCACTCTCAAATTTCTAACCAACACATTAAACTTCCTCCCAAATTTTCAAACCACATTTCCCCAACCTTCCTTACTTTTACCCCAACATTCGACACCTAATCTCCCAACCTTCAAACCCCTTTCAAACCTTTTCCTAGCACTTTAATACCCTACCTACCAAATATTAATCTTCCAACCACCAACTTCCAACCTTCCAATGCTAATCCCCACCTTTCAACTCATAATCCCCTAACTCCCATCTTCCAATTCCCCACCTCTCAACTCCCAATCCTAAACCACACCTTCTAAACATACTTTCCACTCCCTCCTAACTTTCCAACCCCTCTCAAATTTCTAACCAACACATTACACTCCCTCCCAACTTTTCAACCCCATTTCCCAACCTTCCAACTCCTTCCAAACCCCACCATTCTAATTCCCAATCTCCCAACCTTCCAACCCCTTTCCAACCCCACCTTCAACACTTTAATCCACTACCTCCCAAATCTTAATCTTCCACACCTTCTAATCCTCCAACCTTTTGACTCCCCTCCTAAAATCCCCACCTTTCCAACATTCTCCACTTCTAATCTCCCAACGTTCAAACCCCATTTCAACCTTCAATCTCTCGAGCCTCCAACTTTTTACCTCCTTCCAACCCCCACCTTTTAACTCACAATTCCCACCTCTCCAACCTAGTAAATCCCCTTCCATTTCCCGTTGAAATTTCAACCCCTAACCTTCCACATCTACTTCCAACTCCTTAAACCCCTAACTTCTTCCTTGCAATCCCCACCTTTTTGACTCTCAATCCCCCACATTCCAACACATTTCAACCTTTAATATCTCGACGTTCAACCACTTCCAACCTTCCAACTCTTCCAATCCCCTACCTTTCGACTTAAGATATCCCAACCTTTCTACCTCCTTCAAATCCCCTCCTTCAAATCCCCCACCTTTTAACTCAATATCCCAACCTTCTAACCCCTTTCCCCATTGAAATTCTCGAACCCTAACCTTCCAAACCTACCTTCAACTCCACCTTCTAACTCACAAATCCCCACCTTCTACAATCCTAATCACAATATCCCTCACCTTCCAAGGTTCCCCCTTAAAATTCCAACCACTAACCTTCCAACAACTCCTACCATCTACTCCCACTTCGCAACTTTCTAATTCCTCTCCAAGTTTCTAGCCACCACATTCAATTCCTCCCAAATTTCCCAAGCCTTCTTCTCCCTTCCAACCTTCTACCTCCTTCAAATCCCCACCTTTTAACTCACAATCCCCACCTTGTAAGGTTTACCCATTGAAATTCAAACCCCTAACCTTCCAAACCTACCTTCAACTCCCCTTCTAACTCACAAATCCCCGCCCCATACAATCCTAATCACAATATCTCACCTTCTAAGGTTCCCCCATTAAAATTCCAACCACTAACCTTCCAACAACCCTACCATCTACTCCTTCGAAAATTTCTAATTCCCTCTCTCAAGTTTCTAGCCACCACATTCACCAAAGCCCCTTCTCCTACTTCAAATCTTCCAACTCCTTACAATCCCCAAATTTCAACTCGCAAGCTCCCAACCTTCCAACCTCTTTCAACCTTCAATCTCACAACCTTCCAACCTTCTACTTCTCATTTAAATCCCCACCTTGTGACTCAAAATTCCCCACCCATCCAATCCCAATCGCAATGCCCCACCTTCGTAAGTTCCTCCATTGAAATTCCAACCCCTATCCTTCCAAACTTACCTATATCCGGCTACCCAACTTTCTAAGCCCTCTCAAGTTTCCAACTACCACATTTAATTCCCTCCCAAAGTTCCAAAGCCCTCTCGAATCCGAACCTTCCAACCTTCTACCTTCTTTGAATTCTCCACCTTCTCGACTCAAAAATACCATCACATTTTCCCACGCTTAACCTCATTACAATTCCAAACCCAATCTCAATCCCCACCTTCCAATCCCCATGTAAATTACAACCCCAAATCTTCTAGACCTACTGTTAACTTGATCCCAACTTTCCAACTACCTCTAAATTCTAAACACCACATTCTAAACCCCTCCCAATTTATGACTTCCTTCTAACATCTTCCTAATTTACAACTTCCATTCCTCCTTTAACACTGAATTTTACAAACTCCATTTTCCCCAAACTTCCAAATTTCTTCAACCGAGCATTCCAAGTCCCTCCAAACTCCAAATCTCATAACATTCTTCTTCCATTCTAGTCATCTACCTTCAAAATCTTAATCTTCTAACCTACCATTTCCGTCTAACATCTTCCCAATTTACAACTTTTTGACTCCTTCCTTCCATCCTTCTAACCTAATTTTCCATCCTTCCAACTCCTTTACTTCCCAACCTTCCATCTCCATTTAATCCCCACATTCCGACTTAAAATCTCCTAACATAATATTCCATCTTTATTCCACTTTCTTCCATTCCTATCATTAACTTCCCAATCTCCCAACCTACTAACCCTTCCACCTATATCCCTTGTATTTTATTACTCATAATCTCCCAACCTTCCAACTTTCTACCTCGCTCAAATCTCCCACATTCTAACTTTCAATCTCCCAACCTTTTATTCCCTACCTTTCGACTCCCACTCTACCAACCTCCCACTCCAACCTCCAACCTCCCTCGTCTCGACTCCTAATTATCCAACCTTTTTAATCCCTACCTTTCAACTCTCCAAACCTCCCAACCTTTTATTCCTACATTTCCATTCCCTATCATTAACTTCCCAATCTCCCAACCTACCAACCCCTTCCACCTTCATATCCCTTGTATTTTATTACTCATAATCTCCCAACCTCCAACTTTCTACCTCATTCAAATCCCCACCTTTTATTCCCTACCTTTCGACTCCCACTCTACCAACCTCTCCCAAGTCCAACCTCCTTTCGACTCCTAATTATCCAACCTTTTTAATCCCTACCTTTGACTCTCCAAACCTCCCAACCTTTTATTCCCTACATTTCCATTCCCTATCATTAACTTCCCAATCTCCCAACCTACCAACCCCTTCCACCTTCATATCCCTTGTATTTTATTACTCATAATCTCCCAACCTTCCAACTTTCTACCTCATTCAAATCCCCACATTCTAACTTCAATCTCCCAACCTTTTATTCCCTACCTTTCGCCTCCCAACCTCTAACCTTATAGAAACTCTCCTCGTTCGACTCCTAATTATCCAACCTTTTTAATCCCTACCTTTTACTCCCACCTTTCAACCTCATCCAACCTTCTAACCTTATAGTCTTCTAACCTAATCTTCCATTCTTCCAACTCCTTCCTTCCCAATTTCCCTCCTCCCAACCTTCCATCTCCTTTACATCATTCTAACTTATAATCTCTTAACTTTCTAATTCCCACCTCTCAAATCTTAATTTTCCATCTTTTTGATTCCCATTCCTTCAACATTATAGTTTTCATACCTAATCTTCCATCGACTCCTTCACTCCCATTTTCCTCCTCCCAACTTTCCATCTCCTTTAAATACCCCACATTCTAACTTATAGTCTCCGAACATTCTAATTCCTTACATCTCAAATCTTAATATTCCATCTTTCCTTTCTTCCATTCCCTTCTAACATTATATTCTTCTAACTCGCTTTCCATCAACTCCTTCACTTCCCAATCTCCTCCTCCCAACCTTCCATCTCCTCAAATCCCCACATTCTAATTTCTAACCTTTTATTCTCCTCCTTCAACTCTCCAAACCTTCCAATCTTCCTCCCAACCTTCCATCTCCTCTTAAATACCCCACATTCTAACTTATAATCTCTTGAACATTCTAATTCCTTACATCTCAAATCTTAATATTCCATCTTTCCACTTCTTCCATTCCTTCCAACATTATATCTTCTAACCTAATCTTTCCATCAACTCTTCCTTCTTGTCTCCTCCTCCTAACCTTCCATCTCCTGTAAATCCCCCACATTCTAATTTCCCTACCTTTTTTCCCCACCTTCAATCTCCAAACCTTCCAATCTCCTCCTCCCATTCCATCTCCTTTAAATACCCCACATTCTAACTTATAATCTCTTTCTAATTCCTTACATCTCAAATCTTAATATTCCATCTTTTCTGACTTCTTCCATTCCCTTCTAATATTATAGTCTTCTAACCTAATCTTTCCATCAACTCCTTCACTTCCCAATCTCCTCCTCCCACCTTCCAACCCTCTACCTCCTTCAAATCCCCCATAACTTATAATCTCCCACACCTCCTAATTTTCCCAACCTCTCAAATCTTAATCTTCCATCTTTCGACTTCTTCAAATCTCTCCTTTGATTCCCAACTATTCCTCCTCCCACCTCCTAGCCTACCAACCCCTTCTAACCTTCTACTTTCTTCTAATCTCCTCCTTCAACTTCCAATATTCCAAATTTCCAACATTCTACCTCTTTCAAATCCCCTACATTCTAACAATCTCCTTGTCTCAACTCCTAATTTCCCAACCTTTTATTACCTACCTTTCCACTCTCCCAAACCTCCCAACCTTTTATTACCTACCTTTCAATTCCCAATCTTCTCCCACTTTCAACTCTGATCTCCCACCTACCAACCCCCTTCTAACTTTCCTTCTAATCTCCCCTCCTCACTTCCAATATCCCAAATTTCTAACGTTCTACCTCTTTCAAATCCCCACATTCTAAAATTTTCCTCCTCAACTCCTAATTTCCCAACCTTTCAACTCTCCAAACCTCCCAACCTTTTATTACCCTTTCCACTTCTCAAACCTTCCAACTTTCTACCTCCTTCAATCCGCCATATTTTAACTCTCCATTTCCCAACCTTCCGCTCCCTCCTCCTCCCAACCTCCCACCTTCCAACCCCTAACCTTCTACTTTCTTCTAATCTCTCCTACCAACTTCCAATATCCCAAATTTCCAACGTTCTACCTTTTCAAATCCCCCAATTCTAACAATTTCCTCGTCTCACTCCTAATTTCCCAACCTTTTATTACCTACCTTTCCACCATCCAAAACATTCCAACTTTCTACCTCCTTCAAATCCCCATATGTTAACTCTCAATCCCTCCTCCCTCTCTCAATCTCCCACTTTCAACTCCCATCTCCCAACCCCTTCCCAACCTTCTACTTTCTTCTAATCTCCTCCTCCCCACTTCCAATATCCCAAATTTCCAACGTTTCTACCTATCCCCCCACATTCTAACAATTCTTTCTTGTCTCAACTCCTAATTTCCCAACCTTTCAACTCTCCAAACCTCCCAACCTTTTATTACCTACCTTTCCACTCTCCAAACCTTCCATCCTTCAGACTTCTTTAAATCTCTACCTTTCAATTCCTTTTCTCGACTCCTAATTTCCCAACCTTTTATTACCTACCTTTCCACCATCCAAACCTTCTAACTTTCTTTCTTCAATCTCCCTCATATTTTTAACTCTCAATTTCCCAACCTTCCACTATCCCTCCTCCCGACTCTCAATCTCCCAACTTTCAACTCCCAATCTCCCACCTACCAACCCCTTCTAACCTTCTACTTTCTTCTAATCTCCCTCCTCCCAACTTCCAATATCCCAAATTTCCAACGTTACCTATCCCCCACATTCTAACAATCTTTCTTGTCTCAACTCCTAATTTCCCAACCTTTCAACTCTCCAAACCTTCCATCCTTCGACTTCTTTAAATTTCTACCTTTCACTTCCCAATCTTCCTCCCTCCCAATTTCCCAACTTTCAACTCCCAATCTCCCACCTACCAACCCCTTCCAACCTTTCTACTTTCTTCTAATATCCTCCTCCCGACTTCCAATATGCCAACTTTCCAACGTTTTACCTCTATCAAATCCCCACATTCTAACAATCTCCCTTGTCTCAACTCCTAATTTCCCAACCTTCCAACACTCCAAACCTCCCAACCTTTTATTACCTACCTTTCAACTTTCTACCTCCTTCAAATCCCCACATTTTAACTCTCTATTTCCCAACCTTCCGCTTTACCTCCTCCCAACTCTCAATCTCCCAAATTTCCCACCTTTGAACACCTAATCTTCCATCCTTCCAACTCCTTCCAATCCCCACCTTTCTTCTAATCTCCTCCCCAACCTTTCCAACCTTCTACCTCTTTAAATCCCTACATTCAATATTTCCCAATCTTCCTCCCTCCCAATTTCCCAACCTTTCAATTCTCCAAACCTCCCAACCTTTTATTATCTACTTCCAATCTCCAAACCCTCCTCCCACTCTCAATCTCCCAAATTTCCACCTTTGAACACCTAATCTTCCATCTCCTTCCAATCCCCACCTTTCTTCTAATCTCCTCCCCAACTTTCCAACATTCTACCTCTTTCAAATCCCCCACATTCTAACAATCTCCTCGTCTCAACTCCTAATTTCCCGACCTTTTATTACCTACCTTACCACTCTCCAAACCTTCCAACTTTCTACCTCCTTCAATCCCCATATTTTAACTCTCAATTTCCCAACCTTCCGCTTTCCTCTTGTCTCGATCTCCCAAATTTCCACCTTTGAACACCTAATCTTCCATCCTTCCAACTCCTTCCAATCCCCACCTTTCTTACCTAATTTCCACTCCCCCAACCTTCCAACATTCTTATCTTTTCAAATCCCCACATTCTAAATTTCTCGTTTTGACTCCTAATTTCCCAACCTTTCCTCCTCCAAATTTCCCACCTTCATTATCTCGTTTCCACTCTCCAAACCCTCCTCCCACTCTCAATCTCCCACTTTCCACCTTTGAATCCTACTCTTCCTCCTTCGACTTCCAATAATCTCCAACTTTCCAACATTCTACCTCTTTCAAATCCCCACATTCTAATAATCTCCCTTGTCTCAACTCCTAATTTCCCAACCTTTCAACACTCTCCAAACCTCCCAACCTTTTTCTACCTCCTTCCCCCCATATTTTAACTCTCAATTTCTAACAATTTTTCCTGTCTCAACTCTCTAATTTCCACCTTTGAACACTTTCAATCTTCCATCCTTCCAACTCCTTCCAATCCCCACCTTCTTTAATCTTCCTCCTTCCATTTTTCCAACATTCTACCTCTTTCAATCCCCACATTCTAACAATCTTCCTCGTCTTGACTCCTAATTTCCCAACTTCCCAACCTCCCAACCTACATTCTACCTCCTTCTTCTAATCCCCCAATTTTAACTTCAATTTCCCAACCTTTTAATACCTCCTTTCCACTCTCCAAATCCTCCCAAATTTCCACCTCCACCTAATCTTCCATCCTTCCAACTCCTTCCAATCTACCTTTCTTCTAATCTTCCTCCCCCAACTTTCCCATTCTACCTCTTTCAAATCCCCACTTTCCAACCTTCCACTATCTCCCAACCTCACGACTCTCAATCTCCCAAATTTCCACCTTTGAACCTTCTAATCTTTCTTCCAACTCCTTCCTCCTCCCCACTTTCTTCTAATCTTCCTCCCCTTCCAACTTTCCAACATTCTACCTCTTTCAAATCCCCACATTCTAACAATATTTCCTCGTTTTGACTCCTAATTTCCCAACTTCCCAACCTTTTTATTACCTAATTCTACCTCCTTCGAATCCCCTATATTTTAACTCTCACTTTCCCAACGCTCTAATATCCCTCCTCCCGACTCTTTTATTTCCACCTTTGAACACCTAATCTTCTCCCTTTCCAACATTCTACCTCTTTCAATTCCTCCCCACATTCTATCGAATCTCCATATTTTAACCTCAATTTCCGCGCTCCAATTCCTCCTCCCGACTCTCAATCTCCCAAATTTCCACCTTTGAACACTAATCTTCCATCCTTCCAACTCCTTCCAATCCCCACCTTTCTTCTAATCTTCCTCCCCCAACTTTCCAACATTCTACCTCTTTCAAATCCCCACATTCTAACAATATTCCCTCGTTTCACTCCTAATTTCCCAACTTTTCAATTCCCAAACCTCCTAACCTTTTATTACCTACCTTCCACTCTCCAAACCTTCCAACTTTCTACCTCCTTCAAATCCCCCATATTTTAACTCTCAATTTCCCAACCTTCCGCTATTCCTCCTCCCGACTCTCAATCTCCCAAATTTCCACCTTTGAACACCTAATCTTCCATCTCCTCCTTCCAATCCCCACCTTTCTTCTAATCTCCCCCCCGACTTTCCAACATTCTACCTCTTTCAACTCCCCACATTCTAACAATATTTCCTCATTTTCTCCTAATTTCCCAACCTTTCAATTCTCCAAACCTTCCTAACCTTTTATTACTTTTTAAATTTCCTACTTTTGAACACCTAATCTTCCATCTCCCAACTCCTTCCAATCCCCACCTTTCTTCTAATCTCCTCCTCCCAACTTTCACAACATTCTACCTCTTTCAAATCCCCACATTCTAATAATATTTCCTCATTTTTGACTCCTAATCTCCCAACCTTTCAATTCTCCAAACCTCCCAACCTTTTTATCTCCTCCTCCCAAATCTCAATCTCCCAAATTTCCAACTTTGAACACCTAATATTCCATCCTCCCAACTCCTTCCAATCCCCACCTTTCTTCTAATCTCCTCCTCCCGACTTTCCAACATTCTACCTCTTTCAATTCCCCACATTCTAACAATATTTCCTCATTTTGACTCCTAATTTCCCAACCTTTCATCTACGTTCTCTCCAAACCTCCTCCTAACTCTCAATCTCCCAAATTTCCACTACTTTTTGAACACCTAATCTTCCATCTCCTTCCAATCCCCACCTTTCTTCTAATCTCCCTCCTCCCAACTTTCCAACATTCTACCTCTTTCAAATCCCCACATTCTAATAATATTTCCTTGTTTTCAACTCCTAATTTCCCAACCTTTCAATTTCTCCAACCTCCCAACCTTTTATTACCTACGTTTCCACTCTCCAAACCTCCAACTTTCTACCTCCTTTGAATCCCCCATATTTTAACTCTCAATCGCCCAACCTTCCAATGTCCCTCCTCCCGAATCTCAATCTCCCAAATTTCCAACTTTGAACACTTAATATTCCATCTTCCCAACTCCTTCCAATCCCCACCTTTCTTCTAATCTCCTCCCCCGACTTTCCAACATTCTACCTCTTTTAATTCCCCACATTCTAACAATATTTCCTCGTTTTTGACTCCTAATTTCCCAACCTTTCAATTCTCCAAACCTTCCAACCTCAATCTACCTTTTATTACCTACTTTTGAACACCTAATCTTCCATCCTCCCAACTCCTTCCAATCCCCACCTTTCTTCTAATCTTCCTCCTCCCAACTTTCCAACATTCTACCTCTTTCAAATCCTCCACATTCTAATAATATTTCCTTGTTTTGACTCCTAATTTCCCAACCTTTCAATTCTCCAAACCTCCCAACCTTTTTTACCTACGTTTCCACTCTCCAAACCCTCCAACTTTCTACCTCCTTCAATCTCCCATATTTTAACTCTCAATTGCCAACCTTCCAATATCCCTCCTCCCGAATCTCAATCTCCCAAATTTCCAACTTTGAACACCTAATATTCCATCTTCCCAACTCTTCCAATCCCCACCTTTCTTATAATCTCCCTCCTCCCGACTTTCCAACATTCTACCTCTTTTAATCCCCCATTCTAACAATATTTCCTTTTTGACTCCTAATTTCCCAACCTTTCAATTCTCCAAACCTCCCAACCTTTTATTACCTTTTTATTACCTACTTTTGAACATAATCTTCCACACCTCCTAACTTTCCAATCCCCACCTCTTCAAATCTCCTCCTTATCTTCTACCTCTTTAAATCGACATTCTTAATATCTCTACCTTTCAATTCCCAATCTCCCAACCTTTCAACCCTTTCCAACCTCTCCGATCTTTATTACCTACTTCCAATCTCCCAACCCTCCAACTTTCTACCTCCTTCAAATCCCCATATTTTAACTCTCCATCTCCCAACCTTCCAATATCCCTCCTCCCGAATCTCAATCTCCCAAATTTCCAACTTTCCAATTCCTAATCTTCCATCCTTCCAACCTCCCTAACTTTCTCTTCCCAATCTCCTCCTCCCAACCTTCCAACCCACAACCTAACTTATAATCTCACACATCTCCAATTTTCCCATTCTAATTTTTATCTTCCATCCTTCCGACTTCTTCCATTTCTACCTTTCATTCCCAATCTCCCAACCTACTACCCTTTCCAATCCCTACCTCCCGACTTCCAATTCCCAACTTACCAACGTTCACCTTTCAAATCCCCACATTTTTTACAATCTTCCAACCTTCTACCTCCTTCACATCCTCTCCATATTTTAACTCACAATTTCCAAACATTCTAATCTTTCCTCCTCCGGACTCCGATTTTAATTATCATCCCAATCTTCCATCCAAGTACTTCCAATCCCTACTTCACTTCCCAACCTACCAACCCCTTTTCAATCCACACCTTTCAACCTTCCAACTTTACACCTCATTCAAATCCCCACATCTTAATTTACAATCTTCCAACCTTACCTCCTTCCCATCCCCATATCCAAACATTCTTATCTTTCCTCCACCCTCCTCCCACTCCCAATCTTCCATCCTTCCAAGTTCTTCCAAATTCACATCCCCTATTTTAATTCCTTCCAAACATCTTATCTTCCTCCTTCAAGTTCTTTCAAACATTCAAATCCCCCATATTTTATCTCACAATTTCCAAACATTCTTATCTTTCCTCCTCTCAACTCCCCACTTTCTACGTCATTCAAATTCACATCCCCCATATTTTAACTCACAATTTCCAAACATTCTTATCTTTCCTCCTCCCAACTCCCAACTTTCTACTTCATTCAAATCCTCTACATTCTAATTCCCATCCTCTCTCGACTCCCCCAACTTTCTACCTCATTCAAATCCTCTACATTCTAATTCCCCTCCTCAACTCCCAATCTTCCATCTTTCCAAGTTCTTCCAAACACTCACATCCCCATATTTTAACTCACAATTTCCAAACATTCTTATCTTTCCTCCTCCCGACTCCCAACTTTCTACCTCATGCAAATCCTCTACATTCTAATTCCCCTCCTCCCGAATCCCAACTTTCTACCTCATTCAAAACCTCTACATTCTAATTCCCCTCCTCCCAACTCCCAATCTTCCATCCTTCCAAGTTCTTCCAAATATTCACATCCCCATATTTTAACTCACAATTTCAAACATTCTTATCTTTCCTCTTCCTCCCAACTTCCTACCTCATTCAAATAGTCTACATTCTAATTCCCTCCCCACAACTTCCAATCTTCCATCCTTCCAAGTTCTTCTAATGCCTACCTTTCACTTCCCAATCTCCCAACCTTCCACCTCTTTCAAATCCCCCAAATTTTAACTCTATCCCAATCTCCCAATTTCAACCTACCACCCCTTTCAACTCCCAATCTCCTAACCTTCCGGCCTCTTTCAAACTCCATCAAACAAAACAATCTAATCTCCCACACCTCCTAACCTTTCGACGCTTAATCTTCTAACCTCCACCTCCCTCCAAACATCCTCCAATCTTCTAACCCCTATTTCCCTCTTCCTTTAAAATAGATATATTCAAGTGTTATTACCAAATAATAATCATTACAACATTAAATTATTACTATTTTCATTATCATTTTATATCATTCTATTTTAATTTAGTGTTTAACAACAAAAATTTAAATTATATAATGGAAAAAATCAACAACATGAACTCAACTCTCAAGGATGTCCATGGCCGTCCTTGAGAGTTTTGGAGGGCATTCATAGCCCTCCACCAAGAATTATATTTTATTTATTAAATGATATTATAGCAACATAATACAATGATGGCTAAAAATGTATATTTAGTTTAATTTAAAATAGCATTCCATTCAGACTTCCTGCGGCACGTATATGAAAGGAAGAACTGTTAATGCGGATGAATTGACAAACCTGCAAAGAACACAACACATGACATAAGAAAGCATCATATAATTTATAGGACAAACAGTGGGAAATCAAAAGTAAGTTAATTTGTTTACAAATAATGACGGAATGTAAAAAACAGTGGAGTGTGTAGACCATTTTAATTAGGAACCAAACAAGATTTTCCATGTATGATCCAAATGTAACTACCAGAACAATAAAACAGATACAAGCCTGCGGATGAATTGACAAACCTGCAAAGAACACAACACATGACATGAGAAAGCAATCGATTGTAGGACAACAGAGCTATCAAACTTATACTTCATAGCGATTATATTAAATATATATTACGAGACAAATAAGTATTTAATTACTTAGGATATTTTAGGACCTACCCTACTATGGTGCATTGTACCACACAGAGCAATAAGAGGAATTCAGTCGTTGGTTTTCCCAAGGCTGAGCACTCTGGCAAAGAGGAGAGTTTCCATAACTCACTAGTTCTGATATCATCTACTTCCTGTAATTAGAATACAAAGAATTGCAATTATTGATGTTAAATTTTTCTCAAAAACAGCTACATTATGCTTGCTGAAAATATAGAATTCATTGGTAAAACAGAACTAGGTTAGACATTAGAGCAACTGTCTCATTTGTTTAACAGTAAATCAAGAACTAGATTAGCATACTACAGCATACTGGGATCGCCATACAAATGCTTTACAGTGAGAATCTGGTGCCTATCTTACAACTGAAAATTCAGTCACGATTCTCAAGCTGTTTCTCTAAGTTGAGATCATCGGAGATATTTGGTTTACATTTTCTTATATCTTCTTTGTCAAGTAGTTTGCTGATTGAAGATTCTTTCAAAAGTCTCATTTGTTTAACAGTAAATCAAGAACTAGATTAGCATACTACAGATACTGGGATGCCATACAAATGCAACCTTTATTCTGCCTATCTTTAAATCTGAAAATTCAGTCACGATTCTCAAGCTGAAATTGAGATCATCGGAGATAACATTTTCTTATATATTCTTTGTCAAGTAGTTTGCTGATTGAAGATTCTTTCAAAAGTCTCAAGCATGTGACATAACTATTGCTGCTACATACACGTGATATAAAAAATCTAAGCATGCAACCAACACTCTTTATTCTGCTCATCATTTAAATCCTACAAATCTGAACTCAGAACATATATATATTCCAGCTGTAAACCAAGATGTCTAGGTACAAGTTTCAGGTGTAATCTATAAATTAAATTAAGGTGACCATGTAAATTATTAGAGAAAATGTACAAGTGTACATATAGGGGAGAGACACCAATAGTGGTGCACCCTGTGTTAGGGGGCCCACAAAATAAATTCTATAAAATGTGGGAGACTGATTTTTTAAACTATAAAAAAATAGAATATTATAGGATCTGGAAATTAAAAATGTAACATGAACTGACTAAAAATAAGACAAATGCTTAAAAAGAAAATATATTACAAGTGTACATATACATTCCATAATTTTACACTATAGACTATAGCATCCGAAGATTATAAAATGTAACATGAACTGTCTTAAAATAAGCTCCTTGAGATCTAAATGCTGAATAGAACAAAAAAACCCTTGTGCATTTTTCTTGGGAGTTTAATTCCGAACAAGAAGAAAGGAATCTTCGGAAATTTTCTAAATCGAAATTTTCTAAATTCCAAAACTCACTAGCTAATTTTACCTAAAATGCTTTGAAGGGATTACTGCGGAAAATTCTGGGATTTGCAAGAATTAGTATCCAACTATAATCTAAGCCCAGAGTTAAACAAAATATTAAACTTAAAATTGCTGGGGCTGAATGATAAAAATTAATGAAGAGATCTAAAACCCAATTGGAGAAGACTATACTCGTTAGGAAACATGGACCATTATATATATATAAAACAAAGCAAAAGAAGAAAAATATTATAAATCATAAATGAAAAATTGATAATAACTGTGAAACATTTAACAATACATACTCATATCAAGAAGTAAAACAGTAGAAAACAAGTCTGAAAACTTGTAGGCATAAGAATCTCAACCATAAAATCAGAAAATCTTAGCCTCCATAAGACCTGCTTCACCTATATTGTCAACAATGATTGAATAATTTTTGTTTCTACAGAAGCTTGTGACATGAGAACCTTAACCTCAAAATAATTATCATTCACATTTTATTGTTTGTTAATATCAAACTTAAGCCTATATTGTCAACAATGATTGAATAACTTGTATTTCTACATATGATTAGAAAACCTTTACAAGGGAAGAGTATTAACCACAGAAAAACCATCATGGTACAAAAAGTTTCACCTATATTTTCAACAATGATTGAATTATTTTTGCTTCTACAGAAGTTTGTGACATGAGAACCTTAACCTCAAAAATAATTATCGTGCACACGTTATTGTTTGGTAAGGACATACTTCGCCTATATTGTCAACAAATGATTGAATAACTTATTCTTCTACATATTATTAGAAAACCTTAACCTCCATATGATTAGACCATGCATACACATAAGAGAAAAGTATTAACCACAGAAAAACATCTTATGGTACAAAAATTTCAGGAGTTCTGGAACTGACTGTTCTATTCTATCTTAAATTTATTATGACAGAATTACAAGGATATATGTTTTTTTACCTTGAATACTTACTGGGCACTACGATATTAAACAGAAAAATAAGGAAGCGTGAAACACTACTTGCAGTAGAAATATCCTCTGAGAAGTTTTGGATCTGTTCTATTCCCACTTAGATTGGTTTTTACACTTTAAACCTTTTTGAACAACACCTGAGTTATACAGAAGTAACCACAGAAAAACCATCTTATGGTACAAATTTTTTCAGAAGTTCTAGAACTGACTGTTCTATTCTATCTTAAATTTATTAAGACAGAATTACAAGGATATACATTTTTTTACCTTAAATACTTACTGGGCACTATGATATTAAACAAAAAAATAAAAAGCGTGAAACACTACTTGCAGTAGAAAAATCCAGTTTTGGATCTGTTCTATTCCCACTTAGATTGTTTTTACACTTAAACCTTTTTGAACGAACACCCGAGTTATACAGAAGTAACCACAGAAAAACCATCTTATGGTACAAACATTACACTACTTGCAGTAGAAAAATCCAGTTTTGGATCTGTTCTATTCCCACTTAGATTGTTTTTACACTTGAACCTTTTGAACAACACCCGAGTTATACAGAAGTAACCACAGAAAAACCATCTTATGGTACAAAAATTTTCAGAAGTTCTGGAACTGACTGTTCTATTCTATCTTAAATTTATTAAGACAGAATTACAAGGATATACATTTTTTACCTTAAATACTTACTGGGCAATATGATATTAAACAAAAAATAAGAAAGCGTGAAACACTACTTGTTGCAGTAGAAAAATCCTCTGAGAAGTTTTGGATCTGTTCTATTCCCACTTAGATTGTTTTTTACACTTTAAAATTTTGAACAACACCCGAGTTATACAGAAGTAACCACAGAAAAACCATCTTATGGTACAAAATTTTCAGGAGTTCTGGAACTGAATGTTCTATTCTATCTTAAATTTATTAAGACAGAATTACAAGGATATACGTTTTTTTACCTTAGATACTTACTGGGCACTATGATATTAAACAGAAAAATAAAAAGCGTGAAACACTAGCAGTACAAAAATCCTCTGAGAAGCTTTGGATCTGTTCTATTCCCACTTAGATTGTTTTTTACACTTTAAACCTTTTTGAACAACACCCGAGTTATACAGAATTAACCTTGTGCATTTTTCTAGCAAATCCCAAAACTTACTAGCAAATTTAAGCTTTAAATCACATAAACTAAATCCAATTTCAACAAACTTAATCACAGAAAGATAAAACAAAAACAAAAAATAAAAACAATTGATGTATCTTCAAATATACTTTACAATAATCTGCAGATTAAGAGAATTTTCTGCAGCTCAAAGAAACTTACCGAGTATGTTCCCTTCCCACTAAAGGGAAAGAAAATGGGCCCAAAAAAATAATAAGAAAAAACGAAGCATGGCAGACACTAAAGTGACCTTCAGCATTTTTCACTGAGACCTTAAAATTTGTCACTGAGAAATAATTGAACACAAATGACGATTAACAATAATCTACAAATGAAGAGAATTTTCTGTAGTTCAATGAAACTTACCAGAATTTTCTATTTGACTGGTCCGCTACCTTAACTCAAAACAGACAGAAACCACCCACAAAACTGAGAAATCCACCACTCACAATTCACTAAAAATAAAGGAGAAAACAACTCTCAACATTTTATTAGAGACGGAGAAAATGAAAAAAGGAAAAAAACAGATAGCTATTCATCTATGCTGCTTTCCAGCCTTTAGCCGCACTTCTTCCTAGTTATTTTCTATTGTAAAGGAAACAAATACCAATTACGCCAAACTTAATTGTATCCTACTTTCCCTCAAACCGGAAAAAAACATCCAACCCCTCAACAATACAGAAATTAGCCACTGAACTCTAAACATTTTATTAGAGACCAAAATAAATAAAGAAAAAGAAAAAACAGAGCACCACATAGAAAACAAAACAATGCAAGAACCCTATATAAAAAAAATAAACAATGCACAGAAATAAATCCCTATGCTACTTTACAGCCTTCACCTACACCCACATCCTAGATAGTTTTCCAACTCATCATGTCCCATAACAGATAAAAATTATATGAAATCTCAATAAATAAAATATAAAAACTATACACAACTACATTCTTTGATGCCAAATGCATTGATTTAATACAAATTACGAGACTTTTCTGCGGTTAAAAGAAACTTAAAAGTATGATTCCTTCGCTATTTTGTCTGCTCCTGTCTGCTACCTTTCCTCACAACAATCAATCACTGAATCCAGAAAAATAGAGAATAAAGCAACTCTAAACATTTTATTAGTCCAAAACATGAAAAAAACCAAGCACGGCCATGCAACTAATAAATAAAATATAAAAACTATACACAACTACATTCATTGATGCCAAATGCATTGATTTAATACAAATTACGAGACTTTTCTGCGGTTCAAAGAAACTTAAAAGTATGATTCCTTCGCTATTTTGTCTGCTCCTGTCTGCTACCTTCCTCACAACAATCTATCACTGAATCCAGAAAATAGAGAATAAAGCAACTCTAAACATTTTATTAGTCCAAAACATGAAAAAAACCAAGCACGACCATGCAACTAATAGATAGCAGAACACTTCAAACCACCGAAAATATCAGAAATAAGCAATGTTAAAAACCGCTACAAACAGAAATAAATAATGCAAAAACCCACTAAATTTAAAAAACAAATAACAAATACTACCTACAGAACAAAACGTTCAAGGGGGTAGTAATAAGACACCATTACAAGCTCCTCTGATTTCCGGCCTTCTGACCATCCTGTCTCATAAGAGAGCTACAGTTATACCTGATCTCATTAAATTTAAAAATTTATACGCTCACCTACATTCATTAACGCTAAATGAATAGATTTAAAGTAGTAAATGATGTATCTAATCTAAAATACTTATCACATAATTGTGAAATAAGAGACGTTTCTGCAGTTTTAAGAATTTAACCAGATTGCAACATTCGATATTTGGCTGGTCTGGTCTGCTGCCTTGACTCAAGGGGTGAAAACATCCATTGAACCCAAGGATAAAATAATTCGAACCATTTTCTCGGAGATCGAAACAGATCAAAAAAAAAGAAAAAAACAGAGCATGGCCATGCGACACACAAACAACAAAACAATTAAAAACCCCTCTACAAATTAAATAGACAATGCAACCCCCTCAGAAAAAAAGAAATAAACAATGCAGAAACCCACAAAATATTAAAAGAAAGAAGTAAACAATGCAAACTACAGTACAAAATGTTAATGACGTGTTAAGAGTTACATAACACCATCTAAAGCTCACCTACCCTCTTTCCAGCGGTGACTTATGATTCTTCCCCGTTGTTTTCCAGTCTATCCTGTCTCATAAAAGAGTGAAAGTTCCATGTAAAAGAAAACTAACCGCAGAGTACATTCATTAATGCTAGTGAATCGATGATGACAGTACCTCAGATCCCAGAAATAAAACATACAAATTGACGGATTGCATTAAATGTTCGGCAAATTGACGGATTGCATTCAATGTTCGGCATTAAATTTGACGGATTGCATTGAACATACATATAATCTTCATGTACAAGAACTTTCAATAAATGTGTATTATAACATTTTAGCCTGATTCATAAAAAGACTAGAGTTTTCCATTTTAATTGCGTATAAAAATCAAATAATAAAGATTTGAGTATTTATAATCTTGATGAAGAGTATTAATTCAGTATCTATATCTTCGTATAGAAGAACTTTCAATAAATGTATAAAATAACACTCGCACATTAACATCTGTGAAAGGAAACAACGAGGAATTTAGTAAAATGGAAACTACAGAAAATTCTGGGATTACAAGAATTAGTATCCAACAATACTCGAAGCCAATAGTTTAGCTAAAATATTACTTTAAATTGCAGGGGTTGTATGGTAAAAAGTAATGAAGAGATTTAAAACCCAACTAGCTAAATATTAAACTTAAAATTGCAGGGGCTGTATGATAAAAATTAATGAAGAGATTAAAAACCCAATTGGAGAAAGATGGATAGGGATGTGATTTATAAAGCCATTATATATATAAAACAAAGCAAAAGAAGAAAAATATTATAATATCATAAATGAAACATTTAACAACACACAGCACAAAACAAGAAGTAAACCTGATGATAGGCCAGAGAGACATTGGAAAACAAGTCTGAAAACCTTGTAGGCACATAAGAATTTCAACCATAAAAGTCTGAAAACCTTGAGGCAAATAAGAATTTCAACCATAAAAGTCTGAAATAAGCCTCCATAAGACCTTCTCGCCTATTGTCAACAACATGATTGAATATTTTTGTTTCTACAGAAGCCTATGACAGGAGAACCTTAACCTCGAAATTATCAAGTTTAAGGACATACTTCGCCTATATTGTCAACAATGATTGAATAACTTATTTTTCTACATATGAAAAAACCTTAACCTCCATATGATTAGAACATTGACCACAGAAAAACCATCTTATGGTACATAAGAATTTCAATCCATAAATAGTTACAAGAAATATGTTTGTTTACTTAAATGCCTCCATAAGACCTCCTCGTATATTGTCAACAAAATGATTGAATAATTTTTGTTTCTATAGAAGCCTATGACAGGAGAACCTTAACCTCAAAAATAATTATCGTGCACATTTTATTGTTTAAGGACATACTTAGCCTATATTGTCAACAATGATTGAATAACTTATTTTCTACATATGACGAGAAAACCTTAACCTCCATATGATTAGAACATGCATACACATAAGAGAAATGTATTAACCACAGAAAAACCATCTTATGGTACAAAAATTCTCAGAAGTTTTGGAACTGTTCTATTCTATCTTTAAATTCATTATGATAGAATTACAAGGATATATGTTTGTTTACCTTAAATACTTAATGGGCACTATGATATTAAACAGAAAAATAATAAATCATGAAACACTTCTTGCTGTAGAAAAATCCTCTGAGAAGTTTTGGATCTGTTTTATTCGCACTAAGATTGTTTTTTTACATTTACAACCTTTTTGAATAAGACCCAGGTTATACAGAAGTAACCTTGTGCATTTTTCTAGCAAATCCCAAAACTCACTAGCAAATTTAAGCTTTAAAACATGAAACTAAATCCAATTTCGACAAACTTAATCACAGAAAGACAAAACAAAAACAAAAAAAAAACAAAAACAATTGATGTATTATCTAATATACTTGACAATAATCTGCAGATTAAGATAATTTTCTGCAGCTCAAAGAAACTTCCTGAAGGCATTGTTCACTATTTAACTAGTCTAGTATGCTACCTTCCCTCTAAAGGAAAAGAAAATGGGCCCAAAAAAGGAGAGAATGAGAAAAACAGAGCATGGCCATGCAACACACAGACAGCATAACACAAAAGTGACCTTCCACATTTTTCTAAATGAACTTTCTAAATTCTAAAACTCACTAGCAAATTTAAACTGAAAATCACCGGCAAATTAAACCTAGATTACAGGCATCTAACACCTCAAAATTTATCACTGAATGAAATTATTCAACATAAATGATGGTTAACACTAATCTCCAATTTAAGAGAATTTTCTGTAGTTTAATGAAACTTACCAGAATGCATCTATTTCTATTTGACTGGTCCGCTACCTTCCCTCAAAACAGACAGAAACGACCCACAAAACTAGAGAAATCCACCACTAAGTTCAGAAAAATAAGGGATATAACAACTCTCCACATTTTATTTGACCCCAAGAAAATGAAAATAGGATAAAAAAGATACCAATTTACCTATGCTGCTTTCCAGCCTTTAGCCGCACTTCTTCCCAGTTATTATCTAGTGTAAATGAAACAAAACCAATTACGCCAAACTTAATCACTGAAAGAAAAAAATTGAAAGACATTTAATTATATCCTACTTTCCCCAACACGGAAAAAACCAACAATACAGAAATTAGCCACTAAACTCTTAAACATTTTATTAGAGACCAAAATAAATAAAGAAAAAGAAAAATAGAGCATGGCCATGCAACACATAGAAAACAAAACACTCTAAACCACTCTAAACAATGTAAGAACCCCTATAAAATACAAAAATAATTTATAAACAATGGTACTTTACAGCCTTCAACTACACCCACATCCTAGATAGTTTCCCAGCTCATCCCGTCTCATAACAGATGAAAATTATACGTAGATCTCAATAAATTAAATAAAAACTATACAACTACATTCATTGACGCCAAATGTATTTATTTAATGCAAATTAAGAGACATTTCCACAGTTCAAAGAAACTTACAAGAATGAATCCTTGCTATTTGTCTGGTCCTGTCTGCTACTTTACCTCACAACAATCAATCACTGAATCCAGAAAAATAGAAGAATAAAACAACTCTAAACATTTTATTAGAGTCCAAAACATATAACTAACAATAAAAAAAAAAAAAAAAAAAAAAGCACAGCCATGCAACTCATAGATTGCAGAACACTTCAAACCCCGAAAAAATCAGAAATAAACAATGTTAAAAACCGCTACAAACAGATATAAATAGTGCAAAAACCCACTAAATTTTAAAAAAAGCAAATAAAACAAAACTTTCAAGAGGATAAGAAGACACCATTAAAAGCTCCTCTGCTTTCGTACCTTCACCACCTCTGACCATCCTGTCTCATAAGAGAGTTAAAAGTAAAAACTAGATCTCACTAAATTTAAAAATCTATATGCTCACCTACATTCATTAACGCTAAATGAATAGATTTAAAGTACTAAATGATGTATCTAGTCTAAAATACTTATCAATAATTGTGAAATAAGAGAAGTTTCTGCAGTTCAAAGAATTTTACCAGATTGCATCATTCAATATTTGCTTGGTCTAGTCTGCTACCTTAGGGGTGAAAACATCCATTGAACCCAAGAATAAAATAATTCTAACCATTTTCTTGGAGATCGAAACAGATCAAAAAACAAGCAAAAATCAGAGCATGGCCATGCGACACACAATCAACAAAACAATTAAAAGCCCCTATACAAATTAAATAAACAATGCAAGCCCCCTCAGAGAAAAGAAATAAACAATGCAGAAACCCACAAAATATTAAAAGAAAACAGAAACAATGCAAACTACAGTACAAAATGTTAATGACGTGTTAGGGTTACATGACACCATCAAAAGCTCACCTACGCTTCTTTCTAGCGGTGACTTATGATTCTTCCCAGTTGTTTTCCAGTCCATCCTGTCTCATAAAAGAGTGAAAGTTATACCTACGTAGATCTCAGAAATTTTATATAAAAGAAAACTAACCGCAGACTACATTCATTAATGCTAAGTGCATTGAAATGATGATGATGATGGTGCCTCAGATCCCAACAATAAGACATACAAATTGACGGATTGCATTAAATGTTCGGCATACCTCTTACAGCTCCAATGGCGATGTTGAAAATAACCTGAAATAGAAAAACACCTATCCTTGCCCATTTACCTACATGAAATTTCTAACAAACTAAACCTAAATATGTACTGACGCATAAGAAACCAATGTATTTACATCAAAGTGCACAGAATGAAAAAATGAAGAATAGAAGATTATTTCTGAAAGATTATTCAGAGGAAAAATTAAATAAATTATGTAGTTCAACAACATTTACCAGTTTATACATCGTTTCGTATCTGGCTGGTCTGGGCTCTTACATTTAATGTTATGTTACCTGAACCCTGTTTTCAAATCCAATAATACCTTCAAGAAAGTTAACATTATACTAAACATGGGCAAGTAAAAAAGAATTACAACCCTAAGATATAATAACTCTGAATAATAACCTTCGTAAATTATTTTGAAACCCCAGATGAAGAACGACCATCGGCTGCAACAGTTCACCCTAAGCTGAAGCGAAATTTATCCAAATAAAATGACCTTCGGGAAGATAAATCAGCACAACAATAAAACAAACCACTGATGCATACCACTCCCGCAGTGGACTGTTTTATAGTACCCTCGTGAGGGCTCGCCCGTGATAGCAGAGGAACAGACAACCTTTAAATCAAGGCCCAAAATTACAGACAGAAGCACCAAATCCAATTCAGAAAAACGGATGAGAAAACTCAATACTCTGCAATTATACAGGACAAGAACATGACAATAGAAGCTCAGGGTAACTTACCAGAACACAAGTTTTTGCTATCTGGTTGGGCTTGTCTGCTCCCCTCACTGCCATCCTCTGTCCAACAGAACACAAAAAAATATACAAGACACGAGACTGAAACTTCACAGAAAAAGAAAGAAAAGAAACAGACACGGGGCATGGCCATGCCACATTCAGACAAACCGCAGAACGCAGAAATAAATAAATAAAACAGACACAAATGAACAATGCACACCAAAATGATAAATGATTACTCGGAAAGGGAATTTAAAATGTTTTCGCGAACGGCTCTTTTTCCAACAGTCGTTTGCTCCTGCCAGCTGTCTACCATCCATCTGCTTTTGCCGATGTCCAGCTGTATTCCAAATTTCCACCCCTTCCTTCCCGTTTATTTTTAGACGATCTCCTCGACATTATAAAAATTACTAAAAGGTTATTGACCATTTGTGAAAATGCTTTGCAACGGACTTATAGGTAAGTTCGCCAGCCTTAAAATCTGAGGCCATTCATAGGAAAATAGAAAGGCAAGGTCATTTTATTTGTTATCTTTTAAATACGAAGTGTGCATATATTCTAGTAGGATGGTGAATCTATTAAACATAAGTTATGGCTAGGGCTTATGTGGATCTTTTAACTATTCTTTTATTAAGTTGCCCCGATCTTCTGCACTCACCCGCCCCCTCTCTATTATATCTCGGCTCTCTGGAGGGCCCCCAATCTCTCTATCTGAGGGTATAGGGGCGAGGGTGAGGTTGAATATAGAGAGAGGGGGGATCTCACCCGTGAAGGGTGAGGGGGAGAAGGGGCCCTATAGATTTCTATGGCGAGTGCCCCCATAGAGAATAAACTTTTTCATCGTAATGAAAGATGTCTTCCCGTTTCCATCCCGCTTATTCCACCACGAATGGAATAACCCAATGGTCGACCGCCCTATCTAGATATGGGGCCTCACTGCTCCCACCCCCAGGATTTGTCTATATTGTTTACAATAATAGATATAAACAAAAATGGAAAATAACGAAGTTCTTGAATCGACTGAAAGTTGATAGGTATATTTTATTGGAATACATGATCATTATAGAACATGAATAAATTCATAGGTTGATGTGTTGATTAAAGTAATAGTGGTCATCGATATTTTGGGACATGACAAATGTTAGAGCAATAAGGGGCAATGTGGCACAAGATTAGTTTCCAACATTTCTTAGCAAGTAGATGGAGACAATCCACGCTTATACCTATCTTACAAGCACACCATGCTCTGCATGCTTCCTCTCTTTCGTATTTACTTGTCAAAAATTTAAAATATATAAATTCAAGAAGCCAATAAGAAAATGTGTGAAAGTGGGATTAGTGCCTCTTTTGCTTAAATTTGTGAGCAATAACATGAATGAGGGCATGAAGCAAAGGGAGATGATGAACTACTAGCTATTTTGGGTCTTATTTTGAGTTGAGAGGAAGGTGCCAAGGACATTGGAGAGGGGTAATATTGTTGTGCAAGGATCTCATTGTAAAAGAGACTTTTAGGCTGCAACAAATAGAATGCAACTAGATTTCGGTGGAAGCATGCTAGAGGGATTGGAGATATATGAGGGAGGTGAAGAATAGATGAGGAAACGTGGCATTGGTAAATCTAATCCTTATTAGAATGAGCAAAGAAAGACGGAAAGTCAAAACATTGTTGAACCATAACCGCATACAACATCGGTTGTTAACCATTTAGTCTAATTGAATGTACAATTTGTTTAATATCTAGTGTGTGTGTGTATACATTCTTTTGTAAAGGATTTGATAGAACAAAATCTTAAGAGTTGGGAATATTAAGGAAGTGCATTTATATACAAATTGTTGTGGAACTTACGAACAAACACAAACAAATTAAAAAATGTTGCTTTGGGAAAGAAAGATACGAATATACCGTGCATTGTTGTCCCAAATTTTGTATCTAAATTGATCGAGTGAGATGACATTATGAATGAGGTATGTCTACAAGGTGTTGAGAATGGTACTTAAATTTGTATCTCACAATCCCATCTTTTTGAGATGTAATTTAAATTTAAACTATACCCATAGAATTCTAAAAATATTTATTTAGTATATAAATGAAATAATTATGTTGATAGGAGTTCCCTACTAGAGATTGCTCAACCTAGGTGGTCCATATCAACCATTATTACCTCAATACATTAAAGTGTTGATAAACCGTGATTGCTCATATTTAATCTCCAAGCAAACTAGGGTCGCCTTCATCATAACATTTACTTTGCGCATATATTTATTCGGAATTCTTTTTTAGAAACACGTAGGCAGAGAAACAACTTTCCCATTGAGGAAAGGATGGTTCCATAACTATGTAGTTGTCCATATCTTCTTTAGATCTCTCTTGGATCGGTGTGGCGTTGACGCAACTAATGAAACAAATGCCTGCGAGGGAATGTTGTCATTACTCCAAGGAAAACTAGATGTAGCAATCTCCACCACGGTGCAGCAACATGAACCCACATATCAATTATCGGAAGGCAACCACTATTCCACCCGCTTCAACTCTTAAAATTTTTATATTAGTCCTATTATCGTAATGCCCGACCACACTATCAACTCTTGCCATTATTTATTTGTTGATATCACACCACACGAGGTGGGTGTACTCTCTATACTTCCCCAATTCTAGAGTCACGGGCATCACTCATTCTCGTGAGAGATAAGATAAGATAGTTTAGGGAGGGGCGAGGGGGTGGTGCCATATATCTAATCTCTATATGAGGGTGTGGGGGTCTGCATGGATATTGGCAGGAACTTATTGAAACTCTCGCATGGGCCCATGAACGCACACCTTTGGCCAATTTAGTTCGATGGAGGGACAAGCCGGTAGCTCTTTCCATCGTTCAAGCACGATTAGTTGGATTAGGTTTGGGACATGTCCAAATCAATGATATGTATGCCTATGTCGGCTAGAAATGAAATAGGATCATGAATGGAATAGACTAGACACACCAATATCTATGAATGGACTAAACCCGACACTTACTAGCTCATTGTCATTCACCCCGCCTCAAATTAGAGTAGTGTCCCGAGTTGAATAGAGTAGTATCATGTTCCAATCCCATCACCATCAGCCATATCACACACACACACACACACATATATGCAGAGCATACAACACTTGAGAATCAACTCCCACCCCGGACCCCTATCTCAAACATCTAAACCATGGTGCTCTCTCCTTCCCACGAAGAATAAAAGGTAGTTTCGTCATGTCGGTAAACCAAATTCCATTGTCCTTATCTATAGATGTTCGCCATCCCCTTGGGGATGGGGAGGGACCCCTAAATAGAAATAGAAATATATATATGTGTGTGTGTGTGTGGCGATAAATTGGGACCCTATATATCTTATCGAGGCGCAATGAGCCCCGTATCTATTTCCGATGAACCCATAGAGGGAGAGAGATTTCTTCTCTCCCTAGAGATATCTATATAGGGGTTCGAGTATAAGACAATGGGAGTCATCCATTGATCGATCGATTCAACATATTCCTAGTCTCTGGGGAGGGTAGTGTCCTTTGTCCTTATCGGTTCTCGAGAGATAAATCCTTTTGTCATTCATTAGTTGTAAGATAGGGCTTGATCTATCTCATGATTCAAGAAAGTATCACATAGTGGGTAAAGAGAGGACCCCAACGAGCTCACTATCTAGACCGGTTTGTCCTGAAGCCTATTAGACCAAAAGCACCATGAAGAGCAACGAAAGTCCATAGACCACCTAATTGGCACCAACGAGTAAAATCTCCTTGTGCTTCAGGACCCCATAATAGCAGCAAAGAATGTGCTAAACTATTAGCAAGTGTAGTATAGTTCCCTCTCCCCCATTTCTCAGCCAAGTTATGTAGAGTATCCATCTGGTATGACCCCACTCATATGCGCCAGGCCACTAGTGAATTTGGTGGATCACCACTATGTATGTGGGATTAAGTTTTCCAAAGACAAAAATTAGAGACCACAAGGTCGATGTTGGAGACCAGGGTCATATGTTCATCTACATTGTCGTTAAGCCCTTCAAGCTCATGTCCTCTTCACCAAGCTCGGTGTAAATCTTACTGAGGTCACAATGAAAGACACCTCCTCGTGGTCAATCCCTGACGAAATAATATAGGTGACCATCGATTAAAAATGACATGGGGAACATTTTTATGAGCACGATCACACAATCCTCATCTCCACTTAGCACAATGAGATTATGAGCAATGTACATTCTTGCTCAAAATATGTCTACAGAAGGCACCTGACGAGTCACCAACCAAAAATTAATTAAATCTACGGAGGATAATTATTACGCCAATATGTTTTTCATTCTACCAGCTAAAACGTTGTTCATACTGAAAACCATCAGGTAATGGAAGGCCCAAATGTAATCACAAGGACATGCGATGATGGACGGCAAAAGCAGAATTTGACAGGTCATTTGTATACATGAAGGAAACTAATATGGTGGAAAAAGTAGATTTCGAGAAAATTTGGTTAGGTATTTATTTTGTGTGCAAAGAAAAAGATGTTTTATCTTGTAAGATCTTCCATAGATATTTAGACAGGTATTTAGTATGCATGTAAAGAAAATAATAATTTTTTCATCTCGTAAGATCTTCCGTAGATATTTAGACAGGTGAAAAAACTCCTTCAAACTACGATAAAGCCCAGATAAAATCCTTTGTTACCTTCATAACGCACATACATCAAGTTTTATAAATAGTTTAAAAGTTATAGGAAATTGACAAAATTACCGATTGGCGATTGAAATGCATTTTCACTTGGTTTAAATTCTATATTTACCGATTGGCGATTGAAATGCATTTTCACTTGGTTTAAATTCTATATTAACCTAATTACACCGAAAGCCATTCAAAAAGTTAGGCTGAAGCAGGGGGCTACTAACACAAGGTACACACATAGAATTTTAAGATTAATGGTTACGTCAAGGCCAACAAATATGGCATCAGGTGAGCCACGGGATGGAGGAAGCAAAAATGTCATAGTCGGTTGTCGTTGTCGTTTTCAATTTTTTATCTTTTCTATATCCCGCTAAGGCACAAAACCCATCACTAATAAAATAATATTATTATCAAATTTGTAACATTCCCAATTTAAGACATTAGAACAAGGAAACAAAAATTGTATAACGTTCTCTGCTCTAAATTACATAATTCAGAACACATGTTTCAATTTCTTGATAATTGTTCTCTGTTCTAAATGACATAATTTAGAACACACAATGCTCTTTAGGTCAATGTTCTCTGTTCGCATATTCATAATATGGAACACACATTCTATGCCATTCAATCATTTAACAAATACCATGTGCTTGCTGTATAATGACTCGAAGAACTACCGATCTCCCATTTTATGGCTTAGAGTTTCAACGATCTCTCATTTCATGACTCGACTACTTATCGATCCTTCATGTTAATCCATGCATTGTATACTAAGTATACTTGGTTCTCTTTACCATTTTTCGGTTATTGAAGTGTTCCATTTAAGAGGCCTATCTGAATATCTCATTGATACCGATTCATCGAAATCCTGCTTCTTAAACCAGGTGATTAGGACAACGCAACCAACAGCTTGCGATACTTTGGCCAAAGATTTTCACATGCTTAGCATGATCATATTCCTAGACGTTATACACATCAATGGAATACGTCCTTCACCTTATTTCATCATTATCTAGAATGGTCTTTTCGACTTCATGTCGAGTCCTCTTGTCCAAGGTTAAACTTTAACCCAAGATAGCAATATGAAAGAGTATAGGGAGGCACTCGTGGTGACTAAAGGTACACAGACATACTTTGTCAACCCTAGTCGACTGCGTGTGTCTAGTTACCTTTAGTCTTCCTGAGTCACTCCGTATACAAGGTCACATTCCTAACTTGGTCCAAAGTAACTTGGTCCAAGCTTATGTAAACTTTGATGATTCGATTCGGAAGGGCGTTGTAACATGTCAGCTGCAACATTGTGTCGTCATGAAGGCCCCACCTTCATGAAGACACCATATTGCAGCTGGCATGTGCCAATGTCCTACGGAATCCTCCCATCAAGGGTTACACATCCAACTAAAAGTGTGATTAGATTCTTAACTTTAATTCTATTAAGAATGAGTTTCAGCAACCGTGTTGATCCTCTAACCTCATTGTTTGTTACAATTGCATAGCTAGAAAAGACTTAAATTGTCTCATAGCTTAATATACATTCACCCTTCCTTACCGAAGGATTGCATATTTTCATCTTAGTTCTTTAATTAAAGCTTCAGACTTACAGTCCACTACAACTTAACGTAGTAAGATCAACTTACTAAGCTTAACCAAGTTTTATTCGCAACTGATTTTAAATTCAGAATTCCATTTCATTAGACGTCATTTGAATGAGGCCTATTCCCAATTGAATGTATTCATTTATTCACTATAACCTTACTTCAGTTAAGGTTTGTTATGAGGAGATATGATTCCTCATACCGAATATCCTTTTGACCAAAACATCCCAAAGAATATTACGAAATCAGAATACATGAAATTCAATTGTCCCTTTATTAATATTCATTAGTTTATAATCTAATTCCGAATATTATTCATTTAAGAGTTCATATTTATTTTACTCTTTTACTAATGTCAATTTAAAATCCATATTGACCTAAGTATTAATTAATTGCACGTTCCAACTTAAAAGTTGTATTTAAGTAAAGAATAGACATTATGTCCCTTTAAAATCTAACAACCATCATTTGAATAAGTACAAATTCAATGAATAAAATTATATTCTCAATCATATTCAAATAGTTCCAAGGTGGTACAACCATTAAAATAACACACCTTCCCCTTTTACTCATTCCTCTAGATTAAAATTTATACATTTTACAAGTCCACACAACCGGACTTCATTCATGCCAAACAACATTAACAACTCAAAAGAAAGAAGAATACAACTTTTTCTTTTTCCATTTCCCGGAGAAGAATAATAAAATCTCAGAAAAGATCCATCCCTTAGTTAATCAGAAGAAGCATCATAAAACAACATGTCTTCATTTTTACTCACGGAATCCATCTGCAAAATTTACTTGCACGGGTCAGTTCATCGAACTGAGCATATTAAGCACTTATCATTAAAATGAGGTGCTCTTGATTAACTGTCTCAATAAAAGAACTCTTGCTTTTATGAAACGTCTTGAAATTGAGATGGACATCATCTACGAATTAAGTGCCGATAAGGATGAACAATTTAACAACCCAATCCCAATAATTAACATCACAATCAGACAATAAGATTAACTAACAACTTTTTCCCAAATAATTACTGTAAACATGCAACACTTTATTCCTCATTTCCTTACTGTTTTCTTCCAATAATGCAAAGAGTTCATTCCAGATTTAGACAATTACTACCAAGAGTATTTTCTCTAAATAGTTCCAGATTAAAAGCATCTGTAAGAACTGATATACATACATACATACTAATTGCATTAGAACAACAATATATATATATATATATATATATATATATATATATATATATATATATATATATATATATATATATATATATATATATATATATATATATATATATATATATATATTATTGTTGTTCTAATGCAATTACTATCAATTCCATTCCCTCATTATAGATGGGATTTCAAAGAAAAGAATTAATTAAAATTTAAATAGAACTCCTTCACCTTTATACTACCCATTTAATTTCAACCAAATCAAATGCAGAAGAGAAAGGTAGTCATACACCGTGACAACAACTTGTGTTACTTTCCAAAATTCAACAAACAACATAGTACTCTTTCAATTCAGAAAGGAAAAATAGCAGATAAAATGTAGTTGCTTATGTCAAAGGCGAAGAGGAAATTTATTCAATATTAGATAACATAAATTCAAACTGGATAAGAGAAGAAAATAAGTATTACTTCGAGTTACCCACTCAATAATCTCTTTCTTTTAATCACAACCGAACTGGATGATTTAAACAAGAAGAGATAACAATCAACGGTATAAATCATTTTCGACAAGGAGAGAGAACAATTACGATCAATAATCGAATGAAAGGAAGAAGATTCGTATTACCTCTTCTCATTGCTTAGCCAAGTATCAACTATTTAGTACGGCCTGTTTCCATAGGCTAATTTCTTCTATACAAGACTATTACAATATTCATAATTTACTAACTACCATTCAAGGAAGTATTCCAGAATTCATTTTGCATCTGACCCACAAGTATCAATATGTATAACTTCCATTAAAATCGTTTCCATTAATTATTCACCAAAAATGGACATATCCATCCGGTATGAAACAAGTAAGGGTGCACAAAGAAGACAACTAAATCACGATTTCACTGTAATAATTAAAGGAATCATTTTTCAAACACCAGAGTAAGAAATCAACTCAGATTCAGTTTTAATGAAAACAGATGAAGAAGTTTAGATATATATATATATATATATATATATATATATATATATATATTCACCATTGAATTCAAAGAAGAAATAAAATGATACGCTCTATTCCATCCATCAAATAACCAAGTTACTCTGTCCTGGTTTAAATAAATTATTTCCCAACAATCATTCATGGATTTCAAAACCAAATAAGGAGACATTGTATCATTTTACATCAGGAAAGAGTAAGGACGATACAATAAATCCGATGTCCCTAAAAGAATTCACATCCCATACACTGTAATACGATAAGAGAAACAGTTCACACAAATAGTTCTATCTAAGCATTCTCATGGTTTTTCAAAACCATTGTGCACACAAAACTTAGAAAACAATTTACACATCACTGTTGCCTTCATCAAATCAAACCCATAATGGGTGATAAAACTGAATACCCATTACTTTCAAAATTCAAACAGCAGAGATGGATTTCGTTTCATTTACCATTTCAGTAAAGAAAATACCCGTTTTCTCTAGTATGCATCAAGAAAATACCCAAATCGTATTTGTCTTCAAACGACAACTCAAACCAGAGATCACATCAAACATATCAACATTTTATTTTTACAAAAACACCCAATTATAAGAGCAGAGTTCTTTTAATGAAGACGCTTAACAAAGAGCAAAATGGTTTAAAGAAAAGAGCCTAACATGCCTATAAAACTTCTTGTTGCTTGCAGAAAACCGCGTCCGCGCCCTCAGGAGTTATTCTTTTCCACGGCGACAAACAACAAGGTTTCCCAACGATCTCCTTGTTTCCACAGGCTCAAAAATAGCCGTGGGTAATCAAAATAACTACAACAATGGCCAAAATAATTTGCAAGTTCGAAAGAACCACAACTGCAGTGCAAAAACTAGAAAACCAAATGAACACAATAACCACAAAAATTCCTCTTTCCCCTTTCCAAGGTGAGCTGGTCACCAAGACCGAGGCCAATAAATGCATTAAATGCATTTCCCTCTCTTTCCCCATGCCATCACCAACTCAATTTGGTGAGTTTCACTTTTTAAATATTTGCATGTAATTTCATTTTAGCTACATTGCTAATTAGATACCTCCAACTCCCATGTTCCCACCAAATTTGGTGATTAAAACTACAAGGACTGAAATTAAGTCCTTCATTAAAGCTTACACCTTCCTCCTTATCCTCCCACTGGCACGTATCCTTAGGTCCCCTTTTTGGGCTAGCATTAGTTTAGGTTATATTATCCATAGTTAGGTATCCATCTAGGTCGCAAATCATTAGGATTTGTAATAATTTACATCCCCTTTAATTTAAAATCCACCTAGGATAGTTATTAGGTCATAGGTTAGAACTTAACCCGTAGTATTTTACTTAATAGGTTCCAAGTAGGTTTTACCGACTTACGTTCAAAACCAGTATAATTTAGGACGTTCCGTCCAATGCGTATATATATACCTTGTTCACTTGCATCAAACCTCTTACTGCCTTACGCTTTCCGGCGTTACAATTTGTATGTATTCCGAAATCGAATCTTTCCATTGGCAGCATGGTGCCGAGTAATTATACCTGTAACCAGGTTCTTTAAAATTTACAACAATCTCCAGCCTGGTTCCAGACTTCGTTCTATTTAGAAAGTAAATCAACAAAGCGACCACAAGGAAGGCCAAAGCATACCTTGGATCAATGGAATTGATTCAAGGTGTGTTGTCAACAAAAATATGAGTTCATCAAATACAAAAGCAAGTCTACAGTTTCACACTTTGCAAAACACAAGTTATAATGACCTTCGTCCCAAGTAAACAAAGTTACAGTAAGCAAGGGTTCAGATCAGTAACACATTATTTTTAAGATTAAAAGATATATCTTAACATAATAATCCTCATTTCTACGATTCTGACATCACGAAAAGAGGTTATCATAGTAGCTTCTAAAAATCAAGACGTTACAAAATTCTTGGAGCTCGCACGGATGGGAAAAAATTAAATTGAAATGAGATAAATATTTACAAATTGAAATGAAGATATCCCTTTACATCCGGTATGCACGAAAACGTGTAAGGAGGCATAGATCAAGGTAGATTTACATACCCTTGTTTGAACACCCCCGTCCCGAATCATCCATCATTAATGTTGATTTCCTCTCTACACTCTTTGCAGTGAGAGGACCCTTTGATTGATAGGGGTTATAGCTTGTGTTATTTTCATTCATTTTTTATTTATAGCTAGAGGTCGTGGGAAATTTAAGCTCATTCAAGACTTATTGTGCAGTATGCCAATGTTTTCCATTGAATAGTTCCACTTCAAGAATATATGAAAAATTACAAGCACACCAACACGAATTTATCTTAATATATGTCTTAGAAGCACCCATAGTCTATGGAAGAAGAAAAAATTATACGTATCTTAGAAGCGCTTGTAGTTTGTAAAGAAACACATATTACCTAGAGTTGTATGGACTCATAGGAAAAATTGTGAAGGAAAATACATTTTGGTGTAAAAATGGCTAGGCATCGTGGGACCAATGTCTTTCCATCTTAAAGAAATTAAAAAAATCAAAAGAGTCATAGGGATTTTTTCCATGTTAAAGATAGAGAAATCTATTCTCTATGTACAATGTTTTATGATTATTATAATGTTTATTAGGATCCCTATCCCATAACATTCTTGAGAGTTGTAAAAGATAATTACATAACACCTCTTGAGTGAGACCTCATAAAACTTTTTTTTATTTAGTACAATGCTCAAGTTGACAAGCGTGAACCCATTTCTTTTTTTCTAGTTTTTGTTGCTAGTTGTTGACCTAGATTTTCCCATTACTTCTCCAAAAACTTAATGCCTTGAAATTAATATGTTGTTTAGAATTTACATAACATAGTTATAAACTACTTCTTGTATCTTTGTATAAAAATACCCATTTTTAGAGGGTTATTAGGTTTGTCTCTTTTCATGTGTGTTTCTTAACCTCTAATAGGATTAATATATAGTTTCACATTACAGTTTAGATTCCTATGGTTAAGAAGATGGGTGGAGTTTAGGACAGAGATAGTTTCACCGACCTGAGATTAATCAATTTTTTCAAAGCTCATGAAAAATCATGTATATGTTTACTTATTGAAAGCTCTAACAAGCGTGCATTCCTGTCCTAGACAAGTTTTAATAAATTGTAGGTATAGACAATGGAAAATGCAATAGAATAGAACATATAAATGTACTATTTTCTTTTACGAAAAAAAACCTTTTATTATTATATAGAAATTAAATTTTTATGTTGGAGTGTATAAAAAAACATAAGACTCATAAGTTAACGTATTTTAAGACTTTGAAATTTTATGGATTTAAAATTGTGTTTTGTTATTGATGTAGATGTTATCATTCCAAAGTACACCTTCTTACAAATGGCAATCTAACTTCCGACTTTGGCCGATACAATGGGATTCCCTCGAGTTGTGGGTGTTCCAAAATGAGGGAAACCTCCGAGAAAGGGTTGAATCCCTTTGATGAAACACTTGAAAATTTGTATTTGACTGATTTGAAAGTTAGAGGAAAAGTAAAACTAAAGCATATAAAGATGATACACCAAAATTTCAGTGAAACTTATATTTTACAAAACACTTGATGAAAGGTTCAAGAACTGAAGGCTTCACTTTAAACTCTGTCTAAAAACTCTGCACTCACAAAGGAACCTAAATACACTAATGTGATTGCAAAAAGCTAAAATAAGATCATGCGGGTGTCTTTGAAATTATTATATGCAAAAGGAATTAATGATATACATTGCTACACACTTCTAATCTACTTTGAGACACTCAGTAAAAATTTGGTTATAGAGGAATAAATCAGTCTAATGTATTCATTAATGTTTCCAAGTACAAATTTGCATCATAAGTCTACAATAATAACCCCCATGTTCTTTGTAAGAGCACACAATATATAGCAAAATCACTCAACCAAACCCTCCAAAAATAGCCTTTCAAGGCTCAGTTCTCTCCTTTACATGCACTAATTTAACCTTTACAAAATATAATTTTTAAAATAAAATAAGGTTAATAATAGCCTAAACAACTCACTCCCTATTTTAGTCAAACTGAAGTTGATCGCCTCCTTGGGTGTGTACGAGCCTTCTTCACATAATTAAAGGTAATAGGTGGCATCTTTTGTCCTCGCATGTAAAAATCTATTCTTGGATTTTTCCCAAAAAGCTATTGTTGGCACTACATGCAAAACCGCCTTATCATAAGTATAGGTGTGATCAATCATTAACTTGTGTTTAATAATTATCATGGCCTTTTGACTAAAAGAGACCACTTAATCAACACCCGTGAACTAAGAAAATTACATCATTATTTTTAAATTATACCCGCCCTGACATACATTATTGCTTTTGACCTATACCCAAAACCAATGATTAATCACGACTAACAACATGTGATTATTCCACCTACATGGACCCTTCAAAACCTAACCACTTGATCATCCGGGTGGGTTAAACCCCACCAAAGTTAATCATAGTTGGAAAATTTTGGGAACCGAGTGGTTATGGTGAAAACCCTAAGATACTTCATCATTTTACATTTGCAACTTTTCGAAGCTTTGTTTGTGAGGGGAAAGCTCTGTGCATTTTTTCTTTGAGTGACAACCATTTTCTTTGAATGAAGTTGGATTTTACATGTGCTTGAGACTCTAAGGCCATTGTACCACCATTATTATTTTTGGAGCTATTTTTTATGTACATTGTTTTCTTGACTACTCATTTTCACTATTTCAAGCTTTGTTTGCAATCACTCTTGAGCCACTCATTTGTCGTCATTAGAAGTTGGGTCGAGCTCTTTTCTCATCTATATTGGCTCGAACTCTCCCGGGTTAATGCGGCTTGCTTCGTTGCTTTCCATAGTCGAGTTTTGTAGTGGTTGTCATTTGTTATTTATGGAGCTATCTATTTTCCTAATCACTGTTTAGTTCTCGTGTTTCTTGATAAATATTTAGACCAAGCTCTATTGAATGTCAGTAGCTTCGTGTTTGACTATGTTTGGTGGGTGTTCTTGATTTTACCTGGTTTCAACTCACATTCGAGCTGGTTTTATTCTATTGTGTATTGCGATGTCATGCTCATCTTGAAAAGAAGGTAAGCTCTGCATCTTCCTTTACTTTTGATTTGGCTCCCGGTTTTCACATTTTGAGAACATATTGTGTTGGGTTGCCTTTGCATTTGACCACCATGTATGAAAGTTGAATCTTTGTTTAGATTTATGTTTTTTACCAACACATCATTGTATTCTAACTTATAACGTCTTGGCATTTGAGGGTTTTTGAATATGGATCTGGGAATTTATGCATTTGAGGTTCCTCTGTAATATGGGCTCCACCTTCTTATAGCTCACTAGTTTACATTGGGTCATTCTATAACTCGACCCTTGTTACTTTCCTCACTCGATATGTGCATTAGGAATCTACGCCTTCAACTGGGTCGTATTTTACCTCTATTAAGATGGGTTTAAATAATATCTAAGTCACTCAATGATGGTTTAACCTTCATATCAAGGTAAGGCCCAAGTTTGGGGTTTTTGTGCATTCGAGCTTTCTCATAACTGGATTTTCAATTGAGCTTTTCCATAGTTGGTATTCGGTGATTTGCATTCATTTCATTGCCATCTCGTTGTTACCCTACCACAACCATTTTGTGACCAATTGTATTCTTGCACCAATAGGCATGTTTTCATTCAAACTAAACTTTGAATGTAAACCCTTGATTTTGTGCATCCGGGCTCTTGTCATTTCAATGATTCACCCAAATCTTGGTTCACACCAATGTGTTATCCTCTGTTATGTCATATTTTTGATGTTTCTTGATGAATATTTTCTCCACATGGTTGTTATCTTTAGATTGAAACAACATCACCTTTTGTGGAGTCCCATGAACATCTACAACATTTACTTATCTTTATTCAAGCTTAAATCTCTACAAGATTTGCATTTTCTTTCAAGCATTGATAATAACTAATGTTTTGTTTTTTATTGAATTTTGTAACTCCGCATTTGATCTTACCGGCTTGAGTTTTATTGAATCTTTGAGCTCTCATGTTTAGTGAATTCTTTTGAGACTAAATACGCTTTAGATAGATCTCAAGTAGTTCAGATTGATTCAAAACTTGTACTTTACTTTCCATCGATGCATACTTATCAAAATTAAATATATATCAACAACTCTTTAATTATTCTATCAAATCCTTGTTGTATAATGCTTGTCTAGATTTGGTTCTTTATGCTTTTTCTTCTTGTGTTTTGCATACCTTCCTTGTAGTTTAACAAAAATTGAAGATGTATTGAAAGTTATTGTTACATGCGGCGCCTCTCTTTCATTTCTCTTGAATGGATATTATTCTACAATCTTTCAAGTACCTGCAATTGATGAACTTTGTGTTGAAACTAGTTACATAAAGGAAATGCATTCCTTCCTCGGAGGTGATGATTTATAGAATTTCTATCTCTTCCTTTTGAGCTATTTCAAAAACTCCATTTGTGTTGGAAGCATGTGCCTTCCTCTTTATAGCTTGATTGGTTTGAAGTTCATGTATAAATCAAAATTATACTTTCGCAACTCTGCATCACTAAAGTATACTTCTTTATTGATACGTATGGGAGGTAGTTGACTTGAGATATTACTACCATTTCTAAAATCTTGCATTTACTTTCAGAAATAATAATATAACATGCATATTAGAAACATCCGAAAGCATATTATAATCTCTCTCGCATCTTGAAGAAACACCACTCTTTCATATTTCCTGTATATCTCTCTGTTGATTTCATTTCATTTTGAACAAGGTATGAAGACTTAAATTTGCAGGTTTTTCATAATGAATCGCTTTAGTTTCTTGAATGCATGGAGCCTATTCTTAGTTTTATGGAAACTGGCATATTTGTACTCTTTGTGTTGTTGTTGCTTTTCTTTATTGTTGATCAAACTACGCATACTCCTTTCAAAATTCATTCCATAGAAGCTTGTAAAACTCTGTTGTATGGTAGTGTTATCCAAAATGTATAGTTTTCTTCAAGAATTTGATTTATAAACATGCCCATAATCGTATTTTGTTGATAATCTTGAGCCTTTGTGATCAATTTTGAAAGTTGCACTAGGTGGACAATATGTCTTGAGCTTTAATATTCAACCGATTGTGCATTATGTCTTGAGGTTTAAATCTTGTTTTGTTGAATGCTACAAGTAAGTAACCATGATGGTAGTGTAGTGCCAACTTTCCTTCGACACCTTTTGATATTGATTATGACACTGTTGACTATATTTATGGACATTATTGTAGCTTTTGAGTTGGTATGATGTTAGATGTTAGAGATCATGGACTGTTGTTGATTTTGATTCATATATGATGCATGTGGATAATTGGAGACATTTTATACTTGATGTTGACATGGTTATGTGTGTGTGTGTGTGTGTTGTTGGACATGTGTTATTTCGTCATATTGAGTAGACCTAGAAAATTGAATTAATCTTGTGATCTTATGATTATGGATGAAATTGTAAATGATGTCGTTACTTGCTTGATGATGTTTTGATTTATATATAGATGACTTTGGAGTTATATTGTATATTTATTTTGGATGATTTGATGTGGCCACAAGGCCGAAGGAGGTATTTGTGTTTTGCAGGTAAACATGTCACAACAAACATCGGGGATTGGAGACCAACCACATTAGAATTCTAGGTGAATTCAACAAGGGTCACCATGGCAACATGTTTTTGTTATGTGTGTTTGTGTGCTTGTTGTTAGGGGTTCCCATGGGGAGTCACCTTTAAATGTGACCAAGGGGTTATGTGTATTCTTTTATTGTGTTCTCTTTATTTAATCTTTGTATGTGATTATTTGGTGATGTATTTCCTTTTATTATTTATTTAAATTGTGTCTAGATTTGTGAGTAATCATGTTGTTAAATTAATTAAATTGGGTCAAAATAATGCATTTATTAGAGCTGATGGCTCTTGTATTATGTGTTGAAGAGATGTGTACGTAACTTGGAGTGTGAAACACTCCACCTTCCTTTGAAGTTCGGATCTATCCGTAGGGGCTGATTTTGGAGGCTTGTAGGACAAGTTAAACTTGTCCCACACCTCTTAAATTGTTACACCAACCCTACCTATGGGTTGGGGAGTCAAAATTAGGCCTTATTATGTATTTTGGGAAGACAAGTTGTAAGTTTTAATTGCACTTTCTTACATGAATTTAATTTTGGTCCTTGGGGTGTGGACTTGGTTTGTGTGTGTAAGTAAAATGTCATTTATTCACCCACTTTTTTTAATGCTTTAGAGTTTGAAGTTGACTTGTGAGGTGGAGTTGAGGATGTGTGATGTGGCATCCTACATGGATCCACCTCATCCTCCTCTCTCCCTCTTCTATTTATTCGAATTCCTTGGCTTGTTTTGGGGTTACCTCATTTTTGGTGATTTTATTTTGGGTTACTTCTTTTGGTTTTGAGCTCTTGTAATTTTGGAAAAAGAGTTAGAGATTTTTGTTGAATGCTTGTGGATTGTTGGAGCTTTTAGACTGTTTGGATTGGAAAAAGCTTGTTGTTGAACTTTTGGAGCAAACTCTACCATGGAGAGGTAGGAGCTTGGCTCTTTAAAATGTTCTTTTATTTATGCATATGTGAATGCTTTGAATATTTTGGTATGTTGTTGGTTGGTTGGGTAGATTTCCTAGGTATGGTGTAGGAGAAGACTATGGGGATCTCTTGTGGGGAGGCATAAGAGTTTTGGGGAGGTATAAGTGTTATTGTGGAGGGAGTTTTGGATTGGGTTCCACCTTGTAAAAGAAATAGCTTGCATTTCTTTACTCGTTATGGGGTGCCATAAGAGTGTGGGGAGGCATAAGAGAATGGGAGGTATAAGGGGTACTTGGGGAGGCATAAGGGCATGTAGGGGTTTTGAAATGATATATATATATATATATATATATATATATATATATATATATATATATATATATATATATATATATATATATATATATATATATATATATATATATATATATATATATATATATATATATATATGTGGGTTTATCTTAAGGTGGACACCCATTTTCGTATTGGGAGGTATAAGTAGCTTCCCCATAGGTCTTGCTCCTTTGTCTTGTGCATGATGAAGCCTGAGTATTGTTTGTTGTTCTTCCCGTGTGGTTAAAACTCGCGGTATGTATTTAGACTGTGTGTTCTATTTGTGAAAATTGTTTTTGTGTTGTGGAAGCCTATTTGTTGCCATGAGTTGAAATACATTTTCTTATTTCCTTGTGGTTGGGGCTCGGGGCCAATGAGGAGGACGACTTCTCCTCTTCATTGGAATTCTTTGTTGGGTGGAGAGCGTTGCCTCTCCTCCTTTTGTTGTGATTAAAAGATATATGGTGGACCTTCTTATTGTTGTTCAAGCCGAGGATGAAGAAAATTTTTGCAGCTTTCTCCTTAGGTTCCTTATTGTGAAATTTACCACTTCGAGTGGATGGCATTGTAATATTATTTGTGGTGGAAAGTTGCTCTATTTTGGAAATGGAACCTACATTTGAATGTGAGAGATGTATATTCTGTAAGTTGTATTTGATGAATGAAAAAGGAAGTTGTAAAAGAATTATTGGAGTTCAATAGAAGTTGTTTTAGTTACCACAAATGATATGGTTTTCATTTGAAATATGTGTTTGAAATATATTGTGAAATCTCTATTTGAAAATTGAAAAGGAAATACGTATGAAGAAATATTACATTTCTCTGTTTCATTTGAAATGCATGTTTTAAAAGTAGAACTATATTTGGGGTTTCCACGCATGGATTAAAGTAAAGTTAAACTTTGTAAATTTATAATGGAATGAACTTAAATGTTTAAAGCATGGAAAATGAAATAGATAAATTTCTAGTTTGAAATACGTGGATCTCTATTAGATTGTTTCAAACCTGCAATAAATATCAAAAATATATAGAGTACCCTGCAACTATGAAAGACAAAATGAAAACTTAAAATGAACTAAGGATGATCAAAACACATCCCAAAATAGTTTGTATTGCTCAAGAAATTTACTTAGAACTTTATTAATCGAGCTAGAGGTAGAAAAAAAAACACCTTTATCGAGAAAAGAGAAAGGAAATAAATCCATTTTGAAATCCCAACCATAATCAATTAATCCTTGAAAATCCATCAAAATCTTAACAATTGCAATCCTTCATGTTAGTTTGCTGATGTGTTGAGGAAGAAAGAATGGCGGATTGAATTAATTTTGTTAAGCTAAAAAGTCCAATTCACGTTTTAATGGCAAGAAAGACATTTTTGTCAAATTCACCCACTTAAGTTTGTCAAAAATGAATTTTTATGTTTCCTATGCAAAGAGGAGTTCGATCCCTTTCCAAAAAGTCCTCATTTGCCCAAATCGAGCTTACATACAAAAGTTATGGCCATCTCAAGTTTTTGTTGCAAAAATTTACTTTTCCCAAATTTTGTTAGCATAGTCTACATGCTTAATTTTTATTATTAGACTAGTTCCTATCTATTCCATTATTCTCTCCTTCTTGTTTGTAATTTATCCATCCATTTGGGGGTTCTTGTTTATTCACGTACCTATAAATATTGTACGTGGTTCCTTTGTTTAATAAAATAATATGAGATAACATATCTCTATTCTTTCTCCTTTATTTCTGCCTCACAGTTTGGTATCGAGCACAAAATTCTCTTGCCTATGCGTGGAAGAATTGTATAGAGGATTAGATTAGCATCTGCATTTTTTATTTTTGAAGACCACTCAAGCGTGGAAGTTGTGTGGAGAGAAGAATTCAATCTCGAAGATCTGCGTGAAATAAATACCTCCTTTAGCAAGTGTTTGTCATCTTGATTAGGCAAGTGTGAGTATTTTTCTACAACTTGCAAGCAAATAACGTGGAGCTCAATAAAAAAACATTGAATTTGTTGATGTGGAGCAGCGTGGAAAACAACACGAGGGTGGAAGAAAACTGCATGGAAATAAAAAATATGCGTGGAAATTTGGATAAAAACTCATTTGTTGTTGCGTGAAGGAAGAGTCTCTTCTCTCCTTTGCGTGGAGGAAATACACCAGCGTGAAAAGTTTCTCCCGTTAGTGGCCACGTGGGTGGAGATTTAGTGGTCTGCGTGGGAGATTCATATTTTTTTTCTTATTTGTTATAGAAAATTCAAACCAATTTCTGCATGGAATTCATTAGAAGATCTGCATCAATTTCAGCGTGGAATTTATTTGTTGTAGTCACTCTTCTACGTGGAGACAAGGAGTCTTCTTGAGCTGCATTGAAAAGCATAAGCAACTACGTGGACAAGAGGTATACTTGGTGTGTGAAGCTTTTATGCTTGCATGAAGATAAAGAAGTCTTCTACACCAACGTAGCTATTGGAGTAGTTTTTGTTCTCCTATGACCGGTAGATCGTGTGTAGACAAGCCTCTCAATCTACCAAACGTATGTGAAGAAAGGAGAGACTGTGTGGGAAAGCATTGAAGTTGCATGAAAAGACAAGAGTTTGCTACGTGAAAAAGGTAATTCTTCCCTGCATGAATTTCATTCATCACTACGTGAAACATAGAGGAGAAGAGAATTTGGCTTCATGAAATCCTAAAAGTCTCTTAAAATAATTTAAAAAAGTGCTCGGAGAAGAAACTTGGAGTCTCTCAAAGTGACGTTGAATGTCAAGCGTAAATGAAATGATCAAGACTGCTGAAAGCCGCAACGTTGACTCACCAAGCCAGAGAACACCATGAAGAAGCTCCTGAGAGCTCTAGGTTCTACTTTTCTTTGCTAAACGAGCTTCAGAACACCGACAATCTAGTCTTCGACGAGCTAGTTCGACGAGGACTTCTTGAATATTTACTTTTCAACGTCACCGCCAAGCAAAGTGAGTGTGACATGAATTAGAAGTCGGTACAATGTCACCGACTATGAAGATGAAGAAGAACACCCCACCAAGTGTCGTTGTCTCTCATCATGTGAGTATTGAGAGCATCTACGAGCCAATACTTCTCATCAGTGAGTAAAAGTTGTAATAACTCTTGAATAAATAATTTTTTTATTACAATGTCTGCTCAAAGTTTCTTCTTTCCGATGCTCAGTTACTTAAAGGGCCTAATTTTACGGCTTGGAAAACAAAAATGAGGACAATCCTTCAGTTTAAAGGATTATGGGGCATTGTGACTGGATCTGATCGCCTCCCATAGCCCCCGATGAATTAATAAAGTATAAAATGGCTAGTGCCAAAGCCTTGATGCTTGATAATGCTCAAGATGCTCGATGACGATGTGCAAACACATGTTCGGAATGCGAAGAAAACAAAGGAGGCCCGAGATAAGTTGGCAACAATTTATGAAGCCAAAAATTAGACTAAGATCCTTCATCTTCATCAAAGTTGCACACCCTCTCTATGGGTTCGGATGAAAAATTTGAGGAGTTCTTATGTCGTGTGGTTGAGTTTTTATCGAGTTATTAGAGCTCGGTGAAACAAAGGATGACAAAATTCTCATACCGATCACCTTGAGAGCACTTCCTTCTCAATTCTGAATGTTCATTACGACATTGAATGTATCTAAACAAACAAAGTGGCATTCAAGAACTTGTGAATTTGCTGCAGAAGGAAGAGGCCATTAATTTATCCTAAGAGGAGTCTCGGGATAAAGCCCTATTCTTAAATCCATACCATGGCCAAAGAATCGAAGGGTCCCCAGAGAAGACAAATCAAGTGCAACCAAAACAATAGCAGAAAGATCAAAATTCAAAGAGGTGGTGTCAAATTTGTAGAACCAACACTCACGACACTAATCACTCTGTTTGTACAATAGCTTGAAACAAGGGTCTTCAAGTCAAACAAGCACATTAGGGCGCGAAGATTTTCAAAAGTCCAAATGACGTCCCCATTGGAGAAATCACAAGGGGCATCTCGTAGCCCAATAAGAAAATGCGTCGATGAGGAGACATCAGAAGGAGCACATTTTGATAAGAATCTTGTACTTATCTCTCAGAATTCATAGCCCACGAAGAGAGTCTGGTTGATAGACTCCGGTGCAAGTAAGCACATGTCAGGTGACAAGGAATTGTTTGATTCACTAGACGAACAACCCACCGGTGATCGGTTCGGATAGATGATGACAAATAGTACATTATGAAGGAATAGGAAGAGTCACCATTCCTCTGGGACCACAAAAATGTACACTTGCAAAGGTACTATATGTTCCCGGATTAACTAGCAACCTCTGCCCAAAGTGACTCATATTGAATCATCACTTGAACGTATAATTTCTTGTCCAAAATGGCATCAAATCATGTTTGATCTCGCGACAAGGTAAGATTATTGCTAGAGCATTTCTAAAAGATAATTTATTTGCTTTAGATATAGTTTCATCTTCTGTAATAGTTTTATCTACATCAACAATACACAATCTACTACACTCGGCATTTTAGATATGGACACTTGTTGACTAGTTCATTGCATCGAGATGAGTTCAACAACAATGGTTCATGGACTACCCAAATTGTCCAGTTCCTTACCTCTGAGCCTGGTTATTTGGAAAACAACACAAGGATCTGCTTTAGGCAAGAACCTTCCATGCCAAGAAGCGTTTGGAGGTAGTTCATACCAATCTGAACGGCCCTCTCGCTTGCTTCATTCTCGTGGATACAAGTACTTTAAATTGTTCGTGGATGACCACTACCGCAAAATGTGGGTGTTTTTCCAAGAAGAAAAGTGAGGCTCTTCAACACTTCCAAAACTTCTATCACCATGTTCGAAAGAGACCGGACAACCTCTTCTTCTACTTCACTCAGATCGAGGGGGGAATTCACATCAAACAAGTTCTTGGCATTCCTAAACCAACAAGGCATAAAGTAGAACCTAACTGCTCCCTACACACCTCAAAAAATGGCATTGTTGAGTGACATAATCACACAGTGATGGATATGGCTCACATGCTAACAACAACAAAGAAGCTAGAGGAACACTATTGGGCTGAAGCATTACAAACAACTATATATCTTCTCAACAGGGCACCAACAAAGATTCTACAAAATAAAACGCTAGAAGAGGTATGGAGTGGTAGAAAGCCATCAATTTCTCATTTACAAGTATTTGGTTGCACAACATACATGCATGTCCCATCTCAAGAGAAAGAAGGTTGAGCCAAAGACACTCCCGTGCATCCTACTTGGCTATAACACTACCTCAAAGGCATATTGTCTCATGGATCCCGAGACAAAGAAAATATACTGAGGCAAGATGTGGTTTGTAACGAGTCATCCTTTAACTCTGTAGTGACATATGAAGAACCATTACCAACCACCTCTCACCGACTAGTCTCTCGAATCAAATGAATAGCAAAGGAGACTACTCGGAGAGATGCTTTCTCTGGAGAGCTATTTGTTGACCTTGGAGAACTAGAGAATATAACTCCACATCAATCCAGAGGAAACATCACAGTTTTCTCAAAAGAATCCAAGTTCTCATTCAAGTGGGCACAAAGCACCATTAAGGACTCACATTTGCAACAACTCCCAGATACATCATCCGGAGTCAAAACAAGGAGTCAAACAAGAAATGAGGTAAACTTTGCACTCACGAGTTCACTGTTTAATAGCTCCGAGCCAGAAAATGTTCGTGAAGCACTCGATCCAACCTTAGTGGAAGGAAGCCATGGATACAAAATATGACTCACTTATGAAAAATCGACATGGGAACTTGTCGATCTCGCCACAGAAAGAAACCCATAGGCTGCAAATGGATTTTCAAGACAAAATATAAGGTAGATGGATCCATTGAAAAACATAAAGCACATCTTGTAGCAAAAGGATATGCTCAAAAGAGGGCATCGACTATGAAGAAATCTTTGCACCCACTATGAAGATCAAGACCATCGAGTTGTTTACGCATTGGCAGACACAAAAGGATGGAGACTTTATAGATGGACGTTGAGTGCTTTCTAAATGGTAATCTGAAAGAAGAAGTGTACATGACCCAACTCAAGGATTTGTTGATGAAGAGAATCCTAAGAAGGTATGTCGTCTCATCAAATCACTTTGTATGGACTGAAATAAGCTCTAAGGGCATGGTATATCAAGATCGACAATCACCTTTTGCAGCATGGGTCCACTCCAAGCCCCTCATATTCAAATTTGTATATAAAGAAGGTAGGAAAGGAAATTGTCATTCTTGTTGTATATGTAGATGATCTTGTGATCACTGGTAGTTTAGAAGATCAGGTTGATATTGTGAAGAATGATCTCAAAAGAACCTTTAACATGACATATTTGGGGCTACTACATTACTATCTTGGCTTAGAAATATGGCAAAAGGAGCATCACATTTTTATCTCCCAGATAAAGTATGCTAAGACACTCCTAGAAAAGTACGAATGTCTGATTGTAAACCTATATCCACTCCCATGGAAAAAGGCTTGCAAATTTCAAGATTTTAGGACTCACCTCAAGTAGATGCTACACTCTACATGAAACTTATTGAGGGCTCATCTACTTGACATATAATAGAACAGATCTATGCTTTTCCGTCACCTATCTATCCAGTTCATGCAAGAGCCAAAGCAATGTCACTGGACAATAAAGAAAGCATGTATTGAGATATGTCTAAGGAACATTTGATTATGGTCTAGAATATAAGAAGAATGACCAATTCTTCTTACAGGATACGTCGACTCGTGACCATGCCGGATCCATTGATGACAAGGAGTCAACTACAGGATACATATTTCATCTCGGATCTGGATCCATCTCGTGGATAAGCAAGAAGCAAAATGTTTTTCTATCTCATCCACAGAGGTAGAATATCGTGCTGCATGAGGAGATGTGTGCGGCGATATGGTTACGCTCATATTTTAGATGACATTGGAATTCCTAAAAACAATCACTTGTTCTCTATTGCGATAATCAAAGTGTGTTGAACCTCGTGTAAAATCCAGTATTTCATGAACGAGCAAAAATATTGAAATTGATTGTCATTTCATTCAAGAGCACGTCTTGAACCATCATATTCAACTCCAAAGTACTGTCCTACAGAAGCACAAGTAGCTGATATTCTCACCAAGGCTCTTGGAAAATTTAAATTTGATCTCTTCAAAGGTCACATTTGCAAGAATAATGTAATAAGGGGGAATGTTAGCATAGTCTACGTACTTAATTTTTATTATTAGACTAGTTCCTATCTATTCCATTATTCTCTCCTTGTTTGTAACTTCTCCATCCATTTAGGGGTTCTTGTTTATTCACGTACCTATAAATATCATACGTGGTTCCTTTGTTTAATAGAATAATATGAGATAACATATCTCTATTCTTTCTCCTTTATTTTTGCCTCACAAATTCTCCACACCCCACCAATTCACTTTTTGGGAAAAAAACACCTTCAAGGGCCCGCACCTTCAAACTTTCTTTTTTTTGAAAAAGGGCAAAAATCTTAAGTCTCCTTGTTGGTCTCGCTTCCCCACCTATCACTATGGGTCTGACACGTGGCATCTTTAGGCATCGGCAGAGGCGCGGATGGTTTTAGACCTTATCGCCTTTAGAAAAGATTGCCAAAAATTCCTAAGTTTCCACGTCACCCGCCTTCCCCTGGTCACTATTGGACTGACACATGGCTTTGCTTGGCATCGGCGGAGGTGCGGGTTATTTTTAGCCTTCACAATTTTTAACACAAAATCCAATATTTCTAATTTTTCCCCGACGGTTTGCTTCCTCGCTTGAGATTTTGGGTAGGACACGTGGCGTCCCTAGGCGTCGCGGAGGCGCGAGGGTTTTGAACCTTTTTGCCCCTTTTAAACAAAAAGAGTTAAAATCCAAATTACCTCCGATGACCCACCTTCCACATGGGCTTAACAACGTGCCACATGTCCTTAGCGCTTTAGGGAAAATTTTCTTCTCGGGGCCCGTAGGCCCGCCTTTAGGGAAAATTTTCTTCCTGAGCCCGCAGCCCGCCTTTGGGGAAATTTTTTTCCCCAAGCCTGTGAGCTTGCCTTTAGGGAAATTTCTCTTCCCAGGCCCACAGCCCGCCTTTAGGGAAAAGTTTCCTCCCTAGGCCCGCCGACACAGAATTATGAAATATGAGAAGTTAGGAGGACTTATTTATATCATTGGAAAGGGGAAGAAATTTCCTATCTAATGGAAATGTTTTCATGAAACCTTAAGTGTGTTAAATATGTGAAGAATTAGGTTGAGGTTTTAAGATGAGCCTGAGAGGGGGTAAGTGGGAAATTACCCCTTATTTACTTAAATGTTTAATTCTAAAGCATGGGTTGACCTTTTTAAGGGGTCATGTTAAGGGATTAGAGAATGTTTTATATCCTTGTAAATAAGAACCTTGTTTATTGTTTAGACTGGTGGAATTAAATACCCAAGGTATTTAATTCCTTTGCCCCTTTGACCATCTAAAATTAATTAAGGAACATTTAAATATAGTGTTAACTTAATTATTTATTAAATTAACACCTAAGAGAAATGTAACTAATTGGATTAAATTACACTCATTAATTTTGTGATGTGGATATAATAATTGTTATAATGGGAAAATTTTATTTATTAATTATAATTGATTTTGAATCCTTGTTGTGACAACTATTGCTTGAAGCTCAGGTAGTGGTCACGATTTTCAAAAAAAAATTCCATAATTTCTCTACCTAAACTTAGGTTGTTCTTGGGTCTCAAGTGGTCATTTTAGCGGGTGTTACAGTGTAGCATGTTCCTTACTTTGACTTTGCTACGAAATAAATATCTTTGAAAATACTTAAAAGTATACAATATAAGATTTTGAATGCAACTGCTTCATTTGATTCTTCATTTTATTGCTTTTATTTTTAATGTCATTCAAAATGTACTTCATTCCTTGTACCTACACATTTTAGAAAATTGTTAGAAAATATGATGGAGGTTTAAACCTCTCTTTCTTTTCATCCTTCACTGATTTTTCTTTCTTGATATGCTTCTTAAGGTGGCACTTAGATGCTCCTGAATGATAATGACGAGTAAGTATGTGATTATGTCTCTAGTTCCTTTACATGTATCTTATACGTACTTGCTTGAAGAGGTTCATTTTCTTGAAATCGTAAGTACATGACTAGAGAGAAATACCCGAAGCTATAGCAATGTGATTAATGTATGTAAATAGGTGTTATAACTTGAAGGAGCATGAAGATGATGCAGGGAAACCAACTCATTCAAGAAATGATGGGTTTCCTCTCTCCTCACTTATTTACAATTTTATGTATATGTATCTCTTTTGTTTGTACATATAAGTTACATCCCATGGCTTGTGTGGGAAACATTATTTCTTTATGAATAAATGAAATTAAATTTTTTAATTGAGTTGTCTATTTCCTTTTGCATTTGATTACCAGTAAATGATAATTGTGGAATGAACTAAACAACTCAACACATAATTAATCTCATTCAAACATAAATAAATAACAAGAATCTAATGCACTGTACATGAAACCTAAACTTTCAAATGCAAACAACAACTATGTTTGTTATTTTAGGGTCCAATTTCGACATCTTCCATTGTTCCCGCCTTCATCAAGGTCGTGTACTTGTACCTTGAGGCTTTTGAATGAAGTTACTTTTCTAACAAATATGGAATGAAAACATATGTGAGGAATTTAAACTTAAAAATCACCCATAGTTTCCTAATTGCTTTCATTCCTTATAAAAATGACTTCTTCCTAACAAAAACAAAAATTTAGTACCCCTACCCGATGGTTCACCAAAATGGGTCAACGTCGTAGTGAATTTGTTGATTGGGTTGCTGCTAACCTCTTAGAACCCCCGGAAATGGCTATTTCAGCCATTTATGTAAATTGAAAACATGTACCCCAACCTCAAAATGCATGCCAAAGGTTTCATGCTACTGATAAATCTGATAATCCTCCAAAAAAAGGAAAAACAACAACGAAAACATGTGCAAAACTACACCAGGGGAAAACAAAACCTCTATGAGGCATGCCATTGAAGATGGTAGCCATTATTGAAAGCAGAAAATGCTTTGAAAAGATGTGTTTAGAAAACAGCTTAGAGGAAATCATGTAAATTATAATACAATGTCAACTTATCTTGTTCAAAAACAATGCTTGAAATGGATCCTGTTGACTGAGATCGGAAGCTCTTCTCCATTTTTCTCAATGCAGCTGAAATGTATTGTGTAACTTGCATTTAGTGATAATGTATGGTCTACTCTATAATGAGTCAAACTTCCTATGAGAATCCGACTATGCTCGTCTTCATCCCATTTTAAAACTAAGTCACCTTCATTCAAGACTCTTGTTTTGGCCTTCTTATAAATTGTTCTCTTAATCTGAGCCTGATTTCACTCCATGGACAACATAACTTGATTTCTGATCTCTTCAAGCTCCATAAGTCATGGATACCTTACTTCTATGGGCTCATTCTCCATTAATTCAACCGGATGCATTAGTTATAAAGCTAGAAGCTCAAGAGAAATAGGAAGCTTTGCTTCAAGTCCATAAACCAACTTAAAAGGTGAGTTTGAAATTGACCTTTTATGAGTAATTTGGTCAATCCACAAGGATTCCTTCAACTTAGTGTACCAAGTACGTTGATTTTCATCCATGGTTCTTCGGATTATTTTGAGTAAATTCTTTTTTTGTACTTTAAGCCAATCCATTACCTTGTGGGTAATAATTGGATGAAGTAATCAAATAAATTCCATTATGAAATGCCCATGCAATAATTTTTCCACCTACAAAAGCTTTTGCATTATCTGAAATAATAGTGGAAGGAACACCAAACCTTGTAATTATGCCTTCATAAAAGTCCAAGATGTTTGTCTCATTAGCTTCCTCAAAGCAACAACTAACTTAAGTCCACTGTGTGAAGTAATAAATTATGATGAGTATCCATCTATGAACCATGCTTGAAGGTGGGTTAATAAGACCAATAAAATCCAAACCCCATTGAGCAAAGGGTTTATCAACTGTAATTGGTTGCAATGGTAAAGTTGCAAGCCTTTATTTTCCCGTAAAAAATACACATTTCGACATTTTCTTACCCATGCATTGTTTTCCTTGAAAAGGGTAGGCCAATAATAGCCTCCTTTCATGATCTTATGGGCTATGGTTTTAGCTAAAAAGTTCCCTCCTCCTTTTCTATCATGAAACTACTCAAGAATCCTTTTGATTTGGTTTTGTTCAACACACCTCAACAATACACCATTATCGCCCTTTTTTTACATAGAACGTCGTCTATCAACAAAAGAGGAATTGATTGTAATATGAAATTTCTTCTTTGTGAGTTGTTCAAATTTGGTGGATACATACCATACTGAAGGTAATTTACCATGTTTGAAATCCATGTTGCATATGATTGACTATTAAGCTCCTCAACTTTATCCTCAAGAACCAAGACACATTCTTTGAGCTCTTGCAAGTCTTGGGCCATGTGCTCACATAAGCCATTGCCCCTAATTATATTGGTGAATTTGATACTGATATCTTACTCCATTAATTTAGTAATACAACTTGCTCTTTTCTCGTATATATCCTTGTTCAATAAAAATTCTTTGATACTTGGATGAGCAACCATTAGATTAATTTTTTTGTTAGAGAGCAAATGCCTAAATTTCTTGAGTGATCTAACAATTGAAAGTACATGTTTTTCAATGAATGAGTACCTTGTTTCATACTCCATCAAACTTTGATTGAAAAAATCAATTGGTTGTTCCAAGCCTTCCTTATTCTGTTGTGTTAACATTGTTGCAAATAGTATCCAAGTTAGCATAAGCATACAACATGAAATCTTTTGAAAAATTAGGATTTATGAGTGTTGGGGCTGAAGCTATGGCTTGTTTGATGGCCTCAAAACTACTAAATCCTTCTTTAGACCAAGTGAAATTCCAATATTTCTTAAGCATATTGGTCAATGGCTTCGAAAGTGAAGCAAAATCAACAATATACCTTCTTATAAAATTGATTTTTCCAAGGAAACTTTGAAGTGCCTTTTTATGTTTTGGTAAAGCTAAAGCAAGAATAACACTCACTCTTTCTAGGTCAATCATCATACCATGCTTGGAAATAATGTGGCTAAGGAGCTTACCCTCATGAACTGAAAACATGTATGTTTTGGGATTAAATAACACGCCATATTATCAACATCTTTTAAGAAATGCTTTGAAATGAGCTCATGGTAGATGGTCACTTGAAATCTTTGAAAACACCATGATATCATCCAAGTAAACTAAGATAAATTTGTTGATAATACCTTGAAATTCCATGTCCATAGCACACCTAAAATTTACACCAAAGATTTGACAATCCAAATGGCATCTTTTTGTGAGCATAAGTGGCCCACTTTGTAGTAAATGTTGTCTTGAACTGATCTTCCTCTTTAACAAGTATCGATTGTATCTCGCTATATCCGTCAAGCAAGGAATATCTCTTTGAACTAGAAACTAACTAAAGGATCTGATCCATAGAAGGAAAATGATAATAATCCTTAAGAGAAGCCTTATTCAAATCATGGAAATCAACACATAACCTTATTTCCCATTTTTCTTTCTCATCGATACAAGATTAGCCACCCAAGTGGAGTACTTAATGGGAAGATGATGGAAGACTTAATGGGTTTTTCAAGATCTATTCGTATCAAGGGCTCCAATTTGGGATTAATTGGCCTTTGTTTCTATCTAACCGGTTTAAAACAATCCTCTAATTCAATAATATGTTGAGCTAAAGAGGGATCAAAACCTCTAAATCACTTTATTGCTAAGTAAAAACATCTACATACTCTCTACAAAGTTGAATAAAAGAGTCTTTTTCAAAATTTGAACAAACTTTACCAAGATTGAGACTCTTACCTACAAAAAATGGTAAATTTTTCATGTTGCTCTAAACCTGCAACAAGTACAACTCTTTCATGCTTCATTTCATCATTTTCACCAAAAATGGATTCCAAAGTAACAAGGCCTTTCAGAATCTTATTTGTTTTTAGCTGCACTATTTGATCTTCATATCTATTTTATCTTTTCCTTGATTTTAAGCAAAACATTCTGCTTCTTCTTGTAGAAATATCATTATATGTGCATCATTATCAAAAACCGCTAATGCATATCATTATCCGGAATGATGGTCTCACTAAAACTTTTATATGAGGTTTTAATTTGTCACTTCCAATGTCAACAGGGGATGTCAAATTGAGAACTAATTACAACAAGCCTATCAACATGTTTATTTTTGTCTCTAGGTATAGCTTGAGCATTAAAAACAAGAAAATCATCAAACAAATCCCACACTCTATGTCTATAAGTTCTCTATAATGATTTCTTGCAAGTATTAGAACCTCTAACATGGTGAATAATGAGCTTGATGTCCCCAAAAATATACAAATACTTGATTTTCATATTTCTTGCCAACTCAAAACGGTGAACAAGGGCTTCATACTCTGCAAAATTATTAGAGCAAGTAAATTGGAACTTAATTGTTGTAAAATATTATTATCTTTAAGGTGAAATCAACATTAAACTAGCTCCCGAACCATGTTGGTTTTTGGAGCCATCAAAATAAATTTTCCATAAATCATTATGTTGCCAATTTTCTCTCTCCATAGATGGTATTACAGTGTTTTCCTCATGAATAAAATAAAATCCAAGGCATTTTCATTCTATAACTTGTTATTCAATGATCTTCCATGGATTATATTCATGATCTTCATTAGTTCTTATATCCTTGAAAAGATCTGGGACACCTTCTAAGGCATAACCAGCTTCAACCTCTAAATCATCTAGTTTCTCTTCACTTATAGTATAATTTGCATTAACAACACTAGGTGTAAAAGGCTCAACATGAAAATTTGACAAGGGATCTGAATTGATAGTTACCTTAGCTCGATACTCGAGTTTTAAAAACTAAGTATATCCAATCTTCCGAAAGGTAACCGCCGATCTTGGATGTGAAGTCTCTAGATAAGCACATAACAAAATAAGGTGGTAGATCCATCACCATCACATCCCGTGAGATTGTAACACTGGGACATGCATGTAATTTTTGTTTCAAATATTTGATTATTTCAATAGTCTTAGTTGATGAACCATCGAGTTGTAATATTCCTTTGGAACTTAGTTCACACTTAAGACCCAACTAAATTCTACCACTAACTTTGTCATAACAATGTTGCTAGCTCGATATCAACCATGTAATTATGAATTAATTAATCTCCAATGATTACCTAATATAAAACAAAGGAGGATTAACCACTTTCACCTCTTTTGTTGTTGTTTTTGGCTTAAATACTTGTTATTTTGACCCTTTAGTTAGCTAGTTTACAATTGACATCACCATGTTGGTTATGTTTCCTACACTCGGTTAGCGTGTTTTGATTGTAATTTCAGACCTGCAAGCTCTTGGACCAACAAGTATTTCATCTAAGAATAGAGATTGTATCCCACATGCTCATAGTGAAGTTAGACTTCTTCATATGATTAATAATATTGAATGGAACAACACAAATTTTAAACTAATTTTTTTACAACAATACCCTGTTCTTGAATAGTAGGTGGTACAAAACTCTTACCAACAACATTGTAATTTGAATTTCATAAGATGGTACAAAGAGTTTGATCACTTACATTAGCTTCCATGGCTCTTTTCTTTAATCTGTAACGATGCAACAAATTCATCCTTATCTTGTGCACCAATTTCATGATTTACAACCACATGGTCAGTTGTTTCAAAATTTACCAATGTCGTATCTAGTTGCCCCTATTGTTCTTATGCCAAAATTTGGTCCGCGTGTCTTTGAAATACACTTTCCCGTAAATGGTGAAATGCCTCTTCTTTAGTCATTTGTGGCATGGAAAACCCCGTGGTATCATCTCTCAGTAGATGTATTTGACTCACTAGGCTACATGTTTGAATCTTGCACCTTATTTGTTTACACGGGAATCAAGGCTCTTGAAGTTGTAAGGACATTAGGATCGGTTGCAGTAAGTGGCTTGCTATGGTAATAAGCGGTTGTGCTTGATATGGCCTATAACCTTGAGTAGGAGGCATGCAATTATCAGTAACTTGGAAAAGGAGGTTGATATGGTATGTTGGTTTGAGTTTGATTCCTTTCCAATTGCATAACTTTATTTGACAAAGTCTTAAGGGCACCTTCTAAACTAACAATCTTCTCAAGTTGAACAATAAGTAGGAGTTGTATATGATTTCGAACTGTTGGGATAGGGTTTATCTCAGAAAATGGGCATAGTTGGTCTTGGGGCCAAGTCTCTAGCTTGTATAATGTTGTTTTATGCTTTAATTGCAAGATCAAAGCTCACGTGAAGTGTAGTTCTGCCCATAGACTGAATCATGACAACAATGTCACTATTTAATGCACGTAAATAATACAAAAACATGTTCCAGTGAAGGCTTGATTGCTATCAATTTTTTTCCCCAAGTTCTAGTAAATCTTAAGTTGATGTTGGCCATGAATTCTTGGGGTGCATGCTTCATAGTTGATAACTTCTCAATAAGGGATAGATTGTCCGATTTATCTTCAAAGTGTTTGTAAAAAGTAGCACCTAATACATCCCAAGTGCCTATTGTTCATATTTCTAAGATTTTGTACCACCGTAGGGCTTGACCTTTAAAAGAGGTAGCTAATAGCCTTAGATCAACATCCTCATGTGTGATATTATGTACATAACAAAGGGCTATTACATATCTAATATGTTCAACTAGGGTAACTTGATTTTCATTAGTAAAAAGGAAGACCTTTAAGGGCAACAACTAGTATATCTTGATAAACAAGAATTAATAAAGGGTTGTAATTAGTAAAAGTAATAAAGGTTCTAGGTTGTTGGGCATCCATTAAAAATATTGGGATATGAATGACAAAATTCAGATTTAGGGAAGGAGGATTGGAAAGATTGGGCTTGTTATAGGGTGTAGTATTTCCAACCCTCCTTCTCCTAGCTAAATTTAGAGGTACTTGAATAAAATAAGGGGGAAGACCTCTTACCGATGCTCGGTTCTAATCACAGCACATAGATCATGGAAAAACAACAATTTAGACCCCTCTCAGTAAACAATTAATATTTACCTGCAAAAGTAGATATTTGTCTTGATCTTTGTTCAAAACTATTATGGCAACAAGTCTGCTGAAATTGATTGAGTGGTTCTTGAATACTGTGGCTCTTAAATCTTCATTCATATAGTGTTGTGTGCTAATAATCGCTAAAAAAATTGCCTATCTTGATCAATTAAATATTTAAGCTTTCCAAAATATTTAAAACACAAGGGTTTCAAAGTGTTCGAATGAAGGCATTCAAAATAACAACCATCTAGATCCATGAAAACAAAATAGAGTTGATACAAAGTTTCGTGAGCTCACAAAACAAGGTTCTTGGAGCTCGAACTCGAGCATGCTAAGGAATGAATGAGCCAGAGCCTACACATCTCAAAATAATGAAGTTGTCAATCACAAAGTAACAAGTAGAATACGTAAAAGTGACCTATGTCAAATTGGAAAGATATGACTTACTCAAAATACCAAGTAATAGAATCCAAGTACATTAAGGGTGTTAAATACAAAGTTCCATAGATAGGTTCAAGAAATAAATTGTGTTATCTAGCGAGAATAAGTATCGATCCAAATATGGGATTCAAATAAGTTTTAGAAAATTGAAATATCAAAAATTCGGAGGACCCAACTCATAACCGGATCGAGCTCAAAATGGCAACTTCTAAGCATGAAAGAAAGTACGAACCACCATTCTTAGAGCAAGGGTTTCAATAGTTCACGAACAATGTAAAAATTAAAGGAAACCATCCATTTCTCTTCCACAGCCTTAGAATATTTCTCACGAGTTTTCGAAAAAGGATAAAGGGTTGAAAAATAACTCACTAGTTTGTGCCAACTTGTAGAAACCCTTGAATGGCGTAATAACAGAGAAAAGATGAAGACCCATAATGAGAATCAAACTCCGTGCTTGAGGCTCCCACATAATGGCAAAAGAAATCATAAAGACACAAATTTTAGACATGTTTCAAAGATCAATCCAAAAAAAGGAACAAAAATAACTACTACAGTTCAAAATGGATGAAATTTTGTTGAAGAACAACTACCAAGACTCACCTTCTTGAAATATTCATGCACGTAACCTCCCGAGGTTATTTGATAGAGTTTTTGAGCTTAAGAAGATCAAATAATGGTGATTGTTTCCTCATAGAAAAACCTCTTAGAGCTTGAGGAGTCCAATAATGGTAGAAATATTGAATATTTGTACTTACAGAGCCTTATTGAGGTAAAAATACCAAAGGAATCGAGCTCAAAACTCATCAATGACGCCATGGAAAAAAATTCTAGTGGCTTCGCCCCTAAAATTTCCAAATGCAAATCAAGCAAAATGATTAGGGTTGGATTGTTTTAGCTCACCAATCGAACTCCAAATTAACCTAACTCACCAGGTGAGTTAGAAAATCAATTATCCAAATCATCGTGTACAAGATCAAATGACTCAAAAACAAACTCCAACCAAATCACTATGCCAACCAAAGTGTTCACAAAATCAATGGTTTAGATTAGCCCAAAGATAGTGATCAATGGACAAGAGTAGATCATTAAATTCAATGCAACCCATGTCACCATGGTCAAAGCATTGATGGTGAGGATCATTCAAGGACAAAGATCAATGGTTGAAAAACAATCATCAACTTCTTTGCAAACCACCATGGTTACAATGTCACCGATAGAAGGGAAGGGTCCATTCATCATGAATAGGGGACCAACCTTGATTAAATATAATTATTTTCTTGACCTTATCTAAGGTCTGAATAATAATTGATGCCACATACTATGCAAAAATGCCGACACTATAATAATATGTGCAATGATCAAATCGAAAAGGTGATCGAAGGATTCAACATAATTATTACCTTGACCTTAGTTAAAGGTTTGTTCTTTTACAATGCATGATGAACTTAAAATGGGGGCCCAATCTATGCTATTATATTTTCCAAGTTCAAAAGGACCCCATCAAGGATGGTTTTAATCAAGTATATTCCAATATATAATCATTGTTTGCCTTGAGTAAATAATCAAAGGTTTGTGCCAAGTCAACAAGGAGCCAAATTATATGATTGATATATTACCTTAGACTTCCCAAAATTCCTTAATCTTGCCAAAGAACCTCGTACACAAAAGAGGATATTATTTTACACATGCTCGCAAGTGGTCCCCATAGTGGGGTGGAGATATTTTCCTAAGTAAGGGAAATCAAAGACATTATTTTGCAGGGTTGTAATTTTTACATGTCATCGACAAGAGGACAAATCAGAGAAAAGACAAAATACCAATGCAAGTGGATGAGGAACACATGTGTCACATCATGCAGAAGAAGAAAAAGACCATGCACTTACAAAAGGAAACTTGCACATCAAGCAAGGGCTATTATTAGCCAAAATATTCACCCAATGTTATATATTATAATAGAAATAGACCAAATCAATCGTGCACTTTGACTAAAGTGTATTTTTAGAACTAAAGGATATTGTTGCCTCATTGTAAAAATTGCTTGTTTATTTTATTTCCTTATTTATTCATGATAAAGGCTAAAATTAGCATACATGGATGAGTTCAAACCGCAACCTATTTTTGGGAGAGTTGGGTGAAATAGTTTTTCTATATATTGTGTGGATTGACAAAGCAAAAGGAGGAATTTTTGGATGCAAGAGTGTTGAAGCAAGTTTTTTGCTAGTTTTTCCCTTAAATGAGAACCATTTATTACCTTTCCAATTATTTACAGTGGTGTGTATCTTTCTATTAACTCTTTTGAATGTTAATTCCCTGAATTAATTATCTTACATTGCTATAAATTTTGTGTTTTCTGCATAGTCTTAGTGTGTATGTTAGCTTGTTGTGTTTTTGTGATTTATCCCTCAACACATAAGTGTTTTACCTTAGGATTCAACTAAAACCCATTGGTTCATGTTTCGTAATATCTTTCTCAATGTATTGTGCATGTACTTAGTCAAATCCCTCAATCATTTTGGTGTATCACCCCATTTTAATTTTAGTTACATCCATCTTTTAAACCCTTAAAACCCCAAAAAGTTAGTTTAGGATACATCAATAAGGAATTGACCTTGTAATCTTAGAGATTCACCTCAATAATAGGTATACCCACAGACATGAGGTGTTTCCATTGTACCTATAGAAGTGAGGGAATAAATCAAGCTTAGAACCCCTATTGTTATCCCTTAATTAGGGTGCACTTCTAAGAGATAAAATTTTTTTGGCAACGACTTTGGGGACACGAATCGATTCGATCAACAATTTACAACAAATTTAAAGTAAAGAAAACAACACTTTTGGACAGTAAAAATTTGTAGATATTCATTGATAATAATAAAAAAATTATTTGAAAACTCGTAAGGCTGATTTTAGACTAGTTTTAAAGCATGTTCTATGCCTAAGGTGACTACAAGATCAACGATAAGAGGAATTCCTCATAGCTTTGTTTCTTTTCCTTTAAATTCAATAAGAAGAAGAAGAGTTGGCAATACCTTACCCTATAATAGGCCTAGTTTTTGCAACCCTCCTCCCCTTGCTTCACCATGCATCAATCTAGTTGTTCGGATACTAGTGACTACAATGCAACAACCACCGCAACCACCTAGGAATTTTGTACCTTTTAATAATGATAACCCCTTAGTGATTCATGTTTATCATGATATACATGTTGCTGCCTTAAAAGGTTTACCTTCATTTACGAGTGAGAATCATATTACCCCCAACACATTAAATAAATTGTAACCCTTTTTTAGTTCATAATATCACTCATGAAGATGTAGCTTTAAGACTTTTAGCTGCATCATTTAAAGGAAAAGCCTTGCAATGGTACAAAACATTACCAAGTAGGGACTCGTAAAAACTTGGGATGAATTGGGAAATCGCTACACGAACAGCTTTCAAGATAATTCGATAATTTTTCTCTCATAGAACAACCGTCCACAATGAAGAGAGATCCTCATGAATTTATGGCTAGTTTTAACATCACATTTGTAAGAACGTGGGAAAGGATTCCACCACCGTTAAGCCTTAAGTTGATCATGCATTTGATACTATCTTAGAGGCTTAAATAGTGATATTGCAGCTATGATATAGTCCATGGAAAGAACTACACTTCCATAAGCTTATCATATCACTATTAGAGCTGAAAACAACCTTACTCAAGCTAGAAAATTAGCTCCTAGGCCCTCCATACCTATTATGGCAGATTTGACACGTATTCCATAACCTATTACCATAATAGAGCTTGCTATTACAACACCTCAAGATGATGTATTTAAGGCCTTGTAGACCATGGAAAACAAGTTAACATCAATTGAGAATAAATTAGCTCGGTCTAGCGAGCCTTATTAAAATACTTATCACGAAAATCAATAGAATAGGCATCCATACTCGGCAAAATCAAAATTATAGGTAGCCTTATCAAAGAAAGATAATTCGATCCTAAGGTTGCTAGTTCATTTGGTGCCCTTGTACATACCAATATAGCTTCAGAAGAGTGGTGTACACCTTGTAATCAACCTCATTCAGCTTCTAATTACCCAAATGCATTCTTGAATTTGAGCCTTGTTGCACAACCTCAATCTGAAACATTATTCATGCCTCAAATGGAGGGTGGGCAGCAAGACGCTCGAGTAAAAAAACACCCGAACAAAACTTAGTCGCTTTGGAGAGGAATATTTTATTGTTGTTACAACTAGGTCTCGAAAAAGGCTCAAGATGAGGAAAAATATGTAAAGGACTTGTTTTGCCAACAATTACAAAAAACAACAACAAATAGTCTTGTTTCAACTCAAAAATAACAAACAGTTCAGTTCCCTAAAGAGCAAAAAAACAACTTCAACCTAATCCTAAGAGGTTATTTATACCTCAAAATTCTAAAGTTGTAGAAGCATAATCAATTTTTTTAAAGCTTATTCTAAAACTGCCAGCAACTTCATTTAATGTTGTCAAGGCCATGAAAAACATAACATTAGTATTTCATTATGGGATGTTTTGAATATTCCAAAACAGAAAGAGTTACTTGCTCATGATCTTGCTACGTTGCATATTTCTTCAAAACCATCGAAAAGGAAGCTCGTAAAGTTGATATGGTTCTTGGTACAATTGAGCAAGATCGAATGAAAGAGGTTAAGTGGATGGTATAAAAAGTACTTGGATTCTCCCGATATTAAAATTCCACCTCCTTTTTATCTTTCTTTTATTATTGGAGATCATTTAGTTCACAACTGTATGGTTGATAGTGGTGCAAGCATTACAACATGCCTAAAGTAATTACAAAAAAATTAGGCTTGCAATATGAACCAATAGACAAGAGTGTATCAGTAGCTTGACAAGGCAACAACCAACACGGTTGGTGTCATAAAAAATTGTAGGTAACATTACATGCTTATCCCAATGTTTCAATTTTATAAGATCTAATTGTTGTAGATATACCACCCTACTTTGCCTTGTGTTTATCAAGAGATTTTAGAGCAAATATAGGTGGTTATATTTCTTCGGATTGGTCATTTTTGTTCTTCACTACGAGGTATGGAACTAAAGTTACAGTTAATTCAGAGCCTTTGGCTAGATTTCATATTGAGCCTCATGCTTCAAATGTTGTAGCAAATTATTCAACCATAGATCGACTGATTTTGATATCATAAAGCACGATTTATATATTGATGGTGTTTCTAACTTGTTCATGGATGAAAAAATTCAAGAACATACTTATGATCCTTCAAAGGAAGTAGAATAAGGATTATTTGGTGTTTATTGTTTACATGAAGAAAATGCACATATTCCCTTGTTGTCCAAAACATAAAATACAAGTAGAGAAGGCTTATGGAAGCTTCATTTTGATGGAGCAAAGAACAAAAAGGACAAGGTGCAGGTTTGATGCTTACTTCCCCTACAAATGAGAGGTATTTTTCAAATCTAAGTCTACAATTTTCATGTACTTATAACGTAGATAAATATGAAACATTAATTCATGGCCTACAATGGGCTAGAAAGAGAGGAATCAATATGTTACAAGTTTATGGTGATTCTGAGCTAGTTATAAACCAAGTTAAGAACTATAATGTTTGTAAGAATTCATTGCTGAAATCTTACAAGCATAGAGTTTCAGATTTAATGGATGATTTTGAAGCTATTAATATACAATCAGTCCCAAGAGCTGAAAATAAACATGCAGATAGACTTACAATAGTTGGAGCTAGCTTTGAAGTGCTAGAACAAATGGAAAATGGAAAAAAACACATATTAAGCTAATAATCAAACCTTAAGTGCTTGATAATGAAGAAAACCGACAATTCTTTGAAGATGATGAACAAATCAGTATAATTCTCATAAAGAAGAAGCTAAATTTTCTATAGTTAATTAAGAAAAATTACAGCATCAATACGATGACCAAATTTTTCAATTAAAGACAAACAAATTACCTCAAGGTTTGGTCACTTTAGAGGATATCTTTAGTTCTCGATGATCGCTTAAGAAAAGACAAAGGAAATATCTCAACTCATACGATAATTACGAAGAGATCTTAGTTGATGATGAAAAGAAATTGTTAATTAGACAGTATGTTTCTTAGTGAAAAACAATCTTTTATCAAATTATGTAAAGAATTTAAAGATTTTTTTCTTAGAAATAACAAGATTTGACAGATTTTAGCTCAAAGATACCATAGAATTATAGCCAAAATCAAAACTTGTTAGGTAAAGCAAAGGCTTGTAATCCCAAGATTGAGCCATTAATGAGAAAATATTTGTCCAAGTTAATCGAATCGTATTATCTTTCGAGTTAAGCATTCAAGTTGGGTAGCCAATATTGTGACTATTTGGAAAAAGAATGGTGAAATCCAAACAGTGCGTGGATTTTAGAGATCTTAATAAGGCTTCATTAAAAGAACATTATCCACTGCCCAATATGGATTAGATTTTAAGAATAGTTATAAGTTCGCACAGGTTGTACCGTTAGATGGTTATAATGGATATAATCAAATTCTTGTGTGAAATGAAGATAGATACAAGACAACCTTCACCACAAAGTGGGGGACTTATGCTTATAAAAGAATGCCTTTTGGACTTTCTAATGCTGGTACAACGTTACTGAATGTGCAATGGACATGGCTGTCCAAAACCTCTTGAATAAATGCATATTGGTTTATTTAGATGATGTTACTATTTTTCCAAGAATTCTCGATGATCATCTTATGCATTTAAAACAGACTTTTCAACTTTGGCAGACAATTTTGAATCTCTTTGAATCCCAAAAAGTATACTTTTCCAAAGGTAATGAAGGTAATATTACTTGGACATATTGTTTCTAAGTAGCTTAACTATTGATTATTTTAGAATTGAAGCAATTTTACAGTTGTCCCTGCCTCATCATAAGAAGGCATTACAAAGTTTTCTTGGAAAAATCAACTTTGTTAAAAGATTTGTTCCAGATTTTGCAACCTTGGTTAAGCCATTAACAACCATGTTATAGAAAGGCAAGATTTCTCTTAGACCAACGAAGGAAGAAAATGATTTAAAGTTTTTAAATAATTTATTTCACAAGCTCCTACTTTAAGAAATCCCATTTTTGATAAGGACTTCACTATGTATGCACTTTCGTGAGTAGAAACTATTTTAGCCATATTAACGCAGTTAATGATTAGCATATGGAACAACCTATTGCTTTCCTTAGACAAAGTTTGCATGACTACGAAACAAGGTACACTTTTCTTGAAAAATAGGTACTTGCAGTAGTTAGAGGACTATAAAACTTTAAGTACATGTTTTCCAATAATAAGATACATGTTTTAGTCTCTCTTCCAAGTGTTAAAGCGCTCATGTTGAAAAAGGAACTAGATGAGAAGATATCAAAGTTGGATTACAAAAGTTATGGAGTATGATGTTGACATATGTGTTGCTAAAACAATTCGAGGAAAGGGATTATGTGAATAATTGATTGCTAATATGGAAATTCAACAAGATACAAATTCATTACAACATGTTGTAGTTTTGTATCAGCAACCTAAAATTTTATTACAACAACAAAATCAGCAACCGAAACTCAACTGGAGGTTCCAAGGTCAAGTCGATGATTGATTTGATTGATTATTTGGAGAATGGCACATATCCTGGAAGGTATGGATAAGAATAAACAAAGATATTTCTGATTGCAAGTCAGTAACTTACATTTTTATCGATGGTGTGTTTAAAAATATATTAATGGAGTTTTGTTGTGTTATGTTGATTATGATAGAGTGCAACAATTACTCTCTGAATTTCATGAAGGAACTATAGGATGTCACTTCTCAACACGTACTACAACTCTTAAAATTATGAAATCGGTTATTTTTGGCCTAACATATTCAAGGACTATTTTGAATGGATTAAAAAGTGTAAGAAGTGTGCTTTCTTTGTTGGAAAAGAACGTTTAGCTTCACCGCTATTGCAGCCTATTTTAGTGGATCAATCATTCATGTAGCGGGGTCTTGACTTCATTGGCATGATAAATCCTACTTCAACACAAGGACATAAGTGGATCTTGACTGCCATAGATTATTTCACATGTTGGACTGAAGCAAAGTAGCCTTGAAAGAAGCTAATGAGACTTCAATATTATGATTTTATGAAGGTATAGTTTATAGATATGGTGGGCCCAAGAAAGTTTCCTTGGCCATTGAAAAATTCTCATTATAAAGAAGAACCAATGGAAGCCTCCACATGTCTCTTCGGCACACTTTTGATATGGTGCTCAAAAGTAGAGACCCCAAACAAGCGGGTTCTCCACGTGTCTTGGGCCCTAAAAGTTGTACTGACTGTTTAAAAAGTTTAAGAACTAGTGGAAGGTGCCACGTGCCTAGGGTTCAAAAAAATTTACATCGACCGATTAAAAATTCTAAGCATAGAAAGATCCAATGGAAAAATCCATGTGTCTCTTCGCGCAGCTCTTTCAAAAGTAAAATTTAGGGGAGGTCCCCAAAAGGCATGAGCCCTCCACATGGAACAAATTTGAGCCGAAGCGGGCGTGGGGGTAATTTTCACATTTTGTATCACTTAAATAAATTGTGCATTTTTGACAATTTGGCCCGCCCATCTGCTTTTGATATGGGCTTTACACGCGGCTTTCTTGGGCGACGGGGCTGTGGCTTACTTTATGACTTTCATTCTTTTTCAAAACAAATATGAGAATCTCAAAATGCCCCAGTGACCCGCCTCCCGCTTTTAACTTTCGATGTGGGCATTAATGCGGGTAATGCATCACTTTTATACTTTATTCCTTTTTCATAATAAAGCTAAAAGTTCCAAACACCTCCAGTGACCCGCCTTCCTTCGCTTTTGACTTAAAGATGGCCACGTGTCCTTTTGTGGGCCTTAGGCATTTCTTTTATAATTTTACTCCTTTCGCCATAATGCCTCAAAACACAAAAAGGGCCCACCTTCCCGCAACCACTTGATTTATTGACAAGTGTACATCTTCTGGGGCCCAAGTAAGAAATTGCTCCGCCACATCACGTTTTGACTATCCAATTAGAAAACATTAGAGCCATGGGACCAACTTGACATTTTTGTAAAAGTGACAAAAAGTGACAAGTTCACCAAATAGACCCGCCATGCCATGTCCAATCAAAGAAGACCATGTATCTGCGGGCGTTGGGATAAAATTTGATAGGGAAACACATGACCATAGAAAAATAAAAAGAAGGGGAAACTCTAACATTCACTCCTAAATTACAAACTGGTCCGCATGGAAAGAAACCAGTAATAATACCAGACACGATATGATCCACGACCATAGAAAAGGATTTGACGACAACAACCTAGATAAAGATAATACTTCATGCATCCATGCAGGAGACAAAAAGACTTCAAACCACGCAAACTAAAATTTTTTTTTAACAAATAGGGGTGAGATTGAATTGAGCACCAACATCGGCTCCGAATCGGGATGGGCAAACACTCCAACGAGTGCCGCAAGAACAACATAATAGCAGACCATGTGCCAAAAATCCATTGGGCAACAGAGTCAAGAACAAGCTTGCAAAGCAAAGAAAAAAATTTCCAACCTCCCAAGAACAAACTGAGAAACCAACAAAACCAGCCACCAAGGACCGGAGAAACCAAAATAGAAAAATGTAGAAATGAAAAAGAACTAAAAGACTGTACACTATACAATGATGCGTGCCTTGATTCTAGAAATCAATCAAGGAAATGTTTCAAGTGCCTACCATTAACAAGAAACTCAAGCAATTCCCCATCTAGATCTTTTAGGAAGAAGGTGTGCTCACCAATCCTAATATCAATAGAATAAGGGCCCATCCATAATGTGTCAAACTTTCCATGTTTTCCCTTATCCTCATGTCTGCTATCCCATAATAGCACAAGATCTCCCACAATGAAAACTCTTGGAGTTACCTTTTTATCAAATAATTTCTTCAATTTCTCCCTAAAATTCACATGTCTTTGTGGGATTCTCTTCTCTTCATCTAATTCAACAATTTGATTAATACAAGCATCATAGGGACTAACCTCCTGGTCCTCCAATTGTTGATGAATTTATATGAAGATAATTTCATTATGCAGGGAAGTAGAGCTTGAGTTCCATACACCAATTCAAATGGGCTTTTTCCAAGTAGCTCTTTTGACAGTAATTCTATCAGCCCAAACAAAAACTTCAATTGCTCACCCCACTTCCATTTGTTTAATTCCAAGGTCCTTCTGATTATCTTCAACAAATTCTTGTTGCTTGATTCTTCTTGTCCATTACCTTGGGGATTATAATTTGAAGCATATGCTAAATTGATCCCATACTCATGACACATGGCTACCAAAGGTTTGGCTCGAAAACTCATAGCATTGTCAGCAACTATCTTAGTAGGCACTCCAAACCTGCAAATTATATGATTCAAAATGAAGTCCATAACAATTTGGTGGGTAGCTTTCTTGGTAGGGATTGCCTCCACCCACTTGGTGAAGTAATCAGTGGCCACTAATATCCACTTGTGGCCTACACTTGAAGAATCTGAAATCTCACCAATGAAGTCCATTCCCACTACTTAAATGGGGCTTCAATTGATACAAGTTGCAAAGGGAGGGAGCCTAAGCTTTCAATCTTCCTAAAAATGTTGACAACTCTCACACTTTCTTACCAACAGAGTTGTATCTTTAAAAAGAGTTGGCCACCAATAACCAACCCTTAATATCTTATGAGTTGTGACTCTTCCAGAAAAATTCCCTCCAAACTCCTCCATGGAAATCATCAATTATTTTTGGGGCTTCATCCTCAATGATACATCTCAAAAGAACTCCCTCAGGGTTCTTCCAAGCTAACCCATAATCAGTGATGATGTACTTCTGGGAGGCTAACTTAAGTGCTCTCTTTTGATTCTTGCTTAAATACTCAGGGCACTGTAGATGTTTGAGATAAAAAATAATATCCTTGTACCATTCATAATTTGTCAATTTCTCAAGAATATTCAATCTTTCTTCTTCAACCTCATTTATCTCAACTGTTTTGCAAGTTGCTTTCTACCATTAGCTTTGCTAGGCCCAATCCTCTGACCAATTTTGTAGTTTGGATGTCCATATCATATTCTTGTAATTTATTTTCCCATCAACATCTTTTACTTGAAATTTCCATCTCTGATAGGATATCCTTAACCATGGTATGGGGAACATAAGCTATGACTTTAGAGCTCAAAATATATGGCCTAAATATTTTTGTGGCCCTGACCAAAGCAAAGGCTTGTTTCTCCATGATAGTATACTTCAATTCTACTCCTTGTAATGCTTTACTAAAGAAAGCAATTGGTCTTTCAGCTCCTTCATCATCCTTTTGTAACAACACAGATGCAATAGTATTCTCTGAAAGCAAAGGAAAACATTTGGAAAGCCTTTTTATAATCAGGAGCTGCTAAAACAGGGCATTCTTCAATGCTTCCTTAATCCCAGTAAAGGCTTGAATAGCTGCTTCTTCCCATCTGATACTCTGATCTTTCTTCAACATACTTAGTGATTGGGATAGTCAATTCGACAAAGTTGGAAATAAATCTCCTAATAAAATTTATTTTCCTAAAAAAGATTGAATTCCCTTTTTGGTTCTTGGAATAGGAACTTTACTAATGGCTTCCACTCTCTCAGGATCAATCATGACCCCTTCTTTTTGACACAATATGTCCAAGAACTTTTCCTTTTGAACCCCAAAATGACATTTCTTAGGGATTCATGAGATATACCATATTCCTTGCACATCTTAACAACATCTTTTCTAAATGTTGCAAGTGATCACTTCTTTTCTTGAAAAAATGTCACATCATCCTGATACACAACAATGAAGTCATTTATATATCCCGAGAGAATGCTACATCCATTTCTCTTTGAAATGTGGCTCCAACATTCATCGTGACCAAACTGACATTCTTACATACATACACATAGGTTCCCCATGGAGTGGTGAAAGTGGTTTTGATTCTCTCTGATTGCTTCACAACCACTTGGTTATACCCAAAAAACCATCCAAAGTAGATAACAATTCTAAACTTATAACTAATTACGCAACATGTTATCCATATTTGGCAAGGGATAGTTGTCCTTAATTGATGCCTTATTTAAATTTCTAAAGTCAACACACAATCTTATATCCCCATTTTTCTTTCAATAGTACCAAGTTTTCTACCCATGAGGAGTATCTTGTAGGTTGTATAATTCCTCCATCCCTTAACTTTTTCAACTCTTCTTGCATTTTTGAGGAAAGGAGGGGATTAATTGGTCTTTGTTTCTACCTAAATGGCTTGGCATTAGCTTCCAGGGGTATTTCATGTTGAAAAAGGTCTTCCCTATATGCTTTCAATTCTAAATATGACCAAGCCAAGCAGTCCTTGGTACTTTTTTAATAATTGACATATGACTATTTTTCTTCTCTATTCAAGTTTCTTGCCTAGCCATATTCTCCTAGGTTTATCCTTTGTGCCTAGGTTATATTCTTCAACATCCTCGAGGCTGACATGTGTCTATTAATAATGTAATCAACATTATCAAAATTTGATTCCAATGCAACCAAACCTCTCGAATAGTATTGGTTTTCAATTGGATAATGTCTTTACCAAATAAGGTCTCTTTTCCATCATTTACACAAACCATTGGTTCCCAGTCCATACTTTGATTGGAAAATTCTCCTTTATTCTATAAAACCTTTGGACCTAAGCATCATCTTCAAAACTTGCCAATGCTTGATATTATCAGGGACAGATGGCCTGGTCAATATTTCAATATCATATTCACAATAGGGAGACATTGTATAATTTTCAAACCTAGATCCCAATACTACCAATTTGTCTGCTACAATATTATACTTCCTATCATGATGTATTATATTGAAAGAATCAAACATTTCAATGAAGTCCCAAACTACATGCTTATATTGCTTCATTCTTTGATTCTTTAGCATACAACTTTCTAACTTGTTTGACTATCAACTCCGAATCCCTTTAACAATAATATCCTTGACACCATATTTCCAAGCAATCCTTAAACCCAACAACAATGTGCTTCATACTCAGCAATATTGTTTGTGCACACTCAAAATTGAGTTTAAAAGAAAAGTTAAACTCCTCTTGGCTTGGAGATATCAAAACAACACCAACATCCATTACCAAATCTAGAACAAGCCCCATCAAACATCAAGGTCCAAGGAGAACCAACCTACTCAGATACTTGCACTCATCAATTTTATGCTCCTTATAATCAACATAGCCCACAAAGTTATCGACATCGACATCTGTGTACAATACTTCATAAGAAGCATTGTTAGGGTCCTCAATGATATGCAACATTTTCTTCTCACCATACAACTTCACAAGGTTCCCCTCAATTGGTATGGTTGCATATGACATGTCCATTTGTACACTTCCACCCACACTAGCTACCCATTTTCTAGACAATAACATCCCCCACTTGGCAGGATAATCCACAATAACCACATTCATGGTTAAGCATTTTCCTGGATAAGCTACTAGTTGCACTACTATTCCTTTGACATATCCAATTACTGGCACTTCTCTTGAATCCATAGCAGTACATTTCCCAAAAGTTGTTGTTACCTTGATATTTAACTCATTCATTACCTCAAGAGGCATTACATTACATGAGGCTCCTGAATCAAACATGCAGTTATGTACCAACCTATCTTTAATAATCAAAGTGGTAAAAATGGATCGACATCCAACTGAGATTCAACCAGAGAAGTTCCCAAATACACCTCAGATGATTCACCCAGTTCCTCCAATGCTTGTGGTATTTCTGATTCTACAATAATAGGAGGAATCTCTATATTATTAACACTTTTTCCCTAAGTAATCTTTTCTTCCTTAAATCCCAAATATTCAAATGCCCTTTTCCTATGCTCAGGGATCCTGAGTAATTCAACAATGGGAACAATGACCTTGATCTGACTCAAGATTTGGGCTATGTCACAAGGAACATATTTGGGTAGGGCAAGTATTAGGAGGGAGATTCACCACTTCCTCTGATAGTATAGGAGTTTTTCAGAGTCTGGGCATGGGCAGGAGCACATGTTTTATTTGGGGTAGTTAGGCCTTTTCTAGATGTATCTTTCTTAGGGGTTTCCTTCTTGGGATATTGGTAAGAACTAGAACTTTTGGCTTGGTTTGTGGCCCTCCCCTTTGACAACCTTACTTCTAGTGTTATATTCTTTCTCCTAAGAACTATTGCATTCATCAACAGTTTTCTGTCCTCTTCAAAAGGGATCCCTCCATCATACTTTTTAATCATCAAGGCCCTTAAGTATTCAAAATCATGATTAGGTAGATCAAATGCTTACACCATATCAATTTCAAAAGTATTAATAGGAGGAAGAGGTAATACCCAATGAACACAATCCCAAAAGTTTTCAATAGTTTTTGCACTTATCAATTCAATTGAGGTTTCCCCCTACCGTGAGTTTGCAGGGCATTCCATCATGCACACATCATCATACATCTCATCATCATCTGCTTCCTCAACTTCTTGATCTACATCACATGGGGAGTGTGGTAAGAAACACCTATCACACCACTCGATAACATTGGCCTCCTCCACAATAGCAACCCTGGAGCAGTCAAAGGATCAGAACCAATCTATTCTCCCTGGTTGAGGCTGTTTATTTCCTGATCCCATGAGCCCTTTCCTCTCGTCATCTGGTCTGTGATCACCTCTGGGATGATTTCCAAATCTCTCCTGACCATGTGGCTTGTGTTGACCCTAGGGAACTTTTTCCTATCCCTTTTTCTGTCTCTGGCCAGTTTATAGGATATCTCTTTAACTACTCCAACCAAAGTTTTTACAACCTCTTCCAGATCCACAACTTTGTTTGATTGAGGCCTCTCTCAAGATTGATTAACTTAACACCCTCTCTCTTAGGAGGCTTTCCAACTACTTTGATGTTATTTTCTATTTGTAAGGCCATGGTGAAAGCCTACCTTAATGTTCCCAGGTTCTTATCTCTCAAGTAATAAGTAACCTTTTTATCAAAAGCATCAGAATATTTTATCAAATAGGACTCATCACTTGGCCTTAGGATTATAGGTAGCCTATTCAAGGTCTTATTGAACCTAGTATTGAAATCATGGACAAATTCATTTGGATTTTTCTTTATATTTTCAAATTCAGATAAAAGGAACCTGGGATCTATCTTATCCCCATATTGCAATCTAAAGGCATTTTTCATCTCAGTCCATGAATCTATTGAATTATCTAGTAAAGCCTTGTACTAGTCACATGCATCCTCCTCAAGAGTATGAATAAACAATTTTATATACACGTCTTCAAACTCAATTTCAAAATCTTCCATCATATTGACAAAGAGTCTTAAATGGTGGTCACCAATGATGGCATTATTCCCTTGAAATTTTGGCAACCTATTTCTGACATCTTGTGGCACCATATTAGGATATCCATCCATACCTCTGAAATCTATAGGTCCAAAAGTGTTGACAACAAAAGGAGGTCTAGGTGGAGGTTGGGCCATATTTCCTTGAGGTGGTGAATTTACAGAGAAATAAAATGATAGGGAATGAGGGGTCTTTGGAGCACAAGAGTATAACTTTCAAAATAAATATTCTCTAATGACTCAACTTCATGGAAAACCCTATCAACCTTGAAGAAACATAGGGAAAACTGAGGCACACTTTTCAGACACAAATGATGGCCCCTCTCTAGTTGGAGAACTCAAATTTATATAAATATTACTTGGTTCAAATCACTTGAAGACATATGGTAATATTCAACCATAGATTGATCACCTTTCAAAACTGATATCTCCTTTTTTGATTCTTGATTTCCAACAACTTTCCAGACTTGTTTTCCTTCTAAATTTGCTTTTCCTAGTTCTAGAAATAACTTTTTAGTAGGATCCCTAGTGAAGAAATACCTTCTTCCCTCCAGCTTTGCAAATATCGATGACAAATTTCACTTGACACAGGTTAAGACACTGGTAATCATCAAAATTTCAATTCAACATGGAGTCGCCACTAAGGATTTTCACCTTAGTTGTGCAGATGCACTATAAGTAACTTGCCAAGTGTCTATCAATGCTTAATTTCTACAAAGCTTAATAGATCCAACCTTCCTTTACCCACATTTATCACTATTGATGCAAATTTAGTGCAATAACCACTAGAAACTGAAATACTACACAATGAACTTGTAATCTTGCACAAATCTTACAAATCTCAACAAAGGATGACATTTAAACAACTTATTTGTACTTAAACCATGTAAGAAACATTACTGGGTCATATGTGTATGCATTTGTAAAAATAGTCCCCGGCAATGGTGCCACTTGGGTGTTGTTGCCACACAAATAGGTCCCTGTTCAAATAATCCTCTGTAATAATGCACCATTTTGGTGTTGTCAAATAGGTCCCAATTCCGTAATTCAAATGATCACCAAGTGTTGTTTCCACACAAATAGGTCCCGATGTTCAAATAATCCTCATGGCCCAAAAATGCCACTTTAGATGTTGTTTCCAAAAATAGGTCCCGTGTTCAAATAATCCTCCTTCAAAATAATGGTGCCACTTGGGTGTTGGTATCCAAATTGATTCTCCTACGAGGGCTGAGTAGCATCACAAAACTGGAAGATGCTTAGAGAAAAAAAATCATGATATAAGTCATTTTGTAGCTGGGGAGGGGATTCAACTGACTCTTTGTCACTCAGGCATTGGAGAAATGGATAGCACCTTACTAAGGGTTTGATCTACCCTCACTACTTTAGGTTGTGCCTTCAACCAGGGTGAGAGGACCCATTCTGTAACCCGTGTTGGTGAAGGATATCAAGAGATCCTTCTTTGCACAATTTTCATGAAAACCTTGAGAAAATATGATCAATACAACACAATCTAACTCTCACGAGTTGTCACACTAGAGAGTGGAGATGTTTCCTGACAAGGTTCGGGTTACTAAAGACAATAATTGAAACCTGATTGTCTCTGCATATTTTGGCAGTGAAATTTGTTAAATCTTTGTGATACACAAACAAAATAGGGGGTAGTTCATGTAGGATTTATCATTTGAGAAGTTTTTGTGGGAAGTTAAGCAAGATAAAGTTGATTATACCAAATATTTGAGAGCCTTTACAAATATTGGAACACTCACAAAGAAAAATGCTTCAAAATAGCCAAAATATTCCTTCAACTAGAAGGTGTGTATCAATGGAGGCCCAGAGATGCATGATTTCATACACTCTTCAAGAATTCAACACAAAGGCTCATGTTAAAGACTCAATTAAATGTTGGAAATCCCTGATTAGTCATGCCTAAGATACACTCATAGGCTAACAAACAATCTTTGTCAACACAATGTGAAGTAAAGTGATTTTAAATTGTTTATTTCATTACAAGATGAAAGCTCTTCTCACAATGAAATTGCAAATGCCACAATACTACCACATGGATAAGATCTTGTGTGATTCAGAGGGATTTTAACATAAGATTGCAATAAGAACATGAAAAACTATTTGAAAACATTCTGAAATAAAAGAAAACACAATTATGCTCATGATCAACACAAATTCATTCAAGGTTCACTAGATTCATCAAGAGGGAGAGTTTCTTCAACAATCTCAGAGCTTGTCAATGGTTATACACTTACAACCATCTTGACATGATTAAATCTACAAACATAGGAAAATAAATAGGTTTCTCAGATGGTCTCTCGAGAAAATGGTTTTTCTCAAACTTTCTCAAAAAAATTAACCCCCTATGCAAGAGTATTCTCATTGCATTTATACAATTTCACTCGCTCACTCATCCCAAATTTTCCCCCAAAATTCTAAATCTTCAAGAGAATATTCCTCTTTACAACATACTATTTAATCATGTTTATTCCCTTGAAAATATCTTACTTTCTGTTTCTAGGTGGATAAATCATGAATTGATCACGTTTCTCAGTCCCTCAACTATGATTGGATGCCATGTCATAACTTTTGATAGCCTTTTTAATCATTATTTTATTTTGTCATGCAAGAAATCCCTTTTTAATAATTCTCAGGTGGCTCCATATGGCTTGATCTTGACAAGCAATCCTTTTCACCTTCGAGAATACACCTTGAGGAATAGATACCTGCATTCATGCCTCTCAGAAATGAGTGTCCTCGCATGGATTATACCACATATCTACACTGCGAGTCCGAGTCAACCAAGTGTAAAGAGGAGCCAATGGAATCCTCCACATGTCTCCTTGGTGCAACTACAAAGGTGAAGTCCAGAGGTAGGTTCCCAAATGAGCACGGGCCCTCCACATGTTCAAAACCCAAGAGAGTTGCACCGGTCACTAAAAAATTCCAAGCATGGGAAGGTCCAGTGGAAGCTTCCACATGTCTGTTTGACATAACTTCAAAGATGAAGTCTAGAGGTGGGACCTCAAACAAGTGTAGGCTCTCCACGTGCCCTAGGCCCAAGAAAGTTACCTCAGCCATTGAAAAAGTCTCAGTATAAAGAGGAGCCAGCGAAAGCCTCCACATGTCTCTTCGGCACACTTTTGATATGGTGCCCAAAAGTGAGACCCCAAACAAGTGTGGGCTCTCCACGTGTCTCGAGCCCCGAAAAAGTTGTACTTCATTTAAAAAGTTTAAGAACCAATGAAAGGTGCCACATGCCTAGGGTCCGAGAAAGTTGCATCGGCCACTTGAAAATTCTAAGCATGGGAAGATCTAGTAGAAACCTCCACGTGTCTCTTCGGCACTCTTTCAAAAGTAAAATTTAGGGGCAGGTCCCCAAACAGGTGTGGGCCCTCCACGTGGAAAAGATTTGAGCCGAAGCGGGCCTGGGGTAATTTTCATATTTTGTATCACTTAAAAAATCATGCATTTTTGGACATGGCCCGCCCATCCGTTTTTATATAGGCTTTACACGTGGCTTTCCTAGGCGCTCGACGGGCTATAGCTTACTTTATGACTTTCATTCTTTTTCAAAACAAAGCCGAGAATCTCAAAATGCTCCTGACCCCTCCCCACTTTTAACTTTCGATGTGGGCATTAGCGGGCCACGCTTCACTTTTATACTTTATTCCTTTTTCATAATAAAGCTAAAAGTTTCAAACACCTTCGATGACTCTGCCTTCCCTCTTTTGACTTAAAGATGGCCACGTGTCCTTTTGCGTGCCTTAGGCATTTCTTTTTATAATTTTACACCTTTCACCATAATGCCTCAAAACACAAAAAGGGCCCACCTTCCCGCAACCGCTTGATTTATTGACAAGTGTACATCTTCTAGGGCCCAAGTAATAAATTGCTCTCACCACATCATAGTTTTGACTATCTAATTAGAAAACATCAGAGCCACGAGACCAACTCGACATTTTTTGCAAAAGTGACAAAAAGTGACAAGTTCACCAAATAGACCTGTCATGCCATGTCCAATCAAAGAAGACCACGTATCCGCGAGCATTGGGATAAACTTTGATAGGAAAACATGACCATATAAAATAAAAAGAAGGGGAAACTCCAAAGATTCACTCCCAAATTAGAAACCGGTCTGCATGGAAAGAAGCCAAGAATAATACCGGGCATGACATGATCCATGACCATAGAAAAGGATTTGATGACAACACCACCCGATAATGATAATACTTCATGCATCCAAATGGGGAGACATAAATACTTCAAACCATGCAAACTGAATTTTTTTCAACAAACATGGCGAGATTGAACTTGATCATGCTAAGGAATGACTAAGCCAGAGCCTATACATCTTGAAATAACGAAGTTGTTAATCACAAGAGTAACAAGTAGAATATAGAAAAGTGACCTATTTCGAATTAGAAAGATATGACTTACTCAAAATAGTAAGTAACAAAATCCAAGTACGTTAAGGGTGTCAAATAAAGTTCCATAAATAAGTTCAAGAAAGAAACTGTGTTGTCTAGCAAAGAATAAGTATCGGATCCAGAAATACATGATTAAAATAAGTTTAAGAAAATTGAAATATCAAAAATTCGGAGGACCCAGCTTCATAACCGCATCGAGCTCAAAATGGAAACTTCCGCATAAAAGAAAGTACGAACTACCATTCTTAGAGCAAGGGTTTCAATAGTTCACAAACAATGTAAAAATTAAAGGAAACCATCCATTTCTCTTCCCGGTCTTAGAATATTTCTCACGAGTTTTAAAAAAGGATAAAGGGTTGAACAAGAACTCACCAATTTGTGCTAGCTTGTAGAAACTTTTGAATGGAAGAATAACAGAGTGAAGACAAAGACCCATAACGAGAATCAAACTCGAGGCTCAAGGATCCAAGAAAACGGCAAAAGAAATCATAAAGCCAAAATTTTCGGACATGTTTCAATATCAATCCAAAGAAAGGAACGAAAACAACTATTACAGATTCAAAATGGATGAACTTTTGTTGAAGAACAACTGCCAAGACTCACCTTCTTGAAATATTCACGCATAGAACCTCCTTGAGGTTATTTGATAGAGTTTTGAGCTTAAGAAGATCAAATAATGGTGATTGTTTCTTCATAGAAAAACTTCTTAGAGCTCAAGGAGTCCAATAATTGTAGACATACCAAATATTTATACTTATAGAGCCTTGCAAAGGAAAAAAATACTAGAGGAATCGAGCTCGAAACTCATCAACGACATCATGAAAAATGTTTTCCAGTGGCTTCGCCTAAAATTTCCAAATGTGAATCAAGCAAAATGATTAGGGTTGGATTGTTTTAGCTCGCAAACCTGGCTCCAACTCCATATTAACCTAACTCACTAAGTGAGTTAGAAAATCAACGATCCAAATCATCGTGTACATGATCAAACAACTCAAAAGAAAACTCCAACCAAATCAATATGCTAACAAGGGTTCACAAAATCAACGGTTCAAATTAGCCCAAGACAATTATCAATGGATGAGATCAGATCTTTAAATTCAATACAACCAAGGTCACCATGGTCAAAGCATTGACGGTGAGGATCAATCAAGGAAAGAGATTAGCGGTCAAAAACCAATCATAAACTTCTATGCAAACCACCATGGTTACAATGCCACCAATAGAAGGGAAGGGTATATTCATCATAAAGAGGAGACCGACCCTAATTAAATATAATTATTTGCTTGACCTTATCTAAGGTCCGAATAATAATTGATGTAACATACTATGCAAAAATATCGACACTATAATAATATGTGCAATGATCAAATAAAAAAGGTGACCGCAGAGATTCGACATAATTATTGCCTTGACCATAGTTAAAGGTCTATTCTTATACAATGCATGATGAAGTTAAAAGGGTGCCCAAGCTATGCTATTATATTTTCCACGGTCAAAAGGAACCCATCAAGGATGGTTTTAATCAAGTATATGCCAATGTATAATCATTGTTTTCTTGAGTAAATAATCAAAGGTTTGTGCCAAGTTAACAAGGAACCAAATTATATGATTGATATATTACCTTATACTTTTCAAAATACCTTAATTTTGCCAAAGAACCTCGTACACAAAAGAGGATATTATTTTACACAAGCTCATAGGTGGTCCCCATAGTGGGGTGGAAATATTTTGCTAACTAAAGGAAATCAAAGAAATTATTTTGCAGGAGAAGAGAGAGGGGTGTGGAGGGAGGAATGGGTGTGGATGAAGGGAGGGGTGTGGAGGGTGAAATGAGTTTGTATCAAGGGATTGGTTTAGAGGTAGAAGATGTTGGTGTTTAGAAGGAGAAGATGGAAGGGTGTGGAGGGAGAAGAGGGAGGGGTTTGGAGGGAGAAGATAGAGGTGGCGATGGAGGAATGGTTTTGGATGGAGGGAAGGGATTACGCAGAGGGGAAAGGTGTGGAGGGAGGAAGGGGTTTTGGAGGGAGGAAGAGGTTTTGGGGTTTGGAGGGAGAAGAGGGACAAGTGTGGAGGGAGGAAGGGGTTTGGGAAAAGGGAGGAATTTTGACATGTGGGAGGGGTTGAGTGAGAAGAGGCATGGTGTCGAGGTAGGAAGGGGTCTATAGGGAGGAAGGGGTGTGAAGGGAGGCGAGGGAAGGATTGGAGGTAGAAGAGGGAGGGTGTCGAGGAGTATGAGGTCCGAAGGGAAGGTGTTGTTGGCATGTTGTAGTATAGGTGTTTTCAATTATGAAAACCCCATTAATGATAAAATAGATGATGGATTAGGGTCAAAACATGTTGAGGATGTTTCGATTTGTTCATTGTGATATCGGGAGTTTCATTGAGAATTGTTTGTTCTCGCAAGATTATTTAGGTGACGTATCTAGCCCAGTGATAGTTCATGGAGGTTGGATCTTATTGGTGACTTGAGAACCATGTTGGCATGATAGAGAGCATGATTAGATAATGCTTGGGCACTCACATGAGTTTCCGGTTGGTGATAATGTTTTAGGTGCTCACTTGGACCGGGTATGACTTTTAGAAGGAATGCGATTAAGTTTTGAGATATATGAGATCATGGATGCATATAGGTAGTGTATTCATGATGTGTGGGGTATGTTAGGAAATTTTGGAGTGTTTCTATGATGAGTTATAGTGTTATTTCAGTTGACCCTAGCCTTTACAGTGTAAAACCCTAAGGGATAGCTATGCAAGTCTCGGTGGCTAGAGAGATGAAGTGTTTTTGTGACATGGTATTGATTGGATATGAATTTAGGGTATGTCATGGTGTTGTGGGAAAAAATTAAGGTTTCCATGTTGAGTATTTTACATGTTAGGTCAACTTTTTTAAACGGGGTCAAGAATAAGGTAATTTCCACTCAAATTGGGTCTTCTCGATGCTCACCCTAAATTATGTGATTTGAATGGGACCTTGTGGATTTTGGGGATGTTTCTACATTGATTCAAAAAGGTTTCACAAAATTAATGAGGTCATTTCATAGTCACATTTTTATGAATGAATGTTAAGAAATTAAATAACTATTTATGTGTTATAAACCCTAGTTGAAAAGTGGTATGAGAGAAAATTATCTTAAGTGGACATAATTTCTTTCTAGTGCATGGAAGATGATTGGATCATTTAAAGGAATCCTCCGTGTTTCGGAAATGCATGGTAGAACTTGTGGTGATGTGTGGACCCCGCTCAAACAAATCAAAGTTATAAAGAAGTTCGGTTTGTGAAAAGGTTGTTCAAAGTAGTTGAAAACCAACCGACCATTATGGTGAGTATGTGAGTTTTACTTGATGTTTCTAGGTCATGATTATGTAGTCAAATTGTCAAGTATGTTTCATTTATGTTAGCTGGTCAAAGGGTAGTTTAAGGATGTAATGCCCTGTTCTACGTTACACCTGTTCATCCCGTGGCGATCGAGTGATAAGCATAGAGTGTCATTGTGCCTTCGCTCGACCTCGATTGCTGACCATTATGACTATAATTGATAATTATTTTACAAGTCAGTAAATGATAATAATGATAATAATAATAATAATGACATTATGATTGTATTATCGATCAACGATTGTATTTTATTATTATCTTCTTTATATCGATTGTTATCGATATCATCCTCTGTTATCGTTAAACTATCCTTTTGATTTGTTTGTCACTTCCGCTGATCGAGCCTCGTTGCGCAAATGAGGAAGAGTATGTTTTGTGGTGGCGCCACGGTTTGGGAGTGGCGTTCGCGTAAATATTTCATGTAATTCTCAATCCCGTTCTCCTCCTGGGTCGACCAATCCCGCAATCTTAGAATTGTTTTAAATTATTAATTTTAAATATAGATTCTTATGTCCCCAACCTACCTTGTCTCTCCCTTTTGGATCTCCTTGTGTACCAAGTTTGGCATGGGAAGGAAAGGTTAATGATGTTTTTTGACCTTGTTTCCTTGGTCGGCTGGAGGTGGGTGGCTTTAATGGCCACCTGCCATTGCATTAAACCCCCTACACCTTCTTGGCATGTTCAACTCCTGGTTGGTGGCCGCACCTGCCCATTTATTAAATTGTTGACTTGCAATCTGCTGTCACGTGGTCTACTTGTTGCTTTCTGCCCAAAACCACGAATGCTTGTTTGCGCTCCATCAAATGCTGCAACAGATGAATTGCTACAGCGTGTTCTGGATAGTGGATTCATTGATGGTGAAATGAAGGTCTGTCGCCCTGATGTTGCGTGGATGGGTGTGGATTCTCAAAATCGTCTTTGTCTGACAGCGCTTTTAGTGGAGCGTAGAACTGAAATCCTCCTAGGAAAGTGCCGTGAGGAAGTGTTTGGCTATATGCAGCAGCCTACAGGGGCAGAGAAGTAAACTTATCCCGAAAAATCGGTGGCCTCCCAGAGAGAGAGCTAAGTCGCGACAGCTACACGCAGGCGATCCCAAGGAACCGTTGGTGTTGATCCTGATGTTCTGGTTGCACGCGACCATAGTCGTGATCAGTTGTTGTAAAATCTTGCAGCTATAGTAGAAGCCTTTTTGAGTGCTCCAACAAGCAGGTGGTCCAACTTCGTTGTCATCATTCAACTTCGATCGCATCCTCAAATTCAAGATTCTCCTTCAAGATATTCCTGCCAAAATCGACCATGTGATGGTGAGAGTGCTCCATTCAACAAACGTTACAATGTTCAGTCACGGATAAAAATTAATTTAGACTTACGATTCTACATGCAATTTGAATTATTTATAGAATCCAGTGGTGTGTTGTGTTTTGTTTTTTGGGTTGAAGATGCGCTATTTAAAAGGTAGATCCGGATAAAGGAAGAGGTTAAGTTTGAATTTGATCAGCAAGCATGAAGACATTGAACAATTTTTGGAAAGCCTGCAATCTCTTTCAACCAGGCATGGTCGATTTCCACATAAACTTGATTTTAACTTTTCCACCGCATCTAAAACACAACCCAATATTAATATGAGAGGACTCTGTCAACAGGCTCGCCTGAAAGAAACCCTCAATATTTTACATATGCCAGACAGTAAAATAGATTCTACTACATATGTTTCTCTCTTGAAGGTTTGCATTCACAAAAAGGAATTATTACATGGCAAATGAATCCACGCTCACATGACTCAGACGGGTATTATAAAAGACAGGCTTGTGGAAAATACGTTGATAAACATGTATGTCAAGTGCGGAAGCCTGGTAGATGCTCGGAAAGTGTTTGACAAAATGTCTGAACGAGATGTCTGCTCATGGACTCTGATGATTGTGGCTTATGCAAGGCATGAACCTGCTGAAGAGGCGCTCGTAATCTTCCGCCAAATGCAAGATGTTGAAGCCGATCAGTTGTTTTTTTCCAGCGTTGTTTCGGCCTGTTCCAAATTGGCACGTATAGAACAGGGCCTGGAGATCCATGAACAAATTATAACTAGGGGTTTTCAGTCTCACGTGTCTGTGGCCAATACCCTTGTTGACATGTATGCAAAATGTGGCAATATGGGAAAAGCGCGGCAACTATTCGACGAAATACCTCAACCAGATGTTGTTTCCTGGACAACCTTAATTGCAGGATATTCACACAGTGGGCTCGTTCATGAGGCCTTGCAGATCTTTGAGCGAATGCCTCATCGAGACTTGGTTTCATGGAATGCAATGATTGCGGGATTCACACAGAATGGGCACTTTGAGGAGGCGCTGATGCTTTTTCGAGAAATGGAATTGGCAGGTGTGAGGCCAAACTCAAAAACCTTTGCCTGTGTCTATGCAGTTTACCGGAATGGTTATTGTTTCTTTTGCGTGGTATTTGGGACACCGTGTGGGTGAGAAGCGTGAGTTTGGTGGAGAATTAATTTTGGGACTGCGGGAGAAGGGGACTGCACATGCGTGGCCATGAGATATAACGTTTAAAACAGGCATGTTAAATCTACTCCTTGTAATAGTTTTCTACCTTCTTTCAGTATCTTGAAATAAATTTTCTTTCCTATTGAATAGCGCCTAGACAAATGTTTTCGTGGTTGTTTATATCGCTGCCTGATTGTGTTGGTTGTTCCTTTAAATCTCGTTTCAATTTCGTTGGTTTTGCTTGAAATGTTCTTTCCTCTCTTATAGCTTACTCTATTTCATATTTGTTTAAATGGGCTACTGCAATATTGAGCGATGCAATCTAGTTCGTAGGGAAGGAAACATTTTAGAGTTTCGTTTGCTTATATGACTCTCTTTTAAAAGAATTCTGTGGTGGTATTTATAATTGAAGGCTTACTATATGGAAGGTTAAGCCTTCATATCTCTAGTTGGTTGATTAAATACGTATTTCCTGATTAGGGCTCTCCTGTTTTGCTAAAAGGTACATTAATAATGCCATTGTGTTCTAAAACTTGTTTAAGCTTGTGGGCATTCCTTACTTTTTGTTTAATTAGAAAATGGCATTAGGGTTTTGTTTTAGAAGCGCACATGGTTGATCTTTTTGTACCCAGTTCTAGAGGATGAATAACCCGACATCTATTTTGGCCTCTACATGTTGAGAGAATTACCTTACCTTCTTCCCGGTTCGAACTCTTGTGTGATTAAAGTAAGGGGAAACATTGTAAGTTTTATTGAATGAAATCTCTACAAATTTTACTAGGGGTCACGAGCAAGCTATTAATAGCTGGACTGAAACAAAAGTTGTAGGTGAATCCATGGTATTGGACTCGTGAACCCGTTCCTGTTAGATGACAGCTGATTACAGTGATAATATAATAGGTGGCTATTATATTCATCTGTTTGATATTTGCTAGACTTTTCCCTGATAAGCCCACATGGATCGGGTAAAATTTCCATCTTCTATACCATTGGCAAGGAGCTCATAGAACTTCTAGGCCTGACTGCACTGCGTAACCTTCCTGATGGATATGTGTGTTGGTTCTTATTTTGTGCTTGTACTCGTGGTAAGGTCCTTTGATTCTGGGGCATCACTGGTGTATTACCCACCGTGTATCGAATCCCTTTGTTTTCGAACTCGAATATCTTATACTTCAACTTGGTTACTAAAAGTCCCATTTTGTGGCTTTGTTAAGGAAATCAATTTTTATCTTTATTTTAAAATACTTATTGACATTGTCGGAAATATATAAAAATTATTAACTACTTTTGGGTTTAGCCTTCCATTACATTATGAAGAGAAGTTGACGATTAGGATAAGGTTTGTTGGAAGAATAATGGCCCTTTTTGTGTCTCATTTGTATGCGTTTGGAAGGGTGGATTTGTTTTGTTAACTAGTACTACGTTTAAGAAATCCTATAAGGAAGTAGTGGTAAACTCCTTGGTTAAAACTGAAACTATAGTTGTTTTCTTTTAGGGCGTCGAACCCTTATTACTATGAAGCCTTCCCCAGGAGAATTGGATAACGTCGTTTTGTTTCGCGCCTACGATCATAATTAGTATGTTTTGTCTTCTCTTGGACCCCTTTAGATGGATGGATTGAGTATTGGATTCCAATCACGTAAACCATAGGATCACATGAAGGAAATATCAACCCTCTTGACCTTCTTGTTCCTAACCCATAAGGTCTTGCCTTGATTTATGTAATTTTGTTCTTACTGGTATTTTGACTCTCTCCTTGTTGGATGGTTTAGATTTATTTCTCATGTGAATAATTTTGGAGTTGTGGGTTGAGTTTTAATCCATTTTTGAATTAGAACTTTCCTTTCTTGATATTGTTAAATGTTAGCTTCTTTGCAATGATGTAGCCTTAACGTGCTCGGGCTTCGCGAACCGATTCCAGCTAGTATTTGTGCGATGGATTATGCAAGTAGATTAAAGGAAAGAGTTGTAAAGGTTTCATCAGTGCAATTTATGAAGTTCCTTGTAAAAATGTCCAATGTGAGGTAAATTTTGTAATAGTGCTTGCAAAGGAGTTTAGAAAACCTCTTGCCTTGGGTTGTTCTGAAATTTCGTGATGATGTTGTCTTGTCCTTCTGTAGGTTAACTGGCAAATTACCTCTGTGAGAAATAATATTCAATCTTGACCTTGTTATGAGTATTCTTTTGGTGATATCATTTACAGTCATGGAAATTTTGTAGCATGGCTTGGCTTATTTTGTTACCTTCTTGTTCTTGACCCAAGTGAAATCCAATCTCTTGACTCCTTTGGTTCATGTGCCAAGTTGAATGGAAATGTTATAACCGTGGTTTGCGTTCTTGTTAAATAACGATAATTTCTTCTTTCAGGTCATAATGCTTATTGGTTTAGTAACCCTCCATGGTACTAGTATCAATGTTTTCTAGGCATATTTTAGCGGTTGAAACCCCTTTTTCTAAAGATAATCAAAGATAAAAGAAGAGGAATACATAGATGAATAAATAAAGAAGATAATAATGAAGTTGTATTTGGTTGATAAAATTAAGAGTCTTTAATTGAAAGAAAGTGTTTATCTAAAAAAAAAAAAACCTACCATTGCTAACCTTAAGCTATGGATTAAACATTGTCCTCTTGTTGGGAAACGTTAATTAATTTTAAAAAGTAATATCACTTTGTTGGCTTTTGGGGATATCGGTCTTGAGATCTTATCCAAGACAGAGTTTGAATAAAAACACATTAAGTATAATGCTTCCATGTTGGGAACCCCCGTGTATCCCCATGGCCTTAATCAAGATGATTTTTAAATGAAACTTTTACCAAAATTCAATTGAACTCTTAAGACTCATTAAAAGACCGGTTAATAACTAAATAGATCATAATAAAATAAATTATCTTCTCTCTCTAACCATTACCATGGTACCTTGTAGTCCTTGTCTAAGCTATGATAGATTTTAATTCTTGATCAAAGATGATTAGGGTTCCCTCAACCTTAACGATACTCCTCTCCTTTTGATCTTACGCTTGCCTCCTTATGTAATGTGGTTGGTCTTTTGCCATGTCCTTTCACAAGAGAAAAGTAAATTGTCCTTGATAGGTGTGAACGTTTCCGTGCTGCCTTTATGGTCATCCTTGTATCAGGTTGTTCACAGTGTTAGTTGTATCCTTGGTGACGACATGTTGCGTCATGTTATGTGTTAAGCAAGTTCAAAAAAATTATCCCGTATTTCACCGTGTTGTTTGTGTGTGAATTTTTGGGTCATTACAAAGGAAGTTTGAGAGATCAACTTGGTTGAAGGCCTTCCACTTAGATTTGGAAGGAGTTCTAATATGTTATAGAAAGAGGATTCAGATAAATTTACAATACTATAAGTATGGTTTCACGTTCATATGATTTGTTTTGGTTCCTAGGTCAATTTATGAGTAAGAAGATCTCTTTATTTTTTGGATATGACTGGTTTTGCTAAAATAATGAGTTAGTAGGAGTACGAGATGGTTGATTTGATGCTTTCTACTACCTATAAAGTGAATAGGGATGAATTTTGCATGTATTGAATCTATTTTCAGTGTCTTTAAAGTGTCGAAAGAGTGTAAACTAGTTTCATTTGTAAAACTTATTTTTAGGTAGCTTGTTTTGGTGAAGGTAAACGTTGATGTGGTTGGAACATGTGATTGTTTCATGAGCTCTAACTTGATTATAAATATTCTACATGTTGACCTACATGTTTATTTATTTCCATTGAGTAGTCACATTCCATAATTGAGTTCATTTTGGGGGGTCTTGAGGCCCAAAGGTAAATTCAGTTTTCGAAACAATTATTTTGTGAAGGAAATGAGCCATTGGGCCCATTAAATGAAATAATTTGATTGGTTCATGTAAATTACAACCATGGATGATGTTTAAATGTCATATTACTCATGTGTGGTGATTTTTAGAGCTTGAATAAAAATATTTTTGGCATGAGGGCATTTTTCTCATCCCAATGATGGGGTTTTGAGGATTTTGGTGCATGGTGAGTGGTTTTGGCTTGGCCAACCTACTTGGGTCATATGTGACTATTGTGGTGATTCTTATGGGATGTTTTTTTTTGTTATGATCATGATAAAGGAGGTAAACCGACCTATAATGAATTTGAATGAAGGATATCCTATATAAGTTATGTTATGGGTGCAAAGTTGCTAATCTTTAGAAATCCTTTTATCTTCATTGAATAATCCCTTTCTACAAAGTAAAAACCCTTGGGCCTTTCCATTAAAACCATATAATTACATTATAGGTTAGTAGGTGGTGGTATTTTTATGAGGTGGATTTGAGCGAAGAAAAGGATGGCGAAGTTTCCTTGATGGAAAGATGATGGAGGGCGAGTTGGTGTCATGTATTTGAATGTTAATTTCAGAGCTTGTTGTTGTATTTACCAAGTTTATGAAGTAATTATAGGTTTGATAAAGATTTTAACTCTTTTGAAAAAGAGGAATATACCCTTGTGTATTCAAGAGGCATAGTTGATTGAATTGATATCTCTTGATTATATCTTGTTGTCATATTGTTGAAGGCAACAATTGTTGTGATCTAATTTGAATATCAATAAAGAAATTTTTGTGTATATCTTATGATCCTTTCTTTGATTATGTTTCATGGTGAACTATAGTTGATTTTTATAAAGAAATTATATATGTGTTTCATGAGGATGTGTGTTTGATGTTTGAAATATTAAAAGTAAAGGTTTTAATTGAATCGATTCACCCCCAGGTCATTGTCACTTCCAACAATTGGTATCAGAGAAGGCCCTTGGAAGTAGCCTAACAAGCTATAGGGAGATATTTGGTGACAAGATGGGTGATAATTATCTCTTACGGTATGTTGTTAAAGGTTGTGAAGATAATTTGGAGACATTATGTGTATCTCATAAGGAAGTAATCAAGGTTTTAAAAACCTAACTTGAGGAGGCCCTACCTGAGTTGAAGATCAAGAAGGAAGAGTGTCTTAAACATGAGGTTGAGAAAGAGAATTTGAAGAAAGATTTAACTACTAGTACAAGCAAGGTGTCTTCTTTTCATGAAAGTTCAAATAGTTTGTATAATTTGTCTTCTTTTCATTTAAATTAGAGAAAAATGGGGAAGAATCAAGTGAAGGATCTAATGATAGAAGATATCCTAGCATGTGAGAGAATTAAAATCTTCCATATCATGGTAGATAATATATCGAGACAACCAAATACATATAGGTATGGAGTTTTTCATGGTAGCTGCTATAAGTGTGGTTTTTATGGACATAGAGCTAGTATGTGCAACCCTATGTTTGATAAGAAATGTGATTACAATAGAAAATTTTAGAGGAATCATTATGAAGGAGAGAATGAAGAATAATTTCAACGGAAAAAGGATCAAAATGTAGGTAAGAGATATGGTGTAGAATGTTACCTTTCTCATGCAAAGGGACATCTTGCAAAGTATTGCAAGAATGGACAATCAAAAAATTGAAGGTATGTAAATAAGTTTAATGCATATTATTTTTGATAGATGGAATTCTTTAGGTGTCACTAAGTAGATCTCATTGCAAGGTTTTGTGATGCAATACAATTAAAGAAAGGATCTCAAACCATGAAAATCATGATAGTCAAAAAGGGACTCAATGATAAACAATGCAAGTCCAGGAGTACAAGAAGAAGAAGGAGGCTAGCCTAAGTGTTTAAGAGGATCTCAAAGGTCTAATTGATCAAGAAGAAAATTATTTTTATGTATTAGAGAAAGAATCAAAAATTATGATTCAATCAAGGAGCCAAAAGAAGGCTTGGTACCTTCTTAGATCTCTCTTCTAGATTCTCCATGATGACATATGCCTCTATTAGGCATATTAGAGGTGTATTGGTTCAAATGAAGCATTGGAATGAGGGGGATCTATATTTCTGTGTGTGTGTCTTCTCCATGATGTCATTTCAAGTCCTTAAATATGTTTCTATGATTCTATATGGTTGGCCATGTTGTATATTTCATGATTCAAGTCTTGTTGTTCTTCAAGTGTATAAGTTTGAGTCCTTAAATGATACAAAAATGGGAGCTTCAAACTAACACTTTTAATTATTTCAAAGGATCATTAAATTGAATCAACTTTCAAGGTCTTAATACTCTAAATATTGATTAAAATCTGATTTAGGATTGATTTTTAAAACTAAAATTAAGCTTTCATCCACAATTTACTCAAAATTTCAATGTTTGATCAAAGCCCAAAAAATCACTATTTTAAAGTTAAAATGATTTACTTGATTTCTTTGAATTGTGAAATGTTGATTAGTGGTTCTTGCATATTCATATTATGAACTTAATTAATTGCAAGAAATCGAAACAGAAAATAAAAATTGGAACACAACACCTAAATTATTTACGGGGTTCGAATTCCTATGTCCCCTGGGTTCGTGGTGAACCGATCCATTAATAATGTTAAAAATGTGAATACAATAACCCAATTTACATTAACCAATAATGAATCAAAACCATCCCGATCCTACAAATATGTGTTTGGTTCTACCTTCAAATAATTTTAATGGAAAATCATAACATGTCAAAATTTACCAATCATATGTAACTTGCTATTTGTGTCTCCTTTGGTTTTGCCTTCATGTGACTTCATAATGAAAAAAATATATGTCATAAAATATCCAGAATGGGAAAATGATCATACCATCACGATTGTCTCAAAATTTGAACAATTTTCATATGTAACTTGAGATCTAGAGATGTAACTGTGATTCATTTCTCTATTCCTCTACTACTTTATCACTCATGTTGGAGAGGTGAAGGATATCAAGAGATCCTTCTTTGCACAATTTTCATGAGAACCTTGAGAAAATATGATCAATACAACACAATCTAACTCTCACAGTTGTCACACTAGAGAGTGGAGATGTTTCCTAGACAAGGTTCAGGTTACTAAAGACAATAATTGAATCTTGATTGTCTCTGCATACTTTGGCAATGGAATTTGTTCATTTGTGGATACACAGTACAAACAGGGGTAGTTCATGTAGGATTCATCATTTGAGAAATTTTTGGTGGGAAGTTAAGCAAGATAAAGTTGATTATACCAGATCTTTGAGAACCTTTACAAATATTGGAAAACTCACAGACAAAATGCTTCAAAATAGCCAAAATATTCCTTCAACTAGAAGGTGTGTATCAATGGAGGCCCAGAGATGCACGGTTTCACACACTCTTCAAGAATTCAACACAAAGGCTCATGCTAAAGACTCAATTAAATGTTAGAAATCCCTGATTTGTCACGCCTAAGATACACTCATAGGCTTACAAACAATCTTTATCAACATAGTGAAAGTAAAGTGATTTTAAATTGTTTATTTCATTACCAGATGAAAGCTCTTCTCATAATGAAATTGAAATGCCACAATACTAACACACGAGATGAGATCTTGTGTGATTTAGAGATATTTTAACATAAGATTGCAACAAGAACAAGAAAAACTATTTGAAAACATTCTAAAATAAAAACAAACACAATTATGCTCATGATCAACACAAATTCATTCAAGGTTCATTAGATTCATCAACAGGGAAAGTTTCTTCAACAATCTCAAAGCTTGTCAATGGTTGTACACTTACAACCATCTTGACATGATTAAATCTAAAACATAGAAAATAAACTAGGTTTCTCATATATGGTCTCTCAGGGAAAATGGTTTTCTCTCAAACTTTCTCAAAAAAGTTAACCCCTTATTATGCAAGAGTATTCTCATTGCATTTATACAATTTCACTCGCTCACTCATCCCAAATTTCCCCCAAAAGTCTAAATCTTCAAGAGAATATTCCTCTGATTTTTTTTAGGACCCAAAAGTTGTGAGCCATTCACATTTCCTACTTTCATCAGATATGATTGGGGCACCATGCCATAACTTTTGATAGTATTTTTAATCATTCTTTTATTCTGTCATGCAAGAAATCCCCTTTTTAATAATTCTCAGGTGGCTCCATATGGCTTGATCTGACAAGCAATCCTTTTCACCTCGAGAATACACCTTGAGAAATGAGTGCCCTCACATGGATACCTACATTCATGTGCCTCTCAGAAATGAGTGTCCTCGCATGGATTATATCACATATTTACACTACGAGTCCAAGTCGGCCAAGTGTAAAGAGGAGCCAATGGAAACCTCCACGTGTCTCCTTGGCACAACTACAAAGGTGAAGTCCAGAGGTAGGTTCCCAAATGAGCACGGGCCCTCCACGTGTTCAAAACCTAGAGAGTTACACTAGTTGCTGAAAATTTAGAGTATGGGAAGGTCCATCAAAGCTTCCACGTGTCTGTTCGTAGCGCAACTTCAAAGATGAAGTCTAGAGGTGGACCTCAAATGAGCAGGCTCTCCACGTGCCTCTGGGCCCAAGAAAGTTGCCTCAGCCTTTGAAAAATCTCAAAGTATAAAGGAGCCAATGAAACCTCCACGTGTCTCTTCGGCACACTTTTGATATGGTGCCCAAAAGTGGAGACCCCAAACAAGCATGGCTCTCCACGTGTCTCGGCCTAGAAAATTTGTTGAAAAAGTTTAAGAACCAACGGAAGGTGCCACGTGCCTAGGGTCCGAGAAAATTGCATCGATGCTTGAAAATTCTAAGTATGGGTAGATCCAAAGAAGAAACTTCCACGTGTCTCTTCAACTTTTCAAAGGTAAGAAGCTTAAGAGGTGGATCCCAAATGAGCACAAGCGGCCTCCACTGTCCTTTGGTCTAACAAAGTTACACAATGAACACTAAAAAATTCTAAGTATGGGAAGATCCAAAAAACCTCCACGTGTCTCTTCGCACACTCTTTCAAAAAGTAAAATTCAGGGTAGGTCCCCAAATGTAAAGCCCTCCACGTGTCTCCAGGGTCTTAAAAAGTTGGTCCTCCTTCAAAAGAAAATTCATAAGGAGCAGCCAAGGAAACCTCCACATGTCTCCTTGGTACAACTCCAAAGGTAAGACCCAGAGGTGAGATCCTCAAATGAGGCAAGCCCTCCACGTGGAAAATATTTGAGTTGAAGTGGGCCTGAGAATCTCAAAATTCCCCGAACCCACCTCTCCACTTTTAAATTTGATGTGGGCCCCAAAGTGGAGTCGTGACTCACTTTTATACTTTTACTTCATTTCAAAATAGAGCTTAAAAACTCCAAAGTGCTCCGTGACCCACCTCCCACTTTGACTTTTCAATGTTGACTCAAACATGTGACATTAATTTGTCCCCTCACGGAGTCATGGATCATTTTATAACTTTACTCCTTTTCACAAAAAGGAAAAAATCTTCAAATGCTCCAATGATCCACCTCTCTCCTTTGACTTTTCAAACCACCATGTGTCCATCTTCGGGTCAAAGTAAGAAATTTTCCTTACCGCTTCATATTTTTGAATAGCCAATTAGAAACTATCGGGGCCATGGGGACCAATTTGGCATTTTTACAAATGTAACAAAAGTGACAAGTTCACCAAATAGACCCATCATGCCGCATCCAATTAAAATAAGACCACGTATCCATGAGCGTTGGGATAAAATTTGACAAGGAAAACATGACCATGGAAAAATAAAAGGAAGGGGAAACCCCAACATTCATGCCCAAATTACAAATTCTTTCTCATGGACAGAGAAACTGTAAATAAACCAAGACTCAATGTGATCCATGACCCAAGGAAAGGACTGAAAATGGAAACCAAATGAAGGAGAAATATTTCACGCATCCATACAGGGAGACAAAGAATACTTCAAACCATGTGGACTGAGAAATTTTGAACAAACAGGTGAGATTAAATGAGCACCAACATCGCTCCGACTCGGGATGGGCACTCCTACGAGTGCCGCAAGAACAACAACAACAGACCATGTGCCAAAAATCCATTGGGAAATGGAGTCAAGAACAAGCTTGCAAAGAAAAAAAAAATAATAACCAACCTCCCAAGATCGAACCAAGAAACCAACAAGAACTAGTCACCAGGACCAAGACAAACCAAATAGAAAAAACAAAAAAAAAAAAAAAAAAAAATACTATACACTATACAATGATGTGTGCCTTGATTCTGAGAAATCAATCAAGGAAATGTTTCAAGTGCTTTCCATTAACAGAAACTCAAGCAATTCCCCATCTAAGTCCTTTAGGAAAAAGTGTGCTCTCCAATCCGAATGTCAATAGAATAAGGGCCCATCCATAATGCATCAAACTTTCCATGCTTTCCCTTATCCTCATGTCTGCTATCCCATAATAGCACAAGATCTCCCACACTGAAAACTCTTGGAGTTACCTTTTTATCAAATAATTTCTTCAATTTCTCCCTGAACTTCACATGTCTTTGGTGGGATTCTCTTCTCTCTTCATCTAATTCAACAATTTGATTAATATGAGCATCATAGGGACTGACCTCCTGGTCCTCCAATTGTTGGATAAATTGGTAAGAAGATAATTACATATGCAGGGGAAGTAGAGCTTGAGTTCCATACACCAACTCAAATGGACTTTTTCCAGTAGCTCTTTTAATAGTAATTCTATCATCCCAAACAACAAACTTCAACTTGCTCACCCCACTTCCATTTGTTTAATTCCAAGGTCCTTCTAATTATCTTCAAAAAATTCTTGTTGCTTGATTCTTCTTGTCCATTACCTTGGGATTATAATTTGAAGCATATGCTAAATTGATCCCATACTCATGACACATGGCTACCAAAGGTTTGGCTCAAAAACTCATAGCATTGTCAACAACTATTTTAGTAGGCACTCCAAACCTACAAATTATATGATTCAGAATGAAGTCCATAACAATTTGGTGGGTAGCTTTCTTGGTAGGGATTTCCTCCACCCACTTGGTGAAGTAATCAATGGCCACTAATATCCACTTGTGGCCTTGCACTTGAAGAATCTGAAATCTCACCAATGAAGTCCATTCCCCACTTGCTTAAATGGGGCTTCAATTGATACAGGCTGCAAAGGGAGGGAGCCTGAAGCTTTCAATCTTCCTAAAAATGTTGACAACTCTCACACTTTCTTACCAAAGAGTTGTATCTTTAAAAAGAGTTGGCCACCAGTAACCAACCCTTAATATCTTATGGGTTGTGACTCTTCCAAAAAAATTCCCTCCACAAACTCCTCCATGGAAATCATCAATTATTTTTGGGGCTTCATCCTCAGTGATACATCTCAAAAGAACTCCCTCAGGGTTCTTCCAAGCTAACCCATAATCAATGATGATGTACTTTTGGGAGGCTAACTTAAGTGCTCTCTTTTTATTCTTTCTTAAATACTTAGGGCACTATAGATGTTTGAGATAAAAATAATATCCTTGTACCATTCAGAATTTGTCACTTTCTCAAGAATATTCAATCTTTCTTCTTCAACCTCATTTATCTCAACTGTTTGCAGGTTGCTTTCTACCATTAGCTTTGCTAGGCCCAATCCTCTAACCAATTTTGTAGTTTGGATGTCCATATCATATTCTTGCAATTTATTTTCCCATCGGCATCTTTTACTTGAAATTTCCATCTCTGATAGGATATCCTTAACCATGGTATGGGGAACATAAGCTATGACTTTAGAGCTCAAAATATATGGCCTAAAGATTTTTGTGGCTTTGACCAAAGAAAGGCCTATTTTCTCCATGATAGTATACTTCAATTCTACCCTTGTAATGCTTTACTAAAGAAAGCAATTGGTCTTTCAACTCCTTCATCATCCTTTTGTAATAACACAGATGCAATAGTATTCTCTGAAGCAAAGGAAAACATTTGGAAAGCCTTTTTATAATCAGAGCTGCTAAAACAGGGGCATTCTTCAATGCTTCCTTAATCCCAGTAAAGGCTTGAATAGTTACTTCTTCCCATCTGATACTTTGATCTTTCTTCAACATACTGGTGATTGGGATAGTTAATTCAACAAAGTTGGAAATAAATCTCCTAATAAAATTTATTTTCCCAAAAAGGACTGAATTCCCTTTTTGGTTCTTGAATAGGAACTTTGCTAATGGCTTCCACTCTCTCAGGATCAATCATGACCCCTTCTTTTGACACTATATGTCCAAGAAACTTTTCCTTTTGAACCCCAAAATGACATTTCTTAGGGTTCAGTGAGATACCATATTCCCTACATCTTAACAACATCTTTTCTAAATGTTGCAGGTGATCACTTTTTTCCTTGAAAAACTATCACATCATCCTGATACACAACAATGAAGTCATTTATATATCCTTGAGAATGCTACATCCATTTCTCTTTGAAATGTGGCTCCAACATTCATCAGGCCAAACACATTCTTACATACACATAGGTTCCCCATGGAGTGGTGAAAGTGGTTTTGATTCTCTCTGATTGCTTCACAACCACTTGGTTATACCCAAAAAACCATCCAAAGTGGATAACAACTCTGAACCTATAACCAATTACAACATGTTATCCATATTTGGCAAGGGATAGTTGTCTTTAATTGATGCCTTATTTAAATTTCTAAAGTCAACACACAATCTTATATCCCCATTTTTCTTTCGAACAGGTACCAGGTTTTCTACCCATGAGGAGTATCTTGTAGGTTGTATAATTCCTCCATCCCTTAACTTTTTCAACTCTTCTTGCATTTTTTAGGAAAGGAGGGGATTAATTGGTCTTTTTTTCTACCTAAATGGCTTGGCATTGGCTTCTAGGGGTATTTCATGCTGAAAAAGGTCTTCCTTGTATGCTTTCAGTTCTGAATATGACCAAGCCAAGCAATCCTGGTACTTTTTAAAAATTGGACATATGACTACTTTTCTTCTCTATTCAAGTTGCTTGCCTAGCCAAATTCTCCTGGGTTTATCCTCTGTGCCTAGGTTATATTCTTCAACATCCCTCGAGGTTGACATGTGTCTATTAATAATGCAATCAACATTATCAAAATTTGATTCCAATGCAACCAAACCTCTGGGAATAGTATTGGTTTTCAATTGGATAATGTCTTTACCAAACAGGTCTCTTTTCCATCATTTACACAAACCATTGGTTCCTAGTCCATACTTTGATTAGAAAATTCCCTTTATTCTATAGAAACCTTTGACCTAAGCATCATCTTCAAACACCTACCAATGCTTGATATTTTCAGGACAAATGATGGCCTGGTCAATATTTCAATATCATATTCACAATAGGGAGACATTGTACAATTTTCAAACCTAGATCCCAATACTACCAATTTTTCTACTATAGTATTATAGCTCCTATCATGATGTATTATATTGAAAGAATCAAACATTTCAATGAAGTCCCAAACTACATGCTTATACTGTTTCATTCTTTGATTCTTTGTAGCATACAACTTTCTAACTTGCTTGACTATCAACTCAAATCCCCTTTAACAATAATATCCTTGACACCATATTTCCATGCAATCCTTAGACCCAAGAGTAGTGCTTCATACTCAAAAATATTGTTTGTGCACTCAAAATTGAGTTTAAAAGAAAAATTAAACTCCTCTTGGCTTGGAGATATCAAGACAACACCAACGCCATTACCAAATCTAGAACAAGCCCCATCAAACATCAAGGTCCAAGGAGAACCAACCTACTCAGGATACTTGCACTCATCAATTTTATGCTCCTTACAATCAACATAGCCCACAAAGTTACCGACATCAACATCTGTGTACAATACTTCATAAGAAGCATTGTTAGGGTCCTCAATGAGATGTAACATTTTCTTCTCACCATATAACTTCACAAGGTTCCCTCAATTGGTATGGTTGCATAAGACATGTCCATTTGCACACTTCCACCCACACTAGCTACCCATTTTCTGGATAATAACATCCCCATTGGCAGGACAATCCACAATAACCACATTCATGGTTAAGTACTTTTCTTGGAAAGCTTCCAATTGCACTACTAATCCTTTGACATATCCAATTACTGGCACTTCTCTTGAATCCATAGTAGTACATTTCCCAAAAAAATTTGTTACCTTGATATTTAACTCATTCATTACCTCAAGAGGCATTACATTACATGAGGCTCCTAATCAAACATGCAGTTATGTACCAACCTATCTTTAATAATCAAAGTGGTAAAAAATGGATCCACATTAAGCTGAGATTCAACCAGAAGTTCCCAAATATACCTCAGATGATTCACCCAGTTCCTCCAATGCTTGTGGTATTTCTAATTCTGTAATAATAGGAGGAACCTCTATATTATTAACACTTTTTCCTTGAGTAATATTTTCTTCCTTAAATCCCAAATATTTGAATGCCCTTTTCCTATGCTCAGGATCCTAAGTAATTCAACAATGGGAACAATGACCTTGATCTGACTCAAGATTTGGGCTATGTCACAAGGAACATATTTGGGTAGGGCAAGTATTAGGAGGGAGATTCACAACTTCATCTATAATATAGGAGTTTTCAAGTCTGGGCATGGGCAGAGCACAGGTTTTATTTGGGGTAATTAGGCATTTTTCCAGATGTATCTTTCTTAGGGGTTTCCTTTGGGATATTGGTAAGAACTGGAACTTTTGGCTTGGTTTGTGGCCCTCCCCCTTTGACAACCTTACTTCTGGTGTTATATTATTTCTCTTGAGAAACTACTTGCATTCATCAACAGTTTCCTGTCCTCTTTGGAAGGGATCCCTCCATCATACTTTTTAATCATCAAGGCCCTTAAGTATTCAAAATCATGATTAGGAAGATCAAATGCTTGCACCATATCAATTTCAAAAGTATTAATAGGAGGAAGAGGTAATACCCAATGACACAATCCCAAAATTTTCAATAGTTCTTCTACACTTATCAATTCAATTGAGGTTTCCCCTACCATGAGTTTTAGAGGGCATTCCATCATGCACACATCATCATGTCTCATCATCATCTAATTCCTCAACTTCTTGATCTACATCACATGGGGAGTGTGGTAAGAAACACCTATCACACCACTCGATAACATTGGCCTCCTCCATAAGAACCCCTTGAAAATCAAAGGATCAGAACCAATCTATTCTCCCCCGGTTGAGGTGTTTATTTCCTATCCCATGAGCCCTTTCCTCTCGTCATCTAGTCTATGATCACCTCTGGGATGATTTCCAAATCTCTCCTGACCGTGTGGCTTGTGCTGACCCTGGAAATTTTTCCTATCCCTTTTTCTACTCTGGCCAGTTTATAGGATATCTCTTTAACTTCTCCAACCAAAGTTTTTACAACCTCTTCCAGATCCACAACCTTGCTTGACTGAGGCTTTTCAGGATTGATCAACTTAACACCTTCTCTCTTAGGAGGCTTTCCAACTACTTTGATGTTATTCTCTATTTGTAAGGCCATGGTGAAATCCTTGCCTTAATGTTCCCGGTTCTTATCTCTCAAGTAATAAGTAACCTTTTTATCAAAAGCATCAGAATATTTTATCAAACAGACACATCACTTGGCCTTAGGATTATAGGTAGCCTATTCAAGGTCTTATTGAACCGAGTATTGAAATCATGGACAGATTCATTTGGATTTTTCTTTATATTTTCAAATTCAGATAAAAGGAACTTGGGATCTGTCTTATCCCCATATTGCAATCTAAAGGCATTTTTCATCTCGGTCCATGAATCTATTGAATTATCTGGTAAAGACTTGTACTAATCATGTGCATCCTCCTCAAGAGTATGAATAAACAACTTTACATACACATCTTCAAACTCAATTTCAAAATCTTCCATCATATTGACAAAGAGTTTTAAATGGTGGTCACCAGTGATGGCATTATTTCCTTGAAATTTTGGCAACCTATTTCTGACATCTTGTGGCACCATATTAGGATATCCATCCATACCTCTGAAATCTATAGGTCCAAAAGTGTTGACAACAAAAGGAGGTCTAGGTGGAGGTTGGGCCATATTTCCTTAAGGTGGTGATTTACAGAGAAATAAATGATAGGGAATGAGGGGTCTTTGGAGCACAGAATATAACTTTCAAAATAGATATTCTCTAATGACTCAGCTTCTGGAAAACCCTATCAACCTTGGAAGAAATAGGGGAAAACTAAGAGGCAACACTTTTTAGACACAAATGATGGCCCCTCTCTAGTTGGAGAACTCAAATTTATATAAAGATTACTTGTTCAAAATCACTTGAAGACGTATGGTAATCTTCAACCACATATTGATCACCTTTCAAACTGATATCTCCTTTTTTGATTCTTGATCTCCAACAACTTTCCAGACTTGTTTTCCTTCTAAATTTGTCTTTTCCTAGTTCTAGAAATAACTTTCTAGTAGGGTCCCTAGTGAAGAAAGATCTTCTTCCCTCCAAATTTTGCATAGATTAATGACAAATTTCACTTGACACAAGTTAAGACACTAGTAATCATCAAAATTTCAATTCAACATGGAGTCGCCACTAAGGATTTTCACCTTAGTTGTGTAGATGCACTATAAGTAACTTTCCAAGTGTCTATCAATGCTTAATTTCTACAAAGCTTAACAGATCCGACCTTCCTTTACCCACATTTATCACTATTGATGCAAATTTAGTGCAATAACCACTAGAAACTAGAAATACTACACAATGAACTTGTAATCTTGCACAAATCTTACAAATCTTAACAAAGGATGATGTTTAAACAACATTATTTGTACTTAAATCATGCAAGAAACATTACCCAGTGGTCAACATGTGTATGTATTTTAAAAAAAATATTCCCTTGTGTAAATGGCACCACTTTAGTGTTGTTTCCGCATAAAAATAGGTCCAAATTCAAATAATCCCTCCAACGGCACCACTTTGGTGTTGATATCAAATTGATTCTCCTGCGAGGCACCACTTCGGTGTTGGTATCCAAATTGATTCTCCCGTATGAGGGTCGAGCAACATCATGAAACTGACAAGATGCTTAGAGATAGACGAACCATGATATGAGTCATTTTGTAGCTGGGAGGGGATTCAACTGACTCTTTTCACACTCGCATTGGAGAAATGGATAACACCTCACTGAGGGTTTGATCTACCCTCACTACTTTAGGTTGTGCCTTCAACCAGGGTGAGAGGACCCGTTCTATAACCCATGTTGGTGAAGGATATCAAGAGATCCTTCTTTTGCACAATTTTCATGAGAACCTTGAGAAAATATGATCAATACAACACAATCTAACTCTCACGAGTTGTCACACTAGAGAGTGGAGATGTTTCTTGACAAGGTTTGGGTTACTAAAGACAATAATTGAATCTTGATTGTCTCTACATATTTTGCAATGGAATTTGTTCATTTGTGGATACACAATATAAAATAGGGGTAGTTCATGTAGGATTCATCGTTTGAGAATTTTTTTGTGGGGGAAGTTAAGCAAGATAAAGTTGATTATACCATATCTTTGAGAGCCTTTACAAATATTGGAAAACTCACAGAAAAAATGCTTCAAAATAGCCAAAATATTCCTTCAACTAGAAGGTGTGTATCAATGGAGGCCCAAAGATGCACGGTTTCACACACTCTTCAAGAATTCAACACAAAGGCTCATGTTAAAGACTCAATTAAACGTTAGAAATCCCTGGTTCATCATGCCTAAGATACACTCATAGGCTTACAAACAATCTTTATCAACATAGTGAAAGTAAAGTGATTTTAAATTGTTTATTTCATTACCAAATGAAAGCTCTTCTCATAATGAAATTGCAAATGCCACAATACTAACACACAGATGAGATCTTGTGTGACTCAGAGAGATTTTAACATAAGATTGCAATAGGAACAAGAAAAACTATTTGAAAACATTTCTAAAATAAAAGCAACACAATTATGCTCATGATCAACACAAATTTATTCAAGGTTCATTAGATTCATCAACAGGGGAAAGTTTCTTGAACAATCTCAGAGCTTGTCAATGGTATACACTTGCAACCACTTGACGTGATTAAATCTAAAACATAAAATAAACAAATTTCTCAGACGGTCTCTCTGGAAAATGGTTTCTCTCTCAAATTTCTCAAAAAATTAACCCCCTTATGCAAGAGTATTCTCATTGCATTTATACAATTTCACTCGCTCACTCATCCCAAATTTTCCCCCCAAAAGTCTAAATCTTCAAGAGAATATTCCTCTTTATTTTTTTTACCAAGTGGAAAAGTTGTGAGCCATTCACATTTCCTACTTTCATCAAATATGATTGGGGCACCATGCCATAACTTTTTTTGATCTTTTTAATCATTCTTTTATTCTATCATGCAAGAAATCCCCTTTTAATAATTCTCAGGTGGCTCCATATGGCTTGATCTGACAAGAAATCCTTTTCACCTTTGAGAATACACCTTGAGAAATGAGTCACATGGATACGCATTCGTGATCATAAATGAGTTTCCTCGCATGGATTATACACATCCAGTCCGAGTCCGAGTCCGCCAAGTGCAAAGAGAGCCAACGAAACCTCCACGTGTCTCCTTGGCACAACTACAAAGGTGAAGTCCAAAGGCAGGTTCCCAAATGAGTGCGGGCCCTCCACATGTTCAGAACCCTAGAGAGTTACACTGGTTGCTGAAAATTTCGAGTATGGGAAGGTCCAATGGAAGCTTCCACATGTCTGTTTCACAACTTCAAAGATGAAGTCTAGAGGTGGGACTCAAATGAGCGTAAGCTCTCCACATGCCCCTGGGACCCAAGAAAATCTACCTCATCCATTTGAAAAATTCTCAGTATAAAGAGGAGCCAGCAGAATCCTCCACGTGTCTCTTCGGCACACTTTTGATATGGTGCCCAAAAGTGGAGACCCCAAACAAGCGCAGGGCTCTCCACGTGTCTCGGCCTAAAAAGTTGTTGAAAAAGTTTAAGAACCAATGGAAGGTGCCACATGCCTAGGGTCCAAGAAAATTACATCAAATGCTTGAAAAGTCTAAGTATGGGCAGAGATCCAAAAGCCTCCATGTGTCTCCTTGGCGCAACTCCAAAGGTAAGACCCAAAGGTGAATCCTCAAATGAGCCCCAAGCAGGTAGCCCTCCACGTGTCCTTTGGTCTAACAAAGCTGCACCGGCCATTGAAAATTTTGAGCGTATAGAGCCAATGGAAACCTCCACATGTCTCTTCGGCACTCCTTCAAAAGTAAAATTCAAGGGCGGAGTCCCTCAAATGAGGCATGAACCCTCCACGTGAAATTTTTTGAGTTGAAGCGGGCCTGAGAATCTCAAAATGCCTCACCAACCCTCCTCTTTGCTTTTAAATTTTGATGTGGGCCCCAAAGTGAGTCATTGCTCACTTTTATACTTTTACTTCATTTCAAAACAGAGCTTAAAAACTCCAAAGTGCTCCACATGACCCACCTCCCCCTTTGACTTTTCAATGCTTGACTCAAACATGTGACATTAATTTGTCCCCACGGAGTTGCGGATCATTTTATAACTTTTCTCCTTTCACAAAAAGGCAAAAATCTTCAAAATGTCTTGACAAACCACCTCTCCGCCTTTGACTTGAAAAATGGCCACATATCCATCTTTGGGGTCAAAGTAAGAAATTTTCCTTATCGCTTCATATTATTGAATATCCAATTAGAAACTATTAGGGCCATGGGTTTTGACATTTTTACAAATGTAACAAAAGTGACAAGTTCACCAAATAGACCAAATTGTGCTTGTGTCTAATCAAAGAAAACCACGTATCCGCAGTGTTAGGATAAAATTTGACAGGAAAACATGACCGTGGAAAAATAAAAGGAAGGGGAAACCCCAAAGATTCATGCCCAAATTACAAATTCTTTCTCATGGAGAGAGAAATTGTAAATAAAACAAAGACTCTATTGGTACCCAAATTTGTTCTCCTTCTTAGTCCGAGCAACATCAAAGATATGGCATGAAGCTTGAAGACGGATAAATCATGATGTATGTCGCTTTGTAGGCTGGGGATGTGATCTAACCGACACTCAAATGGAGAGATGGATAGCACTCAAATAGGACATGATCTTGTCCTAACTATTTTAGGTTGTGCCTTTTGACCAAGGTAAGAGGACCTATTTTGTAACCCTCAAATGGTGAAGGAGATGAAGATATCCCTCAATTTGTGCAAATAGTATGAAGGGGCCTTGGGAAAATATGATCAACACTCTAAATCTGACTTTCACAAGTTGTCACTTCAAGATTATGGAGATACTCTCAATGCAAGGCAAGGGTTATCAAGACATTTTGAAATCTTGATCATTTCGCATACTTTAGCAAATAGATTTTGATCTTTTGTGGGTATACAGTCAAAACATAGGTAGTATGGGGTAGGATTAAGTTGTTTAGAATGATTTTTGGTGGGATATTGACAAGACAAACTTGACTATGCCATATCTTTGACAACCTCTACAACATAAATTGAACAACTATAAGATAAAATGCTTCAAAACAATCAGGATGTTCTTTCAACCAAGAGATACACAAATGGAGGCTTAGGTTTGCACTCTTCACACAAAAATTGAGACCTCAACACAAAATCTTGAGTTAAAGGACTCAATTAAACATAAAAATATCTCGATCAAATCACGCCTAAGGTACCCCCAAAGGCTTACAAGCAATCTCTATCAACAAATGAAGGCGAAGTGATTTTAAAGCGCTTATTTTCAATGCCGATGAAAGCTATTATGAAAAATGAAATTAAAAATGCCACTAAACTATAAATAAGGATGAGATCTATGTGATTCCTAAAGATTTCAATGCAAGATTGCAACAAGAATAAGGAAAACTGTTTGCAGACATTTAAAAATGATAACAAACATCATATTGCCCAAAATAACATATATTAATTCAAAATCTTGTTAGATTCATCAGCAGGGGAGAGTTTTAGGAACAATCTCAGAGCTGTGTGATGGCTATACACTTGTAACCAACTCAACATGAATGAAGATCTAACATAGAAGACATTAACCAGGTTTTTTGGAGGGTTTCTCAGAAGATGAGATTCTCTCAAAATTTTCTCATGATTTTTAATTTCTCGACCTTTTGCATGTCAAAAACATGCATTATATAACATTTTTTTACATCCAAGCCTTCTTTCCCAAGAAAAGAATATGCCAAGCATCAAGTTTGTTACAAAATTCCATCATGATTTGCAGACAAGGACGTTTAACATATTTGCAACAAAAGTTGCCAAGTGTTTCAAAAAAAGGAAAATCATTGTGGATTTTTGAATCATAGTTTCAACCGGGAGCACGTTTTCCTCATTCTTTCATGCAACATGCTCCTCTTCATCATTTTACCTTTACAATTTCCAAATTTTCTTTTGCAACTTTTGGATCTCGATGTTTTACGTTTTTGCTCAAGCTCGAACAAAATTTCATTTCAAAAGTACCTTAGATCTGCAAATTAAAATTTCAAATTGATTCCATTTATCCTTGAAGGAAAAAACAACATGAATTCACCAAAATTTGGTGAAAATTGATGCAAAAATCACATCTCCAAGCCCCCGGAGAAAAAAATGGCGCGAAACTAAAAAAAATGCACGATTCTACATTGATTTTCCTTTCTCCCTTCAATCTGAGCTCTCCACATGTCACAATGTGATTAGAAATGGGTTTGGGATCATTTTTGACATTTCAAAGACTTTTGGAAAAATGTAAAAATTGACAATTTTCTCCGCCCCTCCCCTTGAGATTTGGCGCTGACACATGGCACAATGTGGGTCCCATCGAATCGCGGCTCGATTCTACACATTTCCACCTTTTTGGAAAAAGGAATTTTTTTCAATTTTCCTCCGCAGCTCCACCCTCCCACAAGACACGTGTCCTCATATGATTGGCTGAGGGGCAGCGCTTCTCATTTCATATTTTAATCATATTCTACGAAGGAAAATTTTTGACATTTCCTCCGCCATCCCGCACCTCCGCCATTCCCTACCACGTGGCTATTGCTGATTCACTATGGGCTTCAGCTCCTCTTTTTGAATTTTATGCCTTCTTCAAAAATTTTAAAGTTTTCAAAACTCACCAAAGAGCCCGCACGCCCCTCTACCCCTGATCCTGCCACGTGTCCACTCCTGATTGGCCTGGCGGACTGCGGCCCTTTTCACAACTTTTGTTCCCTTTCACCAAAAAGCAAAAAAATTTCTAAGTCTTTCGCCAGCCTCCATTCCCACTTGCCACATGTCCTCCTCGATTGGATGTGGGCCTAAGGTAATTTTCTTCGTTTCCATGCATTTTCCAAAGTGCCTTAAGGCACAAAATGACCCACCCATCCGCCTTCACTCTGCTTTGCGACATGTGTACCTTCTCTCGGGGCCTACTGAGTCAAGGAGCAACTTGCACTTTTTTCCAAAAGCAAAAAAACATTAAGTTTTTAGAATTGACCTAGCGATCCTTGTCCAATCACAAATGACCACGTAGGAGAACATTTTTGTGCTAAATTTGACGGGAAAAGGACACCCGTATGACCGTAAAAAATGCGAAAAGTGCCAAATGATGCCCTAGAATGCCGAAGATGAATTTGATGGGCAAATGATGCCCGTCTGACCGTCAAAACACAGAAAATGCCAGGGATGCCCAAAATCAATTTTTCCTTCATGGGTGAAGAAATTTTTGATCAAAGGACAAATGGAAAGTGATTCAAAGCAATTTACGACCATGGCAAGGGATTTTTGAGGGCAAATAAGTATAAAATGAACAATTTTGAGCTCCAAAGTTCGGAAAACACGGGAAAAATAATAGAGGCATTTGAACGGGAAAAATTAGGGCAAAACACAGGAAAACTTAAAGATTCCTTCAAAATGGTGCAAAAATGGAGAAAAAATGAACAACTCAAAGCATTCAAATGCAGATACAAGTTGTTTTTTCACCAAATGCGAAGGATGGGAGAATCCAAAGCCATTTTTTCTCAAAAACTGGGCAAAAACGCACTTCTCCTTAACAAATTAGGGAAAGGTAACGAGTTTTGAAAAAATCCATTGCACAATAATGGAGCTACAACTTCACATCATCAATTTCATTAGGAAAAAATGTTTGAGCACAAAGAGCAAAGGGGAAACATGGAAAACGATAGAGGATCAAAATGGGCACCAACAGACTCAATGTGATCCATGACCTAAGGGAAGGATTGTCAATGACAACAAAATGAAGGAGAAAGCTTTCACGCATCCATATAGGGAGACAGAGAATACTTCAAACCATGCGGACTGAAAATACTTTGAACAAATAGGGTGAGATTGAAACGAGCACCAACAAATCCCACCTTTTAGCCTTATGAATATGGGAGTGTTTTATATGGTAAGGCATATACATTGTTTATTGGCTTAGAGAGACATTTTATTTGGCGCACTTGGTGGTTTAACCCATTGGAAGGATATGTTGGGCACATATGTTTGAGGTGGCTGCTTAAAGTTTGGAGGGATAAGGTTGGTGGAGTTGGAGATTTGGTAATGCCCGGAAAATATAGCCATAAGCAAAAGCTTGACATTTGGGATATTATGTAATGTGGTAGCAAAAGTAGTTAGCATATAATGTGTTGGGGATATAAGGGTTAATCAAGTTAGGATAATGCGTGGGGGTTTGAATAAATGTGTGGCACATAATATAGACCTCGAGCATTGCCAACATATAGTGACCTTGAACCACAAATATCATGGTGAATAATTACAAAGTAATATAAAATTCAACCATGAATAATAATGTGATATTTAAATAATGAAATGTGGAAAAGTGGTGGAAAGCCACATGGTGGCTTGAGGACCCACCATGTCGGTGATCAATATATAAGTCCTCACGACGGTCAGCTTTCTTTTCGTAACAAAATTTGAGCCTCTTGTTTCAACGAACAAATTTTACGCCTGACGAAGACCGGAGGTTACAAACCAATACTTCATTTTTGTCCTCTTTCTCCTTTTTCCATTTTTCCACTGCTTGATTGAGCCACATGGCCAATTGTGCACATGTACATGTCACCTTGGACCTATTGACCAACATTAACCTTCTAGTTGACCGAACTTTGACTGGACCTATCTTGAGCTCAAAGTGTCTGTTTTCCATGTTCTTATACTCATCAAAAATATCTCTAAAGGATCCAATGTACTAACATGGTTTAGGGAATTTTAGGGAAATTTTGGCACTAAAAATATCCCTTGATCACTCCTCCCACTTGAGAAGGATTTTTGTCCACAAAATTTGTGTATCAACCCACAAAACATGTTATCTCTTCTTGCATTGCAAAAACACATACAAGAACTCGAAATAACATTATAGGTTAATAAAATGAAAATATTTGATTAGTTAATTACATAAATGATTAGATAATAAAACTCAATTAAGCTAGTGATCAACTGAAACGTTGTAACCTTGTCAACTATGCACACAACTGTGAACTGTCATACCCCACTCTAATGACATCACAAATAACTGACCAGATAATAACACCCATTCTAATATGGAAATATAGTGTTCAACTATCACTTTGTGATATGGTTGATTACCAAAAATCACAATTTATTAAAGACAGATCAATATACTAGACACCTAAACTGCCACAATTAGGCTAGTGCCCACTGTCCGTCTAAAACTGTAACATCTACAAATATTCACTATCCAGAATAAATTAGACTATCAACACCCATTAATAGCTATAGTCAACCAACTAAATCCATGTGAATTTTCCAATTCTACCCATACATTGAACTGTAAAAGGATATATAACAAACTATATGCTTACCTAAATCGTTGAACTGCCATCATCTCGTAAACCGATCACTTGGTGCAAATTTGCAAACCAATTTTTTAGTGTAATAAATTTACACCCTAATTGCAACCACATCTGATAGTTACAAAATCCAAATTTTCCCAAAAATGAGGGTCTTAAAAATTAGTGCAAATAACACATGTGGATACAACAAGTTTGTCTATTTATTACAATATCAAACAGTGCTTGAATGGGTCTTATCAAGACCCATAAATTTGCACAAATGACAACACTATTAAACTTTAAGTTTCAAATAGACATTCAAATGATGCCCATATCCCTCCATACCGCATTATCGAAATGGAATGACCAACCAGAATTTGATAAGATGTATATGAGTATGATGAACCTATCACTCAAATCTTTTACAAGCTATTTCCATCAAAATTTTCAAATCTAAATATAAACATAGGAACAAATCCCAAAAATATAGCTTTGAAAATGTTTGCATACTATCACCATTCTTACATGCAATGCAAACATAAAGTTGAGGAATAATTTACCCATCCAATTACTTAGATTTTTTCATTTAGATGGTTTTTCCTTAGTACTAAAATAAGTATCTACACGAGTTAGATCAACAATCGTTGGTTTGAAATTATTTTACTTTTTATCAACTTTCCAATGTTGCACTGAAGGAACATACCAACACATCTTAACATCATGACCATTCCTTTTACAATGGGAACAAAATTTAACTTCTTTATTTTTAGGAGTCTTACCCATTTTTCCATTCCCGAACTTTATCTAGGAGAATGATTCCTCTATTTAGGATAGGTAACATTTTTTCCATTTCTCACCTTACCAGAGAGAGATTGGTCTTTTGTACCTACCTTATCATTCACAAAAAACATTAACTTCTTAACCATTGTTTTCCTCTTCCAACAATATGTTGCAGAATGATTAGTACCTTCACAAAACGTGCAAGGAAAAACATACTTTTTCTACCAAAGCTATATTGTTCAAACTAAAATAATGTTTTGGAAGTCTTAGGATTTAATTTCCCCTTAGTGTTATTTGTATTTTAAGTGGGAGGAGGTGGAATTTCATTACCGCATTTACATGTTTTCTTACACATTTCATTGTTCCTCTCGATGGCGAAATCCTCGTAATTCTAGTGGCGTAGACACTTGGCATTGGAATCCTATCTTCCTTGGTTGCTTTGGAACTTTCTCCAATTTCCTTTTGCCCACCGAATAACAAAACCCGTAAACCGAGGTTGATCATCTACATGTATTGGGTTAGCATCACCTTGTCCCTTTTTACTAAGGCCCTTTACATTAAATCGGGCCATCTTAACCATTAGTTTAGACCCAATTCCCTTAGTGTGTTTTTCAAACTAACCCAAAATAATATTTGAAACTCGAATGAGAGGAAGAATTAAAATGTGAACAAATTACAATGAATTCTATCATAGTACCTACATCTGATTTGGAAGGAATTTCCTTCTTATGTTCACCTTGTTACAAATTTTCCAAGAGGGCATCCTTGGTCCGTATTTCTTCCTGCAACTCTTTAACAAATCCCATAAACTTCTTACTCTGTGAAAGAATCTCGTTGACATACTCCTCTTTCTTAGTTGTAGAGGATGGTGGTTCATATTTTAACCATACTATTTCCTCTTTCAAGGAATAAAAATTAGCTCTTAGGAAAGAGTTTTCTTCCCAGTTTACGACGGTTAATGGCTTCTATCTCATCAAGTTAGATAACCTTCCCATGATTTCCATGTTCCTACAAACACAACTTTCTTTTTCCACACAATTGAACTGCACAATAGAAAGTAAGTCCAAAAATGTCTCGCAAATCTAAAACCAAATATGAAATTGAAGCCAAATTTTCAAACACAATTAGAAGCTAATCCGACAATCTAATCTACTTTATGATACCCAAACTTGATCCAAAAATGGGAGTTTGAAACTAACACTTTTAACCATTTCAAAGGATCATTAAATTTAATCAAATTTCAAGGTCTTAATACTCCAAAATATTGATTAAAATATGATTTAGGACTGATTTTTAAAACTGAAATTAAGCTTGCAATTTACTCAAAATTTCACTGTTTGATCAAAGCCCAAAATCATTATTTCAAAGTTAAACTGATTTACTTGATTTCTCTAAATTGTGCAATGTTGATTAATGGTTCCTCCATATTCATATTATGAACTTAATTAATTGCAAGAAATAAGAAACTGAAAATAAAAACCAGTTTACAACACCCAAATTGTTTACGACAAAATTCCTACGACCCCGTGGTTTGTGGTGAACCAATCCATTAATAATGTTAAAAATGTAAATACAATAACCTTTACATTAACCAATAATGAATCAAAAACCTGCAAATATGTGTTATCAGACCTTCAAATAACTTTAATGGAGCTCATAACCTGTCCTTTACCTTCCTGATCCACTTGCAATTGTGTCTCCCTTTGGTTCTACGCCTTCGTGTGACTTCAACAAAGTGAAAAATATGTCATAAAATCTCCAAAATGGGAAAATGATCATACCATCATGATTGTCTCAAGGTTTTGAGTGGAAGTGGCTTAAAATTGCATTTTTCTCCAAGTACCCCTATTCGCTCGCCTATACCAGCACTCCGACACTTCCTCATTTCAAATATCACCGATCTCCTTTTATACTATTTAGAGCTCCTTGGCGTAATGGTTGGGCACTTATCCTTTTACCCCAGCATGCATGGTTCGAATCCCCTATCTCCACTCCCACCGCCAACTCCCATGGGATTAATCCCACCTTCTTAGCATTATGGATAAGAGAGCACTTTATATGGTAAGGCATATACGTTGTTTATTGGCTTAGAGAGCCATTTTGTTTAGCGCACTTGGTGGTTTAGCCCATTGGAAGGCTATGTTGGGCGCATATGTGTGAGGTGGCTGCTTAAAGTTTGGAGGGATAAGGTTGGTGGAGTTGGAGATTTTTATAATGCCCGACAAATATAACCATAGGCAAAATATTGGCATTTAGGATATTATGCAAAGTGGTGGCAAAGGCAAGCTTAGCATATAATGTGTTGGAGATATAAGGGTTAAGCGGTTAGGATAATGTGTGGGGTTTGAATAAATGCGTGGCACATAATATAGACCTCGAGCATCGCCAACATATAGTGACTTAGAACCACAAATATCATGGTGAATAATTACAAAGTAATATAAAATTCAACCATGACTAATAATGTGATAATTCAATAATGAAATATGGAAAAGTGGTGGCAAGACACGTGGTTGCTTGAGGATCCACCACGTCGTGATCAATATATCTCTCCTCACAGCGGTTGAGCTCCCGTCCATAACAAAAGTTTAGCTTCTTGTTTCAACGAACAACTTTTACGCCCGACGAATACTGGAGGTTGTAAACCAATACTTTGTTTTTGTCCTCTTTTTCCTTTTGGAATTTGTCCATTGCTAAATGAGGCACTTGGCCAATTGTGCACATGTACATGTCACCTTGGACCTATTGACAAACGTTGACCTTCCATTTGACTCGAACTTTGACTAGACCTATCTTGAGCTCGAGTGTTTGTTCTCCACGTTCTTATAGTCATTAGAAACCACTATGAAGGCTCCAATGCAATGGCACGGTTTAGGAAGTTTATCAAAATTTTGACACTAAAAAATATCCCATGATCAATAAAGTTTGAAATTATTTTTTCATGGTGTATTGTAAATATGAGATGTCTCAGTATTATAGTCAAGTTGGTGTCTCATAAGAGGTATATTGTGTCATGAAAAACACATGAAGTGTTTTCTTGTAGTTTAAGTCTAAAACCTAGTAAATTTGTCTTATATAGTGGTATGTGGTATCCCATGGTGTCAATTATGAGTCAAAAGGTGTGTCATGAGTCTGTCATAAGATTCAAGTGTTAGAATGAAGTGTGTTCAAGAGTTTATTATGTGTGTGAAGTTATGAAGAGGTTATAAAAGTAAAGCTAAGGAGTGAGTAATTTCTCCAAGTCTACATTGTCATTCATTGATGTGCCTTGGTCATATAGTGATGTTTGAGTCCAAATGATCTAATTTATATACTATTATGAAGTGTTCATCATAATGTCAAATATGTTATTGCTTTGTATGAAGGATTGAAATTTTTATGTGTCATCAAAGTGATTAGGCCATCATTTCAACATGGACTATGGAAATTTTTGGAGGATGATAAGTGCAAGCTGACATAGTTTAAGGCATGAATGTGATAGTCATGTTTCTTCAACAAGATATGTGTTGTCATGACATTAGAAGATGATGTTTAGTGATGATTGCAAACTTGAGCTCATGAATTCAATGTTTAAACCATCTAAGATGTTTTTTCTTAAAAATGGGTTCTAACTGTGCATTTCAAGTGGTATAAACAATAACTTGAGTTTGAAGGGTAATATGATGGTTTTCAAAGCCAAATTTTTGAACAAATCATCTCGACATGATGTACTTTGATATTGAGGTGGTTTCGTAGATTGTTGATGTCCAAATTTATTGTGTTTCATGACAGTCTTAAAATTTAACAAGGTAGAATGATAAAAACCTAATTGTCAAGAGGTAATGTTGCATATTATGGAAGAATTAGAGAGCTTATAGAGATGCACCATGAGTCAAAAACCTATGTTTTGGTCAATGAAAGTACTCTATCAGCTTGTTGATAGTGATTCAATTCTAAATGGTGCTAATATCAAATATGAAAGGAAGCTTTTAAGTGCGCTGGGTTTTTGCCATGTCAAGTTTCATTTGTGCTAACATTATGCTAACATTATACTAACATTCTACTACAATTATGCTATGTTTTTGTCATGTCTCGTATATGAGTGTTGTAGGTCCGTGTATAATGAGGACAGGGTATACTACAATTTCGAGGTTTTGAGTTTCCATAACATGGTTATGTTATGGTGAAGATGTCATTCAACATTAAAACAATGTTGGAAGTTATCTCAAGGTTAATAATCCTATTTTGTTCACATGATTTCTCCTTATGCAAAATAACTTGCTACAAGATTGGAGAATGTACATAAGAGGTAGAGCATGAGTTGTCCATAGGTAAATGGTGTTGATTAAGTCCATTTATGAATTGGCAAGATGTTCTCAGATTTGTTCATTAGATCTTATAAGTGTATGTTCCTTTAGAAGAGTCTATTGAGGTATAAAGTTATCTTGGATTATGATGAAAGTAGTGTGTGACTATGAAATGCAAGTGTAATGTTCTAACATGAGCATCTATAGGAGTTAGAATCACCATAACAAAGGTAATATTGTCTTGATATTAAAAATGCAATGTCATGTGGAGTATTCTTATCTTAGTATTACAAGATGAATGTGTAAAGGAAAATCAAATGGGTAAAGGTAATCTCTATGGTAATCATGGTGTTACAAAGATTGAGTAAAGGAAGCTACAGTGCAGAGTATTTGCAAAAGGGCGTAGTATGATGACTCTTCACGTATGAGGTTTGTGTTAAGTCCGTCTATGATGTGTACATGTGATTCTAAAAGTGAATTTCATATCAGAAGAGGTCATGGGTGTGTCTAATTAATTGTGAATGATATTTTTACTCCATTATCAAACCCTACATGCATGTAGGTGTTGATTAGTACTACAATGGTGTTTAAATGAAGCTTCAAGTGTGAAAAATCCTAAAGCACACTCATATATACAAGTACACAACTGATCACAAGCTAACACTAATTCACCTTGAATAAGATAAATCTATCTTTGGTAGATCCAATACTCATTATAATTTTCTTTATACCCCGTCATTGATGTTACTAAGCCTACAATAATTCTCTCTTCCTTCAAGTTACTTGACACACTTTACTCACTCTTTCCTCTAGACTTTCTCAAAAAAACCTTCATCCTAAGGCATTCCCACATGGATTTTATATTCCTTAACACTCATTCAGATAGATACTTTGTTCATACACCCTAAAAATGATTAGTATATTACCAAAAATGACTCAAAACAACTCAATTCACATTACTTCCCTCCTTAGCACAAAATTATCTTTTATCTTAAGGCAATGTATGCTTGGATCATATATAGGTATAGGATTTTAGGGTGACTCGAGACCTCATTATTTCCATTATCATCCTCTTAATTGGTTAGGTGTGTCCATAAAATTTGAGGGTTCCACTCCTTCCACAATTCATTCTATTACACTTTTTGTGTTTTAATTTATAAACCCTTAGTAGGTCTTGAGAATAGGAGTGTCATGCATATATTTTATTATAAGAAAATTGAAATGGGATTAATGATAAATTCAAGCACCCATTAAGCCTCTTGCCCCTCCTACAAAGTTTCAAGGGCTAACTCCTAGTTGAAAGGACACTTGCTTTGTAAAAATAGCTCACAAATTAGGCCTAAATCTGGGCGTGATTGTCCTAGAAGGGACCGGTAATAGTATTTTCTCTTTTACCTAGATGGAATTTGAATTTCTTTTTAAATCTCCTTGGTCATCTCCAAATTATCATGGCTTCCAAGTTTTAGACACTAATACCATAACTTGGATGTCTAAACTTCATTCCCTAGATTTGTTTAACTATTGATGACTAAATGACCTCGGATGGATGAATTACTTGTATAGAAATTATTCCTTGATGATATGTAGAGCTTAAATTTGATCTTGATGTTTGTGTTATCCATTTTTTCATAGGCTTAAGATAACAAACACATTCCATTCAACTAACCCAAAAACACTTCCTTACACATGTTGGAGACAGAGTTGTGTCACAGCTTAGCAAGATTAGGGATTTATAATAACAGAAATATTTCTTGTTTTATTCAAACCACTTTCTCCTATTTTTCACATTGATGCCAAGCCTTGATTACAAAATGTAGTGTTGATGAGACATTTGTTTTGATTCAACTCACAAGAGGATAATTCCAGTTTAGGGTTTTTCTCAAACCCCTAATCCTACAAAAAGATCGTAGTTAGATATTTATTAACCTCATGCATTTTTTTCCCACCCTCAAATATTCATTACACTCCTTGCACGTTCCTACAAAGTAAGAAATCATAAATTTTTTTCACGGTTATGCAAGCCACATTAATTTAGACGTATCAAATGTATATCTATGAGATTCATCAACTTACTAGCTTGAATTTAATCATCTAAAATGCTCCACACAACTTGTAAGTCATACTTCTCAAATCATACAAATATATTCAATATTGCTACAAGGTTATCCAAGTGCAAAGAATATCAACACAAGATTAATACATTACCACTCACAAAGTTATCAATGAGCATGTAGTCACTTTACATTCATTCTAAGATCATTTTCTTGTCAATGCATGAACCCTAGAACCATACACACACATGAAGGAACCTTCCTTACAAGAATCAAAATAAGGATATTAATTATCTTACTATCATTCATAGATTTTTCTTAATCAAGTAAATCAACTTGTTGTTACAAAGTTCACAGTCTATCTAACACAATAGAGAATTCAATTATCACCCTTGAATACCCTTCACATAACATTACTAGATTTATCATTCCCCTTAAATGTACAATTATCCTAGGTGATACCTCCAACACAAGATGCTCCACACATCATAGAAGATGATAAGACACAAGCAATACAAACCAATTTTCTAAAATTCAATGCTCTCATTCATGCTTTAAGATTACATTACCTTCATTCCGAGAAAAAAATCCCTCATAGACACAATGATAAACACAAGATTCATGGGATAAGTTGGCACAAGAAATAATTAGCAAAATATCCATGCAATAAGCTCACAAAACCTGAGTTTCTCCTTCAACATATTCTTGAAACTTTTACAACCTGATTCATACCAGGGTAGAATGGTCGAAATAGTTACATTCTTTCCTTTATCTCTTATCTCACACCCTCATTCGAGGTGGTTTCTCATTCCATGAGTCATCATCAGATTCTATCAAAAAGGGGTTACATTTTACCTAAAATAACTTAAGTTCAACATGACTTAGCTAGTTCCCTACATGACTTGTGACCCTACAGGTTTTAGTGCCTCATGTTTTCTAATTTCACCCTTTTACAAGTTACAAGCCCATGAATTCATGAAATCAACATTGACAAGCCAAAAATTGGCCTCCAAATTAAAAATTTTACATTTTGGAGGGAAATATTTTATTTGAATTTTGAAGAACCTAGATACTAACTATCACTTCAAAATGACTTAAATGGTCCCCTAGGACCTACAACTACACATGCAAGCTAAAATTGATATCATCTTGATCTATTGAAAAGATGGAGTTGATGCTCCCGTATCAAGATTGTATTGATATTCATCATAGTATTTAAAGTGCTAAAATGGTATGATCTCTGGATAAAGTTGAAGCTAGATTTGAAGGAATTTAATGTTTTGATGATTAAAATTTTAAAAATAGTGTGAAAATATGATTTTATAGGTATAAATAGTTTGTATGATCCAAATCGAGTTCGGTGGAGCATGAATCTAAGTTTCTTAAAGATGGTTTGATGATTCCTAGGTATATAAGGTATGATGTGGGTGTTTTCACCAAATTCAAATTAATTATGTTTCATGAATGAACTCTATCATCTATTTATGATTGTCAAAGACTAAGTAAATGGTTTAGGGATGTGCTTAAATGTCTTACATTCATCCAAGTCATGCATTTAAGGTAAAGAGAAAAGTGGTTATGTTTTCCTAGATAGGAGGATGTCTTGAATCCAGGGGAGTTTTGAGTTACTATATCTTTGCATGTATTGTGACTTAGAGCTCATTAAAGTTGGTAGAAATGGAACCGAAAGGTCAATTGAGGGATATCAGTTCATGAGTAGGTTTGAGGTCAAGATGAGATTGATACAAGTCAAGATTATGGCTTGAAAATATGGTTTAATCCCAAGAATAAAGGTAAGGAGTATACTTGAGCTCAAGGATACCAATGTCAGAATGTTATTGAAATGTATGCTTTAGATATATGACTTATACAGTGATCTCAAGGAGGGAAAAATAGATTTTTGTGGTAAAATTTTAAGTTTTACATGTTTACAAGATGGTTGATGATACTATACTCATGAACAGAGGCGGATGTTGATTTATTCTTATTTATTGGATTGTTCAAGTGCTTATATGTTATCTTCACAGGGGAGCATGGTGTTTATATAATTGAAATTGGCTAAAATCATTTTTTGAGAGATATTTCAAGTTTTAAGTTAGAATGAGATCTTTTTTTATGTTTCCAACCAAGAGGTGATCGTATGAAGCCGAGGAGGATGAGTAATATATTAGTACAAGTATATATTTTTCATTAATGTAAAAAGGGGGATAAGTTCATGTATTTTTCCATTAATGAATGTAGGGTGTGTCATCCATTATAAGTATTTTACATGCTATGCCGCTTTCGGTGAAACAGGTCAAGAACAAGGTCATTTCCAGTTCAAATTGGGTCTTCTCATGCTCACCTTGAGCTGTGTGATTTGCATGGGACCTTATGGATTTAAAATATGTTTCTAAATTTATTGTATAAGGTCTCAAAAAGTAATTAGGTCATTTCATCGTCACATTTTTATGAATGAATGGTAATAAGGTAAACAACTCTTTATGTGTTTGAAACCCTAGCTCAAAAGTGGTAGGAGAGAAAATGCTCCTAGGTGGAAAAAATTGTCTTTTAGTGAATGGATGATGATTGGATCATGTAGAGGAATCCTCTAGGTTTCAAGAAATGTATTGTAGATCTTATAGTGATGAGTGAACCCCATTAAAACATGTCGGCTTTTGAAAAGTTCATTTGGGAAAAGGTTTTCCAAAGGAGTTGTAATCTAAATGGACATTATGGTGAGTAAGTGAGTTTTCCTTGATCTAAATTATTTTTAGGTCATGATGATGTAATTAAATGATCAAGTATGAATTATTTATGTTGGGTGGTGAAAGGGCGAGTTTGGGGCGCTTTCAGGATGTTTACAGAGATCGGATTGGTTGAAGGCCTTACAATTTGATTTTGAACGTGTTCCATTATGTTATGGAAATGTGATTTAGAGATATTTCCAATGGTATAATTTTGGTTTCATGATGAGTTTATTTGATGTGGTTTCCAGGTCAATTGATGAGCAAGATGATTTCTTAATTTTTAGGATAAGACCGCTTTTCCCGAAATAATGAGTTGGTTGGAGCCCGAGATAGTTGATTTAATTATTTATAAAACCTTGAGAGTGAAGAGGTATTCATTTTTCATATATTTAATCAATTTCAAGGTGTTGAAAGTATCACAAAGGGTGTTAATCAGTTACATTTGTAAAACTACTTTTTAGGCACTTGTTTTGGTTAAGGAAAACATTGACATGCTTTGAATATGTGATTGTTTAATGACCTCTAACTTTTTTATAAGTTTTATACATGTTATTTTATTTCCATTGAGTGGTCACATTCCATATTTGAGTTCATATTAGGGCCTTGAGGCCCAAATGAAGACTATGGTTGTTGGAAAAAAGCTGCTTTTATGAAGGAAATGAGCCACATGGCCCATTAAATGAAATAATATGATTTGTTCATGTAAATTGTGACCATGGATGATGTTTAAATGTCATATTACTCATTTTTGGAGATTTTTATAGCCTAAATAAAAATCTTTTTGGCATGAGGACATTTTTCTCATCCCAATGATGGGGTTTTATGGACTTAGGGTGCATGTTGAGTGTTTTTGGCTTTGCCTACCTACTCGGTCATATGCAACTATTTTTGTGATTATTATGGAATTTTATTAAGGTTGTACAACTATGCTAAATGAGGGAAACCGACCTATTTTTAATGTTAATGAAGGAGAGCCTATATAAGTGATGTTTTGGGTGTAAAATTGATGATCTTTCAATATCATTTTATATTCTTTTCAAGAAACCATTATCATGCAAAGAAAACCCCCTTGAGAATATACCAAAATCCTAGAATTACATGCTAGGTAAGTAGGTGGTGGTATTTTTATGAGGTGGATTTGAGTGAAGTAAAGGATGGTGAAGTTTCCTTGATGGCGAGTTGATGAAGGAGGGAAAAGTTGGTGTCATGTGTTTGAATGTTAATTTCATAGCATGTTGATGTCTTTACTGTGTCTCAAGTAACTTCAGGTTTGATAAAGAGTTGAAGGCTTTTGATAAAGAGTAATACACCCTTGTGTATTCAAGAGACATAATTGATTGTATCTTGTTTTCATATTACTAAAGGAAACAATTGTTGTGATCTGATTTGAATATCAATAAAGAAAGTTTTGGTCTATATCATGTGATCCTTATTTTCATTATGTTTTATGGTGAAGTATATTTTATTATGATAAAGCATTAATATATTTGTTTCATGAGGATGTGTGTTTGATGTTTGCAATATAAAAAGTAAAGTTTTTATTAGTGATCGATTCACCTCTCCCTCGGTCATTTTCACTTCCAACAGTGTGTGGAGGGAGGGGAAGGGTTTAGAAGGATAAGATGGAATGGTGTGTAGGGAGAATATGGAGGGGTGTGGATGGAGGAAGGGGTATAGAGGGAGGTGAGTGGTGTGGAGGAAGTAGAGGGGGTTCAAGGGAGAAGAGGGAGGAAGGGGTGTCGAGGTAGGGAGTGGTGTTGAGGGAGAAGAGGGAGGGCGTCGATGGAGAAAGAGGTGTGGAGGGAGGAATGGGTGTGGAGGGAGGGGAGGGGTTTGGATGGAGAAGAGAGAAGAATAATTTTGGATGGAGGTAGGAGAAAAGTGGGAGAAGAGGGAGGAAGGGGTTTAGAGGGATGAAGGGGTGTGGAAGGAGGAAGATGTATGGTGGGAGGGAGTAGTTTCTTGAGAGATGATAGAGGAAGGGGTTTAGAGGGAGGGAGGGGTTTAGATGGAGGGAGGGGTGTAAATCTACTTTATTATTATAGTTATTGATTTAATAAAAATATGAAATAAATATAATTGTAGAGTAAATAATATGATAAAATATAGTAGATTTACAGATGCTAATAATTCAAGTAATGAAAAACTATAAGTGAATATGAGAGATAGATGAATTATCTAAATTTTGTGTAATATGAAACATGTTTGGGCAGTGTAAATTGTAAAACATGATTGAAATAGTGTTACAAATGCTCTCTCGTGAAATCAGAACATGAGAATAATGCTAAACATGGACGCTCGGTGTTGGGTAAGGGTGCCTAGGCACTAATGACTATTCCCAGGCACTATTGACTGCGTAGAAGCTCAAAATTTACTTTCTTTTATATTTATAGGGTTTTGATGCCACTTTTATTAATCACATGATATTAACTCTTTGGTCATAGAGGGTATATGTAACCTACAAAAAACCTTGGCTACCTACAAAAGCTCACAAACACATCAAATTAGAATGAAAAATACAATATGTGAAGTCGATCGACCCCGAAGGTCACAAAATGAGTGAGCTTATGACCGAGCACTCGCACTACATTCGGATACCATATAGTTCTTTGTGTTTTTGTGTGTAATAGTGTTCTTAGGTTTCCCTTGTACTAATGATGCCAAGATGGCAAGTTTTTAGCTAAAGCAAATTTGTGATATGGAATTGAACACTTATTGTTCATATGTAGTGTATACAACCCAAAAATGTAGTCCATTTGATGGTACTAATAATATGTAGATGTGATTACCCCTTAGAATTTCATGCCACAATAATAGAGTTTATATCGTGTATATATATGGATCTCTGTTTAAATCTCGACTTAAAAAACCAAAAGGCCTTCTATGAGCTCGTGGATAAGGATAAGATAATTAAAAAGGCCAACCACAAATGTTAAAATAAGTAAAAATAATAAATAGGATATGATCACCTAGAATGGACATAGGTGTATGGGCGCTAGTGTCTAAAATGGGTGCTAGTGTCTTGCTCCTAGATAAATGATGATAAATGTGAAAATATTGATAGTAAGGGATCCATGCGACCTCATGAGAATTGGGTACACAAATTATAGATTTGAGAGAGTAATACAATATAAAAAATCAAAATAAGAAGATAGACAAGATTTTGTCACCAAAGTGAATACTTTTCTTACTCAAGATCTATGCATATAACAACATACTTTATGGCATAGTAAAGTAGTTGTATGTGTGTGTTTTTGGTCTACACTTGCCCCCTTTATGTTATTTGAATGAAATTCAAGAAGTGTAAATGAAGTAAGGAACATACCTGTATAGAGTCCGAAGAAGCCATGTTGCAAAGTTTATGTCAAATGTAACAACTTATAGTGTGGAAAACCATGGATCATAACTTATACCCATTTGGAGTTAGTGGAGATAGAAAATTTTCATAAGGATCACTTGGAGAGATAGTTGAAATGATTTGGAGATTTAGGAAATTTTGAATTATTGTTCAAGGTGATAGAAGAGGTAGGGAGTGATCAATTCCCAACCTAATTTTATTTGTAAATGGGAGGATTTGGGCATCCCGCCACCGGAGGACTCGGTGTTGGGGAGAGAGGTATAATTTTACTCTCCATCCATGAATGCATCCCCAAAAGGTCCAACTGCTGCAAACAGATAGAGACCAAATTTTGTTATGATTAGTTCTGCTTGAATAAGTGTTTGTTCTGATTGAATAACCCATACGTGAGTAGTATAGGAAAAGAAATGGCATCTTATTACCCCCAATCATATAGTAATGGGTGCTCAAATTTGAATAATGCTAGATGGCTTCCAAGTTAGGTCATTTGGAAGTGATAGTAATGTAATGTAACTCCCAATTTAGGTCATCTAGGAGAGATAGTAAAGTGTGCTTATTTGAACTAATTGATTAATTTGATTTGAATGATAAAATATTGCTTTGAGATTGTGTACTTAGTAAATTACTCATGGAGAGGTTTTTTTCTTTTCCCAAGGTTAGTTCATTTGTAGAGAATATATTTGGACTAGTAGAAAGTATTAATTACCATATGGAATTATTTGTACCGTTTGTTTAGATGAGATCAATTTTTTTATAATAGTAATATTATATAAGTGTCGATTGATTATATTATAACATGAGAGGGATTATAGGATGATCCCAATTATATGCCGCTCATTTCGAAAAAATGGTTAAGGGAGGAGAAATGAGCACCGAGCCGAAAGAAATACCTATAAGTTTGTGTAATAGTAAATGTGAAATATTTTTTTGATCGAGATAAAAAAGGGTTGAGGGGACCCTACCCCGAACAAAGTCACAACTCCATGAGAGAAGATTAATACATTACATAACCATAAAAATGATAATATAAAAGTCCATAATAAATGGGCTCCCTAAGAGCAATAGAAAAGAGTAGCTAAACAACAACAACAAAAAAACATAGAGGAACTAACAACATCGTAGAAACTAACATCCAAAAAGACACAGAGATAGTAAATAAAAAAACCCTCCCCAGATCATTTATAGGCTTTTTCAAGCCCCTCCAACACCTTTTCCCATTCCTTAGCCAGAGCATCTATGTTACCAGCCAAAGACACTAAATCGAGACCTTTAGAGTCACCTTTCATTTCCCGCCCGACTATCCACAACAATATAAGCATTAGCGAGCTAACCCAAAGTCCGGAGATGCTACAAAGCTAATTTAACAGTGACAACACTCCACTCTATGTAGTTGTGAGAATAACATGAAAATTGTCCAACTCATTGGTTATGAAACCATAGTTGGCTAAGTTAAAACATCGATCTCTATGCCATGCCCATTATTAACCGCTTCCTCAACCTATGCTTTCACTTATGCTAGTCGTTGAACAAAAGCTGCTCCGAGCTCTTGGTGACTCTCATATGTGAAATAATATTTGATTGTATTGTCACATTATAAATATATATTTTAATAGTATATGTTCCAGATGTAAATATGAGATGATGAAATGTGTAGGGTATGGCGCTAGAGAAAATTATGATCCATATAGTGCAAATAATGAGACAAACAAAGTTACGAGGCTCAAGATATGAGTAAAACTATGTGTCTTGTATTAGTTGCAAAAGTGGTCACAAATAGTCGTTATAGTATATGAAAATTTGAATTACTACATATAGTAATAGTTACAAGGTAATAGTTTCATCATTTGTACTTAGATCGAGTGAAATTTTGAGATCCGATCTTTGAGGATGCCACGTGTTAGAGCAACGAGTTTGACTATATTTGAGAGAGTAGAAGTGGTAATGGCTTCCGAAATCGATGGATGGGTTAGTAAGTGTGATTATTGTTGGATTTTTTTAAATATGTATATTTTTTTCAATTTTAATAAAATTTACGTTATTGTGTCTTTTAATGTTTTTGACTGGTAGAAACATACATGTCATTTCTTTCCCTAGGGACACTATTGCCCGAGTTCCAATTGCTAATGACATGCTTTTGGGTGCCTGTGACCCGCTTCTAGGTGCTAATTTCCTAGAGCATGGATTGCGCACTATTATTATGAATCGGTTATATTATGATTAGTTTGATGTCATGATAAGTGATTTTTGTAGTATGCATGATGTATTAATGGAGGAATTTCGTTGTTTTTAGTGTTGTGCAACATGATATACACTCGAGAGATTTTCAGTGGGCCATCATTTGAGTAATTTTCTTAATTTGGGTTGTCGATGATGAGTGGGATATATTGGACTCATTGCCGACATGTAGACAATTTCTAGATTGGGGGAGGTACCCCACAATATGCCTATGTTGATTGATTTATGTAATAGAAGGTGAGGAGATATGTGTACGTTTTAGTTTCCTACTAGTGAGATGATAGACCCAGAGGATGTATATAAGATATTATGATTGTCAATTATAGGAGAGAGAGTACATGTGATGACTATAGTGGATGCCCAGAGGCGATGAGGGCAAAGTGAGGCGATTTTACGAGGGCACAAGTATAAAAAGAGACTCATATAATTTTAGATGTGATATTGAGATCCAATGTTCAGCAACAGAAGTTTATCAGTAGTGATTCTAGTGTCGCTAATAGCAAAGGGAGGGTGGTGGAGTTTGGATAATGTACAAGAGGTATGATATTTTTCATAGTATAGAGGAGCATGGGACTAGGTATACATGAGCATGATGTGTATTAATCCATTTGTATAGATTCACTTAGGAGGATCACTGGGGGTGTATTAGGAGCCATGAATTTGTTGCACATATGGGCGTATAAGCATATAGAAATATTGAGGCTACTTAGTGGGCCACTTGAACGATTTGGCTCGACCCGAGATATTAGAAGCAAGGTGGGTATGCACCCGTAGTAGGGGGATGGATACAAACATGTATAGGTTGATGATAGATCAGATGGGCCCTGGGGCCATTATATGGAGACCATATAGAGACTATGGTGGATGGGTAGAGGATGGTGTGGAGTAGAAGTGCATTCAATGCACCATTTCGTTAGAGGAATGCTTCCCAAGGGTGACAAAGTTGTTCCATAGTGAGCATATAGACAGTTTGGCATGGCCCAGGATGTTCCCCTAGAGCCATACATGTAGTTGATATCTACTATAGTGGTGAGAATAGAAGTTGCGAGGCTTAGCCGTACATGATCACATTTGGTACATCCTTTTCTAGATGAGGAAGATGTGGCTATAGATCCTATAAAGGTTGACAACATGGGGTGCATCCAGGACTAAAGTAAGTGGCGGGAAACACATTGATGGGTGTCATTATTCCTAGTAGTGGTGGATGTGGGCGGTGAGGAAACAATTGGAAGAGTAGAGGGGCATGTAAATTCCTCTAATGTAGATGGTTTAACAACTACAAGAGCATAACACAAGTATTATATATTGTTATTTTTCATTTTTGTTTGTTATTATTTTGAATGAATGTGAATATGGATAATGATAAATGTTTTGTTATATGATCGCAGTGATGCCTATTAGAGCCTAATTATAGATTTGTTGATACACACATTAATGCAAAAAGATATGCCCCCAGATGTGCTCGTGGGAGGGGGATTCTAAATAAGGTTAATGTTATTGTGGGTGAACATGCCCATTCATTTCAGTCATGGGGCTATAACAACAACCATGTGTATTGTGTTATTGGGTGAGCGTGATGAGGCTCATGTAAATATTAAGAATGGTAGATAGGTCATAGGAGGAGGAGCCCTAGATTAGGATGTTTTTGCTAAATATGTTGAGCTACAAGACTGAGTTGTATAGAAAATAGCTTATATTTCTATATTATGTATTTTGTTAGAGAAATATAGAGGCACATATAAACGTCATAGAATGAGGGTAAAGTCTCTAGTTCTAGAGCTTCTCGCGATTATATATAGTGATAATGAGGATGATGTATGATGTATGATGTATGATGTATGATGTATTGTATATGTTGTAGTGATGCACATGGGATTTCCCCATAGTGATAGTGTTTTGTAACTTATGATTTTTGACGAGATATATATATATAGATGGATATTGATATCATATGTGTTGTTGATGTGCATTGGTATATGATGTGATGATTATTGCTTACACTTTGGGTTGATATGTATTGTTGAAATGGTTGTTTTGATTTGAAATGCATGATGATGTGGAAAGAAATAGATAAGTAATGATTAGAATAGGATTTGTATTTGAATGAGAATGAAGAGCATAGTATGTGATGAATTATAAGTAGATGTATGTGATGAATTATAAATAGATGTATGTGATGGAATGCAATAAGTATTGTGACATAACATTGTTACTTAGAAAATATAAGAGAATAAAATAAGAATGTGTTGTTATTTATATGATGAGTTAATGTAAAACAATTATTTTAATCACGTGTGATTATTATGAAGGGGGAGATGAGTGATTTCCCCTAGTGTGAGAATGAGGTTGATTTAAAAATTCTCCTCACTAATCAAGAATGAACCATAGAACAAGAGTGTTTCATTAGGAAATGGGTTTTTCATGTGTAAGGAGATGCTAGAAAATATATGACATGAAGCACGATGCATGAGTTGTGAAAGGAAAGGTTCATTGATGTAGTATTCCCTCAACATTTAAGTGTGAACCATAACACAAGAGTGTGTCATAGGGTAATGAAATAGAAAATGGATGTCATCTACTAGAGATTAAGAGGCCTCTAAGGTATATATGGAGCATGTGAAGCAACAACGATGTGAGAATAAGTTCCAAATTCAATTCTAGATGGAATTAAACCAAGAATTGAAGGTGTGGTGGGAGGAAGGGAGGAAGTAAGGGGCTTAGAAATCAAATGAGGCATCGTATCAATTTTTGAAGAATGATAGGGTGTAATGATAGGTGGATTAGATGGAGGATACAGATGGATGGTGACCTTAGGAGGTGGGCGGATGATAACTCTAGATGGAGGTGAAGGATCGGGTTAACAATGGTGCAAGCATGTTTATAAAGAATATGATATAGAAAGTGCTTATGCAAGAGAGAGATAAAGAGATGACACCTTTTTCTGCTAATTACTTTAAAAATCATGGAGAGCATAGAAATCATTATCATGATGGCCATTGATGTGGTGGAAATAACAAAGGTCGGTCATGTTGGCTTTACAAGTGATGACGTGGATGATTATCATTATAAGGTAAGCAAATTAATTGGTTGTCAAGTAAAGCACGCAAGACATCATGAGGCTTAACAACATCCAAAAATTACAATGGGTCACAAGTAAGAGGTGGAGAAGTCTTAAGTGTATGTGGATGCGGTGGAGGAGAAGGATGAAAATTACGTTGAAGAGGGTATGGTGATAATGGAGGTAGATTAATGGATGGAAGATGAGAAGAGTTAATAGACACTAAAGTAATAGAAGAAGTAGAAGAGGATGATATAACATATGCAACAATTAAATCTTGTTCTAAATAAACAAATTTTTACAATAAGAGAGTGAAAGATTCACATGTATCATATAATACTTTTTCTTAAAACGTAGGAACCAAGCCATGACAAAATATAAATTAATTTTCTAAATCAATGGGCTACAATGATAAGTGTTGCATATAAGAATTAAAGTAGAAAATGTACTCTAGAATTGTTTTTTTCTTTCCTTGATGCAATGAAGGAAATCGTTCATACATAACCTTAGGGTCATTTTTAGTAATAAATTGTATAATAAAAACATCCTCCATATCATAATAAGTACTAATATATCCATAAGGCAAATGAGTGTACCATTGCAGTGCATGATCAATAATTCTATGAAGAAATGCTTTGAGCAACAAGCGATCATTGTAATAATAAAACATGGGTGAATGATAATGCTTGAGATGTAAATAAGTATTTCTAGTGCCATCAAAACATGAGAATTTAGGCATCATGAATTCCTTTGGAAAAGTAGAATTGTAAATCTTTTTAGGATTAGGATTTACATTTAAAGATTTATTGTCAATGGAAGCATGGTAGGCTTTACTTTCAAGAGCGAGTGTATGAATTTGATATTTCAAGGTGCCAAAAACATACATGAGAGATAGAATATCATTTGAAGGAATATTTGGTGAAGTGAGAGGCATATTAATAGGTTGGATCTTGCCATTGTGAGTTATCATGGGAATGTGAAAAGAACGAACACATGTGTAAAGAGGAAAATGATGTGGAAGAGGATAAAAATGTGGTGGAAGAGGAGGATAACAACATGGATGCTCTATGTAAATGATAGATGTAGACTTAAGACATATAATGAGAGGTGTGTTACTCTTAGGAGTAGAATCATTATGAGAAATTATTTTGGAAGTAGCAGAAAGAGGAGTAGTAAATTCAAATAAAGTTATCTTAAGAGAAATAACATCATCACTACCATGTTCATGATCATAATCATAATCAACATCACTATTAGTCATATGTTCACAAGCAAGTATTTCATCAAGACTATCATCAACATACAAAAAGTGATAGGAGCGCTAATATGATATTTATAATTGCATTCATTAGAAGCATTTTCAGAAGTAGGAAGAGTAGGAGATATAACTTTACATTCATCTTTACTACTAATAGAAATGACATCATGTAAATTTACAAATTCAACATTAGAAGTAACATGATTAGGATCCATATTGTCACAAGCACGAGCATGATCAAGAAAAGAAACTATAGTAATATTATCGTGTTCTATAATAGGAGTAGAAAAAGGTACAAAAACATGGGTCATCATACGAATGAAAATCAACACATGACCTTCAGTCACACTTGATCTCCCGAGGTTGTTCCAGAAAACCGATGAAGAAAGAATGGATGGCTATAAATAGTGAAATATATCGAATATGTGATATGTAGAAGAAAATATGTGGAAACAGGATGAAAAAACTATCAAGGAAAAATAATATCCTCGATTTGCAGCAATATCGGGACTGTTAGTGAAAAATCAAAGCACCCTTGAATGTCTCGCAACTCGATGGGTTGAGACTCTTAGTGTGATTACATAACATGAAGCATCTCTCCAAGTTTGGGACTTTGAAATCGAGAGAGCTCTCCTGGATGAAGGCCAGTTCTGTTAGTGTAAAATCACAACACCCCCAAATGAGTCGTTAGATTTTCTTTTCTAAGGAAGATTCATTTGGTGTGATTCGCATAACATTGAGTTTTCCCCAAAGTGTGGGAATTTTTAGGTGGGAAAACTCTCCGTATTAAAGGCTGGTTCCTATTCCTCTATTTAGGTGCATGCGTGAAAACTTGTAGAGGGCCTATTGCTAAACCTAATCTAAGTTTTACTGAAGGAGACATGGATAAAAGGGATGTAAGAAATCAAACTAAGCTATAAGGTGATGCACCAAAGGAATGATGAACATTTGTTTTGCTAATAGACACAAACCAAAAAAATGCATACAATAACCAAGCACAGATAACCAGATCTATAATGAAAGACCAAATGAAAGCAAAAGAGACAAGAAAGGATCTAAAATTGATCACAAATGTGTTTTATTACTCTGCAGATTGATACAATGCATTACAAAGTGGCCAAAAGGTAGAAAACATATTACAGTCTAGTGGAAGGTCTGAAAAATCCATGAGTTCCTTTGCCAGAAGAAAAGGGGAGCCTGTAAAATAGAAGAATGTCCAACCCTTTACAATGAGTCCCGACCCTGCATTTATAGACTCAATCAAAGAGAAGAAAGAAAGAGAGAGAAGCAGGAAAAGTAGGTTAAAGCTCAACCACTGTACTATTAATGCCTCCTACAAAATCTACCCCCAAATCTGCCTTAACTGTATCAATCTCTGGTTCGGCGCCTTAAAGGAAGAGGAACGCGAGAATAGATCAAACCCGATCTAGTTGTTGAGGTAGATAGATTCGCATTAATGGTCCTGAAGATGTTTTCTCCATTTTTCTTGCCCTTGAGCCCCAAAACTTAAAGTTTTAGATCTCCATGGCTTGGACGGCCGATATCTTTCCAATGGTGTCGATTTACAATATTTCGAGCCCCGAGTCTAAAGATATGCCCCTTCAAAGTTTATATCGAGCTCATACAAAAGGGCGGGAAAAATAGTTTGAAAATGTGCCCCCTTTTGACCTTTGGGACACATGGAGGGCTAGCGCTTGTCTGAAGGTGGCCTCTATATTTTTCTCTTGGAATAGTGTGGGGCTGACACGTGGCTTCCTCCGCCGGCTTGCTTAATTTATTTGTTTCTCGGCTAAGCTCTTTGCTCGGCGAGGTCATATTCCTTGACCGAGGAAATGCAATGATATGACGCTTATTTGAGAACCCTCTCTCAATTTGATTCTTGAATTAGTGCCATTTAGACACTTGGTGCTCTCTCGTCGGTCTGCCACCATGCATTGACTATTCAACTCAACTTTGTCCCCTTTTTGAGACTGGACGCGTGGAGGCTCTGTGCTTGTTGAAACTCCCGATCAAAATTTTTCCCTTGGAGGAGCATCGAGTTGACACTTGGAAGCCTCCATAGGTCTTTGGACTTTTCAATGACCTCTCCCTTCCTTTTTGGGCCTGGGCTACGTGGCGAATTGGCGCTTGTTTGAGTCTTTGCTTTTGGATCTACCCTTAGAGATGCGCCACTTGGACACGTGGCATCCCCACCAATAATTCTATACTTAGCCCTTTTTGAGGCCCGCTTTGCCCACATTTTTACCTTAGTTGACCATTTGCTACGTGGAGGACTGGTGTGAGTTTGAGTCTTCTCTTTAGACTCCCATCTTGGATTTACGTTGAGTGACGACACTGCTTCTTCTTCCAAGCCAAATACTTTTCAACAGCTATACAACTTTTGGGGCTCTGGACGCATGGAAGCCTAGCGCTCATTTGAACTTCCTTTCTTGGATTCAACTTTGGAGAAGCGCCATTTCGACATGTGGCTCTCTCCACTGCCTTCTCCATACTTAGCTAATTTTTGGACTCGTTTTGAACTATTTTGAGCCCGAAGACTTCGATCTTCACAGTTTCTTCTTTTTCTTGCCCCTGGCCTCTCCGTGACATTGCTTCTTCTCCTTTGACCCTACTACTCTATTTCTGAGCCCACCTGTAACCCGTAGAATGGATTTAAAGCCCGGTTCACTCGATAGAGCCATTTTCTGAATTTATCCTACACAAGGTTGTTTGATCTTCGCAGGCCTTTGCCACTTCCATTATAGAGTCCTCTTACAATTTTTTGTAGGAATCAAACATGATTTCTCAAGTTCCTTCAAGGCGGGTCGTTTGATCCAATATTTTTCTTGGGGCAAAATATGGATAACAATTTGGTGACTCACAGGGGTATCTTCTTGCTAGATGAAAATACCAATTACCTTATCATATCTATTGGGCATGTAGTCGCAAACGATGGCCTATTACACTCTCAATATTCATAAGAAATCTTAAAATGATGGTTTCTGAGAGTAGAAAATTGTTTTGACTTGGGGCTTCATCTGTTCTTGAATGGACTATGCAAGAGCAACAAAACAACACCACACAACTATGTACAAAATTTGAAATCATACATGCTCCAAGTAGAACATGCAGGTGTGCAAAGCACTTCTCCGCTGGAAGAAAACCTACCTACTTTATGCTAGCTAAGAGCAAAGGTGAACTAAACAAACCCTCGTAACTAGTTGTACAAAATAGCTTCCATTCCTCAAAATTGGCAGCCCATGCAAATGATCTCGAATCGAACATGGCTGTTAGAATGAGTGAAAAGCTGATAAGAGGCCAATCCTCCACCCAAATCATCAAGGTGTCAACTGAAACAAATCAAATACCTCTTTTAGTTTCTCTCGCATTTAGACCAAGAGGCATTGTAGCTGATCCTTGGTACTTTGATACTCATCCTCATGCTTAGAAGTAAGCATGACTGGTTGTGGATTCTCCCTTGGCTCCAATGAATTCAAGTACCTTATTGGGAAAGGTCTGGTCCTTGAAGTTTTCCCATTGCTTTGAAATTTAACTCCAAAAATGGAGTCTTCCTGCAGACCTTCTTGGATGGATGGGTTGTCTGCAATTTGATTTTTTTCTTCTTGCACATCTACAGACAACTGAAACTCTTCCCTGATGACTGATTTGGAACAGATGTCATCCTTGTTCTCTTTCTCCTCCTTATCCAATATGAAGTTTGGAAGATCAAACTCCTCCAATTCTGATTCAAGAGGACTGTTTTGAGGTGCAAGTTGCTCTTGCACGTTCCCTCCCATGGCAACAGTCTCTTGTTGTTGAAGGATGAATGATGGAGTAACAAATGTTGTGATTTCCATGGGTTCTTCTCCATCAAAACACTCTTCTAAGTCTGATAGGCAATCAAACTCTTCAATGTCCTATTGCTGTGCCAAAGCTTCTCTCTCTTGTATGATGACTTTTAAATCTGAAATTTTCTCATCATGTATAACTTCATCATCAAACATGAAGCTTGTCAGCTCGAATTTATCCAAAAAGTCAGATTTTTGGAGAGATGAAGTGGGAGAGAAAACTGCAACTTCTTGTGCAACCTGCTCATGGTTCAGTGCCTCTGAATTTATCTTGTTCACCCCCACAACTAGAATGCACTCCTCTTTTGGATTTGGAGTAGCTTCTTCTTCCCTTGCTTGGACTGATTGTGTGGCTTGAATTGGGTCATTATTCTCTTGAAATAAAGTGCCAACATGGACACTTCATTCAAAACACATAGATTGTTGATCTTCTTGTTCCACTACTTTGCAAAAAAATCAGCCTTGGCCACCATTGGCTCTTCAACTTTGACCTCCTTAGAAGGTTTCACCATCAAGGGATTTTTGTTATCCCAAATTTGAGAGCCAAGCTCACTAAGCTTTTACTTTTTCTTCTCTATTTGACTCTTCTTTTTCTTGTTCTCCTTGACTGGATTTTTTATTTTCATCTTCCCAACATAGATTTGGGGATGCAAGAGGAGGGATGAATTGGGTTACAACAGATTTTGCAATTGTTTGTGGTGGTGGGGAAGGTATTGATTTTGGATCTTGTGGAGGGGAATTGGATTTGGAAGGGAAAAGGGAAGAGAAATTGAGGTGGGATGGAAGACTAGGGGATGGAGAAGGGAAATTGACATCCGGGGTAGAAGATGGGAAGCTTGGAAATTGGATCTCAGGTTGAGATGTTGCTTCTTGAGGAATGGAGAGAAAATTACCGTATGAAGGTGTAGAACTTACCCATTGACAAGGCTCTCTGACACCAAGTTTTTAAGCCTTTATTTCCTCTATCCATTATGCAAGTTGGGGCGACATTTCAACCATAAATTCTAGCTTCTCCAGAGGGTTGTAGTGTCTTGGAAAAGGGCCTTCCCATGGATAATGTGCCCTGCAACTAATTCTAAATGCCTTCATTTTTATTATATCCCTTGATCGCACCATGTTAGCCTCCATTTTTTGAATCTTCTCTAGTAGATCTGCATTCTCCACATTTGTTATCATTATATGCAAACCCTTGTTCTTGATAAGCTCCATAGCCAAACTAGTTTTGGCATTGTTCATGTGGGCAAGCATAATGATTTTGGATTTGATTAAAATGTTGATCTGGGGGAGTTGAGGAATACATTGGAGGTTGATTGCACTTTGCTGCTGCTGAAAGTGTGAATTCCATGATGGAAATGAAGTCATGATTGCACAACTTCATGGAATGGAAGAAGATGAAAGATGTGGAAAGAAAGATGAATGAAAAAAGTATGAAAATGAAAGGAAAGAAGGTCTACAACTTCAGAGATGGGTTGTTGACCAGATGGAGTCACCAGATGTGTTTACATATGCTTCCAAAGGATGAAACTTTAATAGGAATACACCAACCTGCTAAAAATGAAAATGAAGACCTCTTGGTCCCATTGGGAATGCCAAAACTATTAGTGCAAAATCACAACACCCCCAAATGAGTCGTCAGATTTAATTTTCTAAGGTAGATTCATTTGGTGTGATTTACATAACATTGAGTTTTCCCCAAAGTGTGGGACTTCCTGTGGGAAAAACTCTCTAGATTAAAGGTTTGTTCATATTACTTTGTTTAGGTACATGCATGAAAACTTATAGAGGGCCTATTCCTAAACCTAATCTAAGTTTTACCAAGGAGACAAGGATAAAAGGGATGCATGAAATCAAACTAAGCTATAAGGTGATGCACCAAAGGAATGATGAACATTTGTTTTGCTAATAGACACAAACTAACAAAATGCATACAATAACCAAGCACAGATAACCAGATCTATAATGAAAGACCAGATGAAAGCAAAAGAGATAAGAAAGGATCTAAAATTGATCACAGACGTGTTTTATTGCTCTGCAGATTGATACAATGCATTATAAAGTGGCCAAAAGGTAGAAAATGTATTACAGTCTAGTGGAAGGTCTGAAAACTCCACGAGTTCATTTGCCAAGAAAACAGGAGCCTAGAAAACAAAAGAATGTCCAACCCTTTACAATGATTCCCGACCTTGCATTTATAGAATCAATCGGAGAGAATATATAAGGAGAGAGAAGTGGGAAAAGTAGGTTAAAGCTCAACCATTGCTATTAATACCTCCTACAAAATCTACCCCCAAATCTGTCTTGACTGTATGAATCTCTAGTTTGACACCTCAAGGAAGAGGAAACGGTGGAACAAATCGAATCTGATCTAGTTGTTGAAGTAGATAGATTCTCATTAGTGGCCTTGAAGACGTTGTCTCCATTTTTCTTGCCTTTGACCCCCTAAAACTTAAAGTTTCAGATCTCCATGGCATGGATGAAGCCAAGATATTTCCAACGGTGTTAGATTTGCAATATTTCAAGCCCTGAGTCGAAAGATATGCCCCTTCAAAGTTTGTATCAGGTCCGTACAAAAGGGTAGGAAAACCAGTTTGAAAAATGGGCTCCCTTTTGACCTCTAGGACATGTGGAGGGCTAGTGCTTATCTCGAAGATGGCCTATGCATTTTTCTCTTAGAATAGCATGGGACTAACACATGGCTTCCTCCATTAGCTTGCTCAATTTCTTTGTTTATCACCTAAGATCTTTGCTCAAGTAGGGTCATATTTCTTGACCAAGGACACACGGTGGTATGGCACTTGTTTGAGAACCATCTCTCAATTTGATCCTTGAATTAGTGTCATTCGGACACTTGGCACTCTCCACCAGGTTTGCCACCATGTATTGACTATTCAAATCAACTTTGTCCCCTTTTCAAGACCGACCGCGTGGAGGCTCTGCGCTTGCTAAAACTCCCGATCAAAATTTTGCCCTTGGAGGAGCGTCGAGTTGACACTTGGAAGCCTCCGCAGGTCTTTGGACTTTTCAATGACCTCTCCCTTCCTTTTTGGGCCCGGGCTACGTTGCGAGCCGGCACTCATTTGGGTCTCGCTTTTGGATCTACCCTTGGAGATGCGCCGCTTGGACATGTGGCATCCCCGCCAACACTTCTATACTTAGCCCTTTTTGAGGCCCGCTTTGCCCACCTTTTGACCTTGGTTGACCATTTTCTACATGGAGGACTGGCGCGAGTTTGAGTCTTCTCTTTGGACTCCCATCTTGGATTTATGTCGAGCCAACACCTGGGCTTCTTCCTACCTAGCCGAAGACTTTTCAATGGCCACACAACTTTTGGGGCTCTGACGCATGGAAGCCTGACGCTCATTTGAAATTCCTTTCTTGGATTCAACTTTAGAGAAGCACCATTCTAACATGTGGCTCTCTCCATTGCCTTCTCTATACTTAGCCAATTTTTGGACTCATTTTGAACTATTTTGAGCCCAAAGACTTTGAATCTTCACGGTTTCTTCTTTTTCTTGCTCCTAGCCTCTCGCGTGACACCGATTCTTCTCGCTTGACCCTGTTACTCTATTTTCGAGCCCACCTGTAACCCATAGAATGGATTTAAATCTTAGGTTCGCATGACAGATCCATTTTCTAAATTTATCCTACACAGAGTTGTTTGATCTTCGCAGTCTCTACCACTTCCATTGCTGAGTCCTCCCCGCAACTGCTTACGGGAATCGAATGTGATTTCTCGTGTTCCTTCAAGTGCGGGGTCGTTTTGATCCAATATTTTTCCCGGGAAAAATATGGATAATAGTTCCTATTCCTCTATTTAGGTGCACACATGAAATTTCCAGAGGATCTATTCTGAAATCTATTCTAACTTGCTAAGGAGATAGGGTTAAGAAGATGCAAGAAATTAAACCTAAACTAACAGAGGTGATGTACCAAAGGAATGTTGAACATCAAATTTTCTATCAAACACAAACCATTAAAATGTAATACAACCACCATGCACAGATAACCAATATTGTAATGAAATATCAAATAAAGGCAATGAACACAAGAGAGGGTTGAAATCATCCACGAAACGTATTATTTCTTCACAAATTGATACAAAACATTACAATGGTGGAGAGTAAAAACTTGCATTATAGTCTTAATAGAAGGTTCGAACTCCACGAATTCATCTGCAGACTAGAGAAGAAGGGAGGGTGTAAAACCAAAATGTCCAACCCTTTACAATGATCCAATCTCTTACCTTTATAGATGAATCAAAGAGAGGAGAAGAAAAGAGGTGGGAAATCTGATTTGCAAGCTCAACTACCAGCCATCAATGCCTCTCAGAATCCCCTTGAATCTATCAAGTCTACCTCTCTATGTCTATTTGGCGTGTTAAGGAAGGAAGAATGACAGATCAAATTAAATTTTATCTGGTTGTTGAAGCAATTAGATCATACATTAATGGCATGAAATATGTTTTCCTATTTTTCACCCACCTACTCTGTCAAAATTAATGTTTTAGGATTCCATGGCATAGAGGAGGTTGAGACCTTTCCAACGGTACCAAATTTGTTGAATTTTGAGCACTGGATCAAAAGTTATGCCCATTTGAATATTTGAATCGAATCCGTACAAAAATGGCGAAAAAACAAATTTTACAAAAACGGATCCGTGGGCCCAAAATTCACTTTGCGCCTTTTGCAAAAAAATGTGAAATTCCCAAAACCCCCTGTTGCTCCATAGGCCTGAAATTCACTTTTCCCAAAAGCCCCCAAGCCAAAGAACCTTCTCATTTTCCATTTGTCATCCCCGGGCCCGCCGGCCCGCATTTTCCACTTAGCAAAAGAAATCCTTCCCGGCTTGTGGGCCTCGCAATTATAACTTGTGCCTTTTGTGAAAGTACAAAATGCCAAAATATCTCCTTCCACCCCACCACCTGCAATCTTCCCCTTTGGCGAAAAGTCTTTCCTGTGCTCGCCACCCACTTTTGGCAAAAAAACCTTCCAAGGCCCACCTTCCCGCTTTGACCTGAAACATGGCCACATGTCCCTTTTGTTTGGTGGGGTCATATTTTTGACTCGTGGACACATGGAGGCTTAATGCACGTTTGGGACCTACCTCCAAATTTTACTTTTGAAGTTTCATCGTGCCGACACACTTTGGCCGCCTCTGTTTAGACTTTTCAATGGCCAAATCTTCTTTTTTTTAAGCTCGACACGTGGAGGGCTGCGCTGTTTGGGACTAGTCTTTGATCTGACCCTTGAAGATGTGCCGATGAAACACGTGGAGGCCTATCCTATTTCTTCCATACTTAGCTGATTAAATGGCCGGCTCATGTCCCTTTTTTCGGACCTTGGACATGTGGAGGGATGGTGCACATTTGGAGACCACCTTTTAGGATTGACCTTTGAGTTGCACCATTGAGGCATGTGGCACCTTTGTGACTCTACTCAGTACTTAGCTGATTCAACGGTCATCTCTTCCCCTATTTAGACTCGACCACATAGCGAGCTCGCGCTCATTTGGGAACCCGCTCTATATTTCACTTCTAAAGTTGTGCCGAGTTGACACGTGGAGGCTTCCGTTGACTCTCTTATACTTAGCCGATTAAACAGATGACTTTGTCCTTTTTTTGGACCTTGGACACGTGGAAGCTCCATGCTCGCTTGGACAACCACCCTTGGCTTTGACCCTTAAAGGTGCGACGTTGAGACACGTGGTGCCTTCCACCGGTCCTTTTATACTTAACCGATTTGGGCCCGCTCTGAATCATATGTGAAGTCTGAAAACTTCGAGCCTTTCCCTATTTTCCTCCTGAGAGCCTCTGGCCTCCTTTGACATTGTTTGATCCTTCACCGACCCTGCTCCTCCATTGTAGAGCCTGCGCCGCCCCCGATTGTTGGATTTGAAATGTGGGCTCGCATGACTGAACCGACCCTTCGATTTCTTCCCCGTGGGATGTGTTTGATAAATTTTTCCGGGGCAAAATTGGGATAACAGATCTTCTCATCAAGGGAAGGAAAGGTTATTCTTACTTTAATGGTTCTAATGGATGGGTCAAAAATAGTAGCCACACGAAGACCGTAATAAATATCGAGCTCCATGGAAATCCTTTATAATTATTGTGGGATACGTGGAAAATGAATGGATGCCTCGTAATGATCTCCAGACAAGGTCATAAAATAAATTAGATAGAGGCATGGTTCCACTAGCTCTAAGGATGGCTAGCTAGTTTAGTCCAGAGTGGGGGCTCAATGAGCTTCATTATTCGAATGTACAGCTTGTCTAATAATGTCTCAAGCGGAAAGGGTGATGTCCTAAAGATTAGTGTACATAATCCGATGTCTAAGTCTAGTTGGATTTTGGGTCCGTTCAGTTGGGGGACCACCGGATCATAACCATAAAATCTCTCTCGGGTGTGGTCCTCAGTATGGTCATATGTGTTTGATCTAGAATCTATTGTCATGTGCGATCCAATATTCATAAGCCTTATCGACCGCAATGTTTAAAGTGTTTGGTTGTGTAATTTTGTTTGATTACTTGATGGTGTTATGAGGACAAGCATATGAATTCCAAAGATATCTATGTCGAGTGATAATTTAGGGCCCTTTCAGTTGGGGGACTTGTGGATCACTATCGTATCTTCGTTCTTACTATGGTCCGATGATTGTCACATGCACATTCATGCAATTTTAATCTAATCAAAGAAAATAACAATCTAATCTAAATAAGCAAATACTACACTATGTTTTTATATTTTGTAATATAAAGGAAATGAAATGATACAAAGTAACTTATCTAATTAAAAGAAATATTTTTGTGATTTTCTCGAACATTTCGAATTACAAAAGAAATGAAGAAATGAAATCTTCTAATCCTAATTAACAAATCCTATACAAATAAATAACCAGATGTAGTTATTTATCTGTGCAATAGTGTATTAAATATATTCTAATCAAAACAAAGATTTTTCCAATTTATAGTTGTGGATTATTAAATCTTCTTCTATCTCAGAGACACGGGAAGATTTAAAGCTTCAGAAGCTTTTCTTCCCCTGTAACTTCTCGGATAGAATATGTGAGGATTTAAGGGAAACCAAAATTTACAATAGATTTATTATCTATGGTGATATAGCAAGCTTCCTCTAGATATTCTTCCCTCACAAATCCACAGGGATAGGAAGGGAAGGATCTATCACCAGAAACCTCTATAGAAGATGTGAAAAGATTCTTGGAAATGAATCTAACTATTTGCAATAAAGGAAATTGATTTCTTCTACTCTATTTGATATGTGTGTGTACGTTCAGAAATGAAGAAAATAAAGAAATGAAGAAACTTAATAACAACCCCAACCTGGAATTACAAAGTATAAAGGAAAATCCAGGTTGTGGTATCACTTTGTCCCCTTAGTTGTCTTTACCAATATTTTGTGTCCACTTGAGTCCAAGGAATTTGGGAATGCAGAGGAAGCAACAAGAAGAAAGTGCTGGAGAAATAATTGCTTGATGGCGGTATGGTTGTAATACATACATAAGAAAGGCAACATAAGAGTACAAAGCTTGGATGTGCGATTTATAACAAGATTTTGGCAACTCAACTAAGAAAGATACACAAATAATCTCTCGACCATTTGCTTTAGAAGAAGTGATGGTTTTATAGAAGGTTAATTGGGCAAAGGCATTATCACACTTGGCAGCAATGGGGTGCCACATCAACACATGAAAGGTAATTTTGATCAATCAATCAGAAATAAAAATGAAAGAGGATATTGCCACAAGTTAGTCGCTTAAAATCTACTAAAATGATCAAGAAATGTGCTCTACAAGTGAACTAAAGTGAAGAAATATACATCTAATTCATGGACGAAGAGTTCTGGAAAATTTGCGCATAACTCGCCACCCATTACAGGGAGGTGGTTACAAAATCTCCACCCAAATAGGGTGGTGGTTTACAAAACCGCCTCCTGGCGGGGTGATGGTTTTATAACTATAGGCTAAGTAAGGTATACTAGGCTACAAATATAAACTGCGAGAAAGGTTTAGGAGCTTGAACGCATTTACAAAAGACATGAATCATCATTAGGTATTTTGAACCATTTTTCCGACAATGCAACACATGTAAATTTGGTTGCATACAATGACTATAGAAGATGAAGGGGAACATGAAGAATATTTTTTTCAAGGGATACTATGTAAATGTTAGGGGATTCATGGCTACTAGGAAGATTGTCTCGTAAAAGAAAGATGTTTTTGAATACATGAAGAATCATAATTAGGATTGTGATAAAGCTCACAAAATTTAGATTCTTCAGCAATATAATAAAAAAGGGTTCCAAGAATGTATTGGCCATATTATGATTAGGATAGGAGGACCTATTTTTATCCATGATGGTTTTGGAGATCTTAGGTAATAATTTTGAAGAAAAGTGGGATCATTAAATGATTTAGTAAAAATATAAATTAAATATAATTATAGAGGAAATGATATGATAAAATATAGTAGATATAGAAATCGCAAACACTCAAGTGATGGAAAACTATAAGTGAATAGGAGAGATAGATTACATAGATGAATCTTGCATAATATGAAACTGATCTAGGTAGTGAAAAGTGTTTAATTGGATTGGAATAGTGTCACAACTACTTTCTATAATATTGGGAACATGAGAATAATGCTAGACACGGCACTCATTGTTGGATAGAGGCACTGTGTGTGCCTGTGACTATTCCTAGCACTAGTGATCGCACACAAAATATTAGAATTTAATTTCCTCTATGTCTCTATGGTTTCACAACCACTTTCAATCAGTTGCTTGATATTATCTCTTTGATCACCAAGGGTACCTCGTAACTCCGTAAAATAAATCATAGCTACCTACACAATCTCATAAACATGTTAGATTAGAATGAAAAATGCAATATGCGAAGTCGAATAACCCTAGCGGTCACTGATGACTCCATATATTTATTTATTCTTCTCGTTTTTAATAATATCCTTAGGTTTCCCTTTATCCACTAACACTAAGATAGTAAGGTTATTTCTATATAAGATGAAAATGTGTGATATATAATTGAGCACTTCCCTTCCTATGTAGTGTATGTCTTTGTCAAAAGTTCACCCCTTTGATAGTAGTGTTAGTATGTATATGTGATTGACCTTTAGAATATTTATCCATAATAATAGAGTGTATGTTGTGCACATATATGGATCTTTTGTTTAAATTTCGAGTACTAGCAACCCAAAAGGCCGAATATGAGATCGGGATAAGGTTAAGAAAACAAAAAGGCCAATCACAAATGTTAAAAGAAGTAAAAAGAATAAACATTACAGAGTGCCTGGAATGGACATAAAAAGTGCTAGTGCTAGTGTCCAAAATGGGAGATAGTGTTTTGAGATAAATGATGACAGATGTAAAAATATTAATGACAGTGGAGCCATGTGCCCGACCATAAATGGGTATATAAATGATAGGTGTGAGAGATAAAGACAATATAAACAATTAAAAGAAGTGGATGGATAAATGATTGTGTAACAAGTGAATAATTTTCTTAGTTAAGATCTCATGCATGTAACAATATACTTAATGGCATAGTAAAATAGTAGTACGCATGTGATTTTTGGTCTACAATTGCCCCCTTTTATGTTATTTGAATGAAATTCAAGAAGTGTACAGAAGTAAGGAGCATACTTGTATAGAGTCCAAAGAAGCAATGTTGCAAAGTGCATGTCGAATGTCACAACTTATAGTGTGGAAAACCATGGATCAACACTTATACCCATTTGGCGTTAGTGGAGATAGAAAATTGTCATAGGGAGCACTTAGAGAGATAGTTGAAATGATTTAGAGATTTTTAATTTTTTGAATTGTTTTTTCAAGGTGATAGAAGAGGTAGGGAGTGATCAATTCCCAACCTAATTTTGTTTCTACAGCTTATATCTATTCATCTACCTATCCATTGGTTGTTATATAGTGGTGTATGTTATATAGCGTCATATCAAGAGTACAAAGTTCTCTTCATTGAATTTGGGGAAAATGTTTTTAAGTGACGGGAACCCATGGTTTTGGGAAGTGGGGTATTTTGAATTGGCGTAATGAATAGGATATTCATCATTTGGGAAGTTTGTGTTGGATGTTTATTTTTACTCCTAGATGTTTATGTACCGACATACCATTCTCACCTTCATATTTCATCTCAATGTTATTGTTTTTATGTATTTTCACTAATTGTTATGTATTACTTGAAGTATTTGGCAAAGGATTAATTAGTTAGTAATTATTCACTCCAATGTATCTTTGATTTGTATGCAACCCATTCCTACTCTTTATGGAATTCATTTTTAATCCTTTATCCGAATGAATACTTTTATCTCGAAGGGGATGCTTGATTAGTGTCCTCATTGGATTTTATTAGACCCACTAAGGAACCCCCATTTATATCCCTATAAGCCTAAAAATATTTTTCCACTTCATCATAGAAAGTGATGTAGAGTTCTCAATCACTTGTGTTGGTGCCGAATGAGTTCTTTCTTGGTTATTACTTCAAATATTTATTATAATTCAACTTATTCTTTTATTTTCTCATATTTTATTCTTTAATTTGTTGCTTCTAATAATTGTTTTCATCTCTATTGTTGTTTTGAGATTCGTAATGATCTCCAAGTTTTGACTTATTTTTCTTCACAACAATGTATTCTTTGTTGTCCTTTGTTATCTGTTAATGTCCTTGATTTTTTAATGTCACCTCCTTTTCCCAAAATTTCCTTTTCTTGTAGTGTTTAAATATTTGTTGCCTTTAAATATCTTGGTCACGATTGGCACGAACATTTTTAATATTATATAATGTTTAGTCAGAGTTAAGGAAGGTTGTGAAGGATCCATTCGACATCATTGAAACCACCAAGTTACTTAGGATATAATCTTAAATGGTACATGGGTTCTCAAGGCTTATTCCCGAATGTGATTTCATACAAAGAGACCTTGTAGGTACTTGGATGTATTTTGAAGTTTTTCATGTAGATTATTTTTTCAATTATTAAATGGACTGATTGGTGCATTAGTTTTCCATGTCATCATCAATAATAATGGTTATTAAGAGTATTTTCAACTAACTTAATTTCATGTTTAATTTGATATGACTTATATTCAAGACATGACACCAAAATCTAGTATACATATATTTTACTAAGATACTAGACACAAAATCCAATATACCAAAATCGAAAGTGCAAGCACATAACATAATACTAAAATATATGAAACAACAATTTTGTATTCCTCAAGATAAGTTCTTTTATAATTGTTATGGTTCGTAAGACCTAATACAAGTTTCATTATCCCTATATTATTTATACTAGCAATCGTATGTGGAATGTGCAATGGAAACACCGAAGGGGATGCATTGAAGGATTTATACTTGAGGGAAATAAACTTGTGAGGAGGAGGGAAAAAGAATAAGAATGAGGGAGGAAAAGTGACAACACCTTGACATCATTATTCCTTGATGTTTGAAAGGAATGTTTACCGATGCTTGTATTTAGAAGTGTTTTGTAGCTTAATCAATTCTTGAGGCATTGAAAATAGAGGGATTTTTCATAGCACACCATATCCTTCTTCAATCATCCAAGGCATCCAAGGTTACAAATAGAGAACATGTTAGTGTGAAGATTACAATCTATTGATGAGTCAAAATATTTGTTCTCTAATACAACTTCCTTTTTCTCCTTAATGATACAACATGGAAAATAAAAGAACTAGATTAATATTTTTAGTGTAAGAAATTGTATTAATATTTCTATTTAGAAAGAAAACAAACTCTTTAATATGATATGGAAAATCAAATGATTGTTTCTCTTTGTTGTTAGGTACCCATGCACTTTACAAAAACATAAATTGAGTGGGTGATGTCTTCTTAGGGTGGCGTAGTTGTATAAGGCCCCCACATTAACATGACCCCATACTATTCATTAACCAAGAAAAAAACCATAATCTTGTTGATTCACCATACATCAAATATATAAACAATATTAGTGGCTATCATAAGATTGGAATATGTTTTTATATGTATCAAGTTGCCTAAAATATTTAAATTTAATAAGTATAATCGATTTAGTGTAATGGTTATTATATTTTTAGCATAGTTTTATTTAAAGGGAAGTCAAGATCGGTTACACGAGTTGAAAAAGTGAGCATTTTTTGTAATGATGGCACCTTGGAGTCTACTCTATCAGCACATTCTCGAAAGCTTTGGTATTGCCTAATTGCAACCCAAACTTGATATATGGACATAACAGGTATTCAATAATGCTTTATTAACTATAAAATTTTATATTATTTTGTGCACGTAAAACCATAAAAATGTGAGTTGTATCATCCATACCCAAAACTCTAGTTTGGATTTTATGCCATATGTGCACTCAAGGTCAAAATATTGCCTAACGTCACTAGAGAGTGCATTAATAATATTTTTGCATGTGTGGGGACATTCAATTTGTAATTCTCAAAGAACAACCTTGTAACTATATGACCACATAAATAAATGATTATGCCATATGTAGAAATATTAGTATGAATCTAATGCTTATTATGTAAAAGGTGGGTGAAGAATTAAACTCCCATATGAATAGTTTAATTCTTTACCCACCATTTTACACACTTGCATGCCCTAGCTGCCACAATATTTTCCAAACATGATTTTGTGTCATCTTGCTTTTATCTTGCTTTTAATTTTGTAATTTTTTTCTCTTGTTTATTATTATCGTGTTGAAAGAAGGTAGGTATCCACACACAATAAATCTTTTCAATTTCATTTTTTTCAATCTAATGTTGTCACCTATTAAATATAATGTTTAGAGTAAAAAAACATTTATAATTAGTCATAAATTATATTAGTGTATCATTTTATTGGTTGATAATCTCCACCCCGTATTCTCCACAAAAAAACAAACCATGAATTAGGCATTAAATTTAGGAAGACGTGTACAAAGGAAATTAATACTTACAAATTTTGCATTAAATGGACTTTGGAGAACCGGAAGTAAATAGTTCATATTGTAGGTTGCATGGAGCTTACGTGTTACTTCCAAAGTGAGCGAAGGGATAAAAATATGAATTCCAAAGAAAAGGTAGGTAACCATTCTAAAAATTCCCCGTAAGAAATGTGGCTTGATGGAATCTAATGATCGCTGGACGTGTATAAAAATGGGTTTCTATTTGCCATCACGGATACAAAGATTTAGTTCCACCGCCACATGTAGAGGCCGCTACCACAACCATCGACTTTAAATATTCTCAATGATGTAAGATAATCTTATTAAGGCTTTATTTGCTAGCTAATCTTGTGTTTTGTTTATAAAGAAAAATATATGGAGGGAAACATCCTTAAATGTCTTGTTAATCATGTTTTTCATATTTGTGGAGGAAGATGTCTTGAAAGAAGTTACTAGGAAAATATCTCGATGTTATTGGGTCTCCCGAGATGTATGAAACATATAAGGAGTGATAGGGATCTGCAAATGTGGCATGCAAAGACAGAGGACTCCAATAATGCCGATAATAGAGGATTGTTAAAAACATCAACGGTGTAAAAAAATTTGTGCGTCAACACATGTACTCCAAAATTTCCAACGCCCATCCTCTTACACATGTCGAATCAAAAAGTATCCTCCCAATAATTGAGACTCCTAAAATGTGATAGACATCCTCTAGGGTGATAGTCCACTCACCCCTAACACCTAGAAATTGGAAGGTGTTCCGATCTCGCATCCCAAGAAGAAAATAAGTCACATAGTATGTGACCGGTAGTGCAATGTGGGTGACTCGTGCAATCCTCAATATACCCGCCTCTCCGGAGAGTATCCTACTCACCCGAGAGAGACATCTAACACTACCGGAAGCCAATCACACTCCCTCTCTCACTCCATATAATGTACTCTTCCTTCTACAAAACACCCAAAAACACGTAAAAAGAAGCAAGTTAGTGTCAAGATTGCATCGGAAAATCATTAAAGAAAGTAGGAATACTAGAAATGTAAAATAAAACTCAAAATAGTGTTGTTCTAACACTCTATAGAGGACCGCCACTCGAGCAAAGGCGGTTCCAGAAACCGCCACCTTTTAGCGGTGGTCCCGTCTCGCGACTACAAATGGGTCGCATGCCCTAAAAATGCTTTAAAATGCAAAAAAATGACCATTTTAGCTAAAATAAAAGCCTACCCATTAGGTGTCCCCCCTAAGAGACACATTTAAAACTGACATTTCTAAAAATAACCCCCACACAAAGATTTCATCATTTTAACATTTTGGGTGCAAAAACGTTAAATCAAGAAGAACTAACCTGGGATCTCGCGGGTCGAGGTTCTTCTCGCGAGGCATGATCGCTATCTCGATACGAACATTTTGACTATACTCTCGTTGGAAACCGTCACCGTGGGTCCCAGAGCTCAAAAACTATCAAATCAACACGCGCAAATGAATAGGAAAATGAGCCCGTTACACACACACACACATATATGGTGTTTTGACTCATTTTTAATGCCCCTTTGCAGGTATAGAGTGCCAATGGAGGTAAGTTCATATCCCCGCACAAATGGTAAGTCCTCATTTCATACTAATTTAGTATTTTTTTTTGATTTATTTTATCTATCTACACTTGAGGCCTTTTTCCATTTTATAGGTAGCGGGAACTCGGATGGTGACATTTCGACACACAAAGGCGTGTTAGGTATAATTTATAGCCGATGTTACACATACCCCAATGATGATACAGGTCACCTCGCAAGGTGTTTGGGATCCAGAGAAGCTCACGAAGTATATGTTAGCATCCCAAATGCTTTATCCAAGTTCCTTGTGCTTCGATTTATCCTCTGCCTTTCTTTTTCTAAGCTTTTTGACCTTCAGTGATGAAACCGCCACCTCGCCAGTGGACGGTCCTGTAACCACCGTGCTCTCGGGGGTGGTCCTTCATGCATTTTCTAAAGACATTCTTTTGATCGTGAATTGCGTAATTTTTCAAATTTCACCAACTTTTCTCAACCGCCTTAGCTTATATTAATGTTTTATGTTCCCTGGAATAGTGTTTCTTCATTGTTTAATGGTAAAAGAGTTCTAATAGGAATTACCTTTGGGTGAATGTGAAATCTATAAATAGCCAACTTGTTTTCAAGAAAATGGCCCCTCAACTTCTCATTTCCATTGTTTAGTCTTTGAATTTCTTGCTTAGAACTCATTTTGTTTTCATGTTTGCATCCATGCTAGTTTTTCCTTTGCTATTAGAAGCCATTCGATCTTCTTACTCTAGTCTTGTTCATTGTTGTTCATACAAATTAGTTTAGAGAAGAGTAGTGTCATTTGTAGATTGAATCCATTAGAGTTACAGGTTGTGTTCTTCACATAAGGTAGATTCTAGAATCTCTCGATACACTTGTGTTGTATTCCCGCAATAAATCCCACTAGGAATTACATACGCCAAGCTCTGTCACTTGTGCTATCCCTCTCCTACTCACATTATATTTGGTCTATATCCAAAGTTGTCATTGTTCAAAATACCTTTTTCTGTTGATGCTAGCATATACACACTCTTTTGGATTCACGTGAACACGAAGGAACGAGGAGATCATTCCGAGGGGACAAAATCATACACTACTAGATTTGGATTTGATGCAAATTCCAGTTTTATCTCAGTTCTAGTTAAAACATATCAAATAGAGTAGTGAAATATTTCATTTTAGTTAAATTTCATTTTCGATATTGCCGGGAAGCTGTGGGGATTGATAGTTTCTCAAAACTATGATTCATTCCTCACTTCTGAGGTAGGATCGAGAGTCTTCAATTAAGTTAATCAACTATCTAGTTATTTAGGATAAACTCACAACTACACAGCAAGTAGCTACACCGATACCTTGCTTGTTTTAATTTTGTTATTAGATTAGTTTCATTTTCTAAATATATTAGATTAGTTTCTTTTCAATTCTATTAAAATTCTATCAAAAATACAAAAATACAAAAATAGAATAATATATATTTGTTGTAGATATATCTTGCATAATTATTTTATTTCGTTTCAGTTAGGTTTATATTGATCTTGTATGACAATCACGGGACCTAGGGAGCCCAGGGAATACGTTTTTGAGCCAATCATGCCTCAACCCAATCTTGTTGTAGCATTAACTGACATAGACCAAAATCTCAGAATTCAGGTCTTCCGAACAACAACAGACCTACAAGAAATCAACACACAACTAAGAGGATTAAACATAGAAGATGACAAAGCACACACATTCTAGTCAAATCAACCAAATTATAGACTACCTTGATAGATATCCATATGACTGTAGAAGGACCTGAAAGAGAGCAAACATTCGGTTGTGATCCACTAGTCCCACAACTAGATGTAGGAGACCTCCTCATCGATATAGACACTACTAGCTTACGTATCCAAGTTGTCGTAACACCTGTTAGGTACTCGACGAGAAAATCGTGTAACTTCTAGTTCTAAATGTAGAGGCCAAAAGGCATACGATTACTAGATACTCGAAATCGGGGTTGACTCTTCACATGACCATAGGAGGTCCACAACAACCACGAACTTACGGTTGTGATCCATAGGTCCCACAACCCAACGGGCCTACAAATCAATCAAATATTGACACCAGCTTGCGAACACTGGTGTTTAGGTCTTCTCCACTTCCACCAGACATCATCACACAACTATCATTATTAAACGTAGCAGCTAACCAAGCTAAAGATTTCTGGACTAGACCAGAAAATCATCCATAAAGCACCAAAAGATCCACTACACATTTAACCATTCCATTTTCATGACCTTGATGGGAGATATATACGAAACACCCATAGGTCATCTTCCATGTATTCCACAACCCATAGATCGGATCACGGCAGAGCTCGATATTGATTGGAGCCTTCGAGCAGCTATCCTCGCCGAATGATCTATCACACCGGTTCAGGTTAGGAGGGCCTTCTTTGCCTTAGATTCACAGATCCCATTATTGCGTGTTGAAGACATAAGATTACCTAACTAGTTTATCTACACCCCATGTGTATTCCATCCCCACCACTGTCTCGGCATGACCTCAGGGAGGTTGGGTGCAAGGAAGAGTTACTTGTAGATTCCCATGCTCGCATGTCACTTTTCCATCGTACAAAATTGGTGAACCCAACATGAAACTTCCTACCTTCTGGTTTGGAGTCTTATTTCTACTTGTTCTTCCAATTAGTATACTTTTCATCTTTTCCACCTCATTAGCCTTCACATCAGCTTCACCAACAAAATTGGTGAACTTGATCCGAATCAAACACGCAACCTTCTTGTGAATCAAACTAATATTCCTCTTTCTGTTTTCTTTTCTTTCATCCACGCTCTTTTCCCATTATTCTACGGTATTCATATACCCCCGAATATGTCGGGATACGATGCATATGGTAGACCTCTCCTAGGTCTTGAAGCATACTATGATCAACTAAATAGACAACCATCACCCTTGCTCTCAAAGATGGGGTGACAACTATTCAACTAACCGATTTTCAACACAAACTCCACCTCAAAGGACTAGATATAGTTATTCTTTTCAAATAGAGGAGTTGGATCAGCTCACTCAAACGCAACAACCGAGCCTTTAGGCTCAAACAACATGACGCTCACCGGAGAATCTAGTTCATCTCCTCGGTGTTGCTTAGACCAAAAATTAGTAGACAATCAGATCCATATCTGTTTTTAGATGATGAATACTTAGCATGTTATGCTAGGAGTGAACAACACTCTCAAAATATGTACCCACATAGGAGGTTTGCAAACACAACCCGAGGTCTCGTTCCAAGAAAACACCCCCATTCCTCCACCTATAGGAAGTGCCCTTGGAAAACTTGGCAGGCACCGATCAATTATAGCAGGTACCATATGCCTATACAACCTCAAGATATACAACAAACATCCACTAAGACAAAATACCATGTCTTCACCAAACGAAGTCATCTCAGCCTTAGTTGAGAAGGTTAGAGGGTTGGAACTTTCTCAAGCAAATCAAAATCCACAGTTCATGCAAGTAGGAACTTCCAATCCTCCACATCATCCTAGCCAAGTAGACCTCCTCACAGGAATAGGCACGTTGGGTATGCCCCCTCAGTACTTACAACAAACGCCAACTAGAACCACGTTTTCTAATGCCACTCTAGTTGAGAATATAATACCTCTCGGTTTAGTACAAAACAACCCATTCCTGAGAAATGCTCCTCCATACTTAAACATGTATTCCAAATCACCACAGGAGATATGTTCTCTTCTCCCGGTATGTTTTCTCAAACACAGGGATTTCCTTATGCCCCTACAAATATATATGCTACGCCATATCAACAACCCATTCCACCTCCACCCTCAAAGAAACACCATTAATGGTCGAAACCTATGCGATAGAGACTTATTCAAATATTTGAAAGAACCTTTAGACTTCACTATACGAAGAGTCATGCTTCCAAGACCTCTCCCCGATCTACCCAAGTACAAAGGAGAGGGAGACCCAAATGCACATATTAAGGCCTATACCACAACCATTCGAGAACTTCTCCCTTGGGATGGAGTTGTTGCTAAAATATTCCCCAAAACTTTAGAGGGTATCACCCTCGATTGGGTATTACTAGAATACCCGAGCCTCAATACATTCATTTAAACAACTTCGCTTTCGTAGTTCATCAAGGCATTCAACATGAACAAATTGTTGAGAATAGAATCGTGAGAATTCTTGCATATCAAACAAGAACACAATGAATCTGTTTCTCATTTCATCCAAAGATGGCGTACAGTCCTCTATTCTTCAGCAAGCACTCCAAACATGGATCAGATGGAACTATGTGATTTATTCCTTCATTCTCTCAGCAGAGAGATAAAGGAAGAAGTCCAGAAGTTCCCACTAAGAACTTATGATGAAGTGCTCGAGAGTGCTCTCCAAATAGATCAAGCTACAATAGATAGCGGTCAGTAAGACATATGGAACAAATGGGAGGTTAATCATCCCCAACCAAAACACTACGACTTATCCTACTACCACAAACACCAATCAAGGACCTAAAATCCTTAACAAAAACCGCGGAGTGACAACAGATGGAGTGACTGACCAAACTAAAAAATAAAACGTTGTAAATGTTCCACCACCAGTTAACAATCAACGAAACAACAATTTTACCCCAACAATCAACGCGGTGGATTTTAATCGTCCCCAATGACAACAACAACAACAACAATAGCATCCAAACATAGGGTCCAAGTCAAAACTCAATTGGATATCAAAACCAAAACCAAAGGCAACAAACGCAAAACTTTAATCCTAATAGTCAATAGTTTAATCAGAGTTTTGGACCACAACACGTGCCAAACCAACAACCTAGGAGTTATAATCCCAACTCGTATTGTGGTTTCCACAAAATTTGAGGCCATGACACTAGGACTTGCCACGATTACAATAAGTTCATGCAACATTTTCTAGAAGAACAAAGACAACTCTTCATAGATATGTTCTTAACAGATTCTGTGACACCTATGCCAAATACTTTCACAGGGCAGTTTCCCCTCAAAACGCACCTCTTAAGATCTTCAATGATCCACTTCCAAATCACAATAACAATAATAAGTTAAATCCAAATGGGACGAACAAAGGTGTAATGACAGGAAATAACGATCATGAAGCCTCAACTTCACTAAATCCACCTATTGTGCCACCGCAATTAGGAAATCAACCACGAACCAAGATAGTTGGTCTAGTGGAGTTAGATACTGAGCTACACGTAGAAGCCATAACAAGAGCACGAGAATATTCTTCTCAACCAAATCCAATCTATCCACTAGAGCCAGATAACATTCAACAAATGTTGGTAAAACCCATAGGTGCTTATGATTTAATTAATGACTTAACAAAGACCTTCTCTCACATCTCCTTTTTGGACTTATTGAAAAATTCTCCTGCCCATAGGGCTGCTCTTTTAGAAGCACTAGGTCTAGGTCATTTAATTAACATCACTCCACCTCCCGAAACACAAGTAAACCATATAGACTTCGATATCCACCCTCCAGGGCAGCCAGATAGGGATACCGAGTTTATATTCAACATAAACAAAATGCCAACAGATGCTGAAATTACACATAGAGGTGATCCGGCCTTGCATTTACAGGTGTGGGTTTACAATAATTACGTTAAACGCGCAATGGTTGAAAATGGGGTAGTATTTAACATTGTCCCCTTCTCTTTTCTTCAAAAGCTAGGATATGGAGAAACAAACTATTCCACAACAAGAAATACGCTAAGAGGTTATGACAACCTTAAAGCTACTTCAATTGGGACTATAATACTACCAAATACCTTAGGACCCAAGACAATCCTCACTAAGTTTTATATCATAGATCGAGAAACCAACTATAATATGATCCTCGGTCGACCATGGATACATCGCATGAAAGCAATCCCTTCTACTTTATTCCAAGAAATAAGATTCTTACACCTAGGGAAGATATTCGTAGCAAAAGGTGACCCAAAACCATTCGACATACACCTAGCAGACATGAAAGAAAAACTAGGCATTCACTCGAGTTTGAACTCCCAACAAACCAACTTAACAAACCAATCGACTCAAAACCGCAAGAAAAAATTAATACCTACAATAGAACTAGAAATTACGAACCTAGTCAAGAGCATCCCAACCCTCAAGGATGAAGCTAACATGTTGTAGAAACAATGTCATTAGGAACTACTACAAAAATTGTCAAGTTACTGGAACAAGATCTACCAATTTTCTTACCATTTGATTCCACAGGTATGGGATGTACCCTAGGAGTTGGTTCTCTTCCAGCAGAGGAACTTTGCATGGTAGAAGTAATCGAAACAGAAGAAATAGACACAAAGAATGTCCCAACATCCATTTTTCCTAGTAAATATTGGACTCTCCACTTCGATGGAGCTAGATGTCACTATGGAGCTGGGCGGGTGTGATCTTTACTTCTCCTGAGGGAAAGATCCTACCTTTTGCTTTTAAATTAAACTTTGAATGTACAAACAATGGCGTTGAGTACGAAGCCCTCCTCCTTGGCCTCATCATAGCCAAAAGGATCGGTGTTAATAACATCAGAGTGTTAGGAGACTCACAATTAGTTGCAAACCAAGTCTCTGAAGTATATGAGACTAGAGTTGAGCACTTACAACTCTATAAAATAACGGTATTAGATCTAAGCAAAGGGTTTGACTTCATATCCATTGAGGCAATCCCATGAGAATAGAACCTTCTCACAGATTCAATAACAACCTCAGCTTCACGTTTTACCCCAAGTAATGAGTTGGAAGATACAAGTTTCAAGGTATCACTTCATACTGAACCATTGGTGAAGAAAATGTCAACAAACCCTCTTCTAACACATACAGCTGAGAATGAATCTTCTATCTTACATCATGTTAATAGTGATAAAGTCACTCTCGAATATCTAAACGCCTATGCAGAGCTACACCTTGCTCACCCCATAGTTGATCTTTCCCTAATACCACACTCCTCTTCCTACTTTGGAAATCCCATGATAGAGTCTCCTCCACATAAGGCTCTTGATATCTATGAGATAGAAAACGGAGAAAGCTTGGAACTACCTCCAGCCCCACCTAAATTTGAAGAAGGTAATGCTTCTTTGATAGAAGAAACCATTGACATAAACATTGGAATGGAGGAAGAACCAAGAATTTTGAAGTTGGGATCCTCACTAACTCCGGAAGAAATAGAAATACACACCCAAATCCTCAAAAAACATCAAAAGGATTTTGCATTTAATTATAAAGAAATGACAGGTATCACACCACAAGTTACGGTACATAATCTCGTCACTAAACCAGATGCGAAGCCAATAAAATAGAAGTCAAGACCAATGAAGCCAAAAGTGGCTCTCATGGTAAAAGAGGAAGTAGTAAAACTTCTCCAAGTAGGATTCATCAAGCCCGTTGACTATTCACAATGGGTGTCTAATATCGTTCCCATCCTCAAAAAGAATGGGAAGATATGCATTTGTATAGACTTTTGGGATATTAACAAAGCTTGTCCCAAGGATGATTTCCCATTACCATCCATTGACGTTATTGTTGATGCAACAACTGATTTGAACTATTGTCCCTCATGGATGGGTTCTCAAGGTACAATCAAATTAAAATATCTGAACAAGATCAAGCCAAAACCACATTTATAACTCCCTGGGGAACTTATTGTTATGTTGTCATGCCATTTGGTCTTAAGAACGCCGGCACTACGTATCAGCGGGAAATGACTTATATATTCCATGATCTTATCCATAAAATTGTGGAATCATATGTGGATGACTTATTGGCCAAGGCCAAGAAACGCTGTGATCATCCGGAAGTGCTCCGTATCATCCTCTCACGACTAATTGAGTATGGTGTCACATTAAACCCAGAGAAGTGTGTGTTTGGTGTAACAGAGGTGAAACTTATAGGATACATTATATCCTCACGAGGGATCGATGTTGATCCGCCAAAATACGGGTTGTTCTCGAAATGATCCCACCTTCGGACGATCTGAATCAGGTCATTTCTTGGGAAACTCGGTGCAATCCGAAGGTTCATCCTAGATTTAAGCTTTTTCATTCATCCAATCAATAATCTACTCAAGAAAGATTATAGTATCGATTGATTGAAGATTGCAACAAGGCCTTCAAGCGAGCTTAAGTGCTTCTTGTTGTCACCACCCATGCTAATGCCTCCCAAGCCGACCACCCTTTGATCCTATACTCACGAGCCACTCATGTCTCACCGCCTCGCATGTTGGCTCAAGAAGATGATGATAAATGAGAATGCGTGATCTATTTCATTAGCCGAATGTTGCTTGATTATGAAACATGTTACACACAGAAGAGAGAGAATGCCTTGCCATAATTTTTGCAACAAAACGTTTGAGACATTACATGTTAAACTAGGAAACGAGGGTCATTGTAAAGACAGACCATTTATGAACATTTCTCACACAAGGATCTTTATCTAAAAAGGCTAGCTATTTCATAACCCTAATGGGAGAATTTGAGTTAACATTCATAAACCAAAAATCCGTTAAAGGACAAATCATTACAGACTGGTTAGCTGACAATCCACTAGATGGAGGCAAGCTGGTAGATCTAGACTTTCCCGATGAATGTGTATACTTTGTCAAAACCAGACCCCCCATTTCTACATGTCCCTGTATACTGATATCATCAATTTTATCATGGACCATACATACCCGGAAAGTGCCACGTCACAACAAAGAAGGCGGTTACGCATTATTACCGCTAAATATGTTGTTTTAGACCAAGTGCTCTATCGTAGAGCCTTCATGGCATGCTTCTAAGATGCGTCGACGTAGAAGAATCCAAGAGGATTCTTCATGAATCCCATAGTGGGATATGTGGGGCCACTTTGGTGGTCATGCCACCACTTGTAAAATACATCGATGGGCTATTTTTGGCCCACTCTCGAACATGATGTAGTGGAATTTGTATGTAAGTGCCACAAATGTCAAGAATTCTCTCATGAGATTCACATGCCAGCACAATCCCTACAACCAATAGTGACTCCGTGGCCCTTCTCCACTTGGGGTCTAGACTTAATAGGGAAATTCTCTCCCTCATCAACCAATGGCCATAATTTTATAATCACAACCATGGAATATTTTACCAAATGGGTGGAGGCCATGCCTCTCACCACTGTACCAAGTTTGGTGATTGCCAAATTCATTTTGAACCAAATTATCTACAGGTATGGTGTCCCACAAGTCATTATCTTAGATAATGGCACGTCCTTTAAGAATGACGAGGTTCATGAGTTATGTAGCAAGTTCAAGATAAACCATCACACAACCTCTCTTTACTACCCTCAAGCCAATGGGCAGGCTGAAGTGACAAAAAAAATGTTGAAAGCTATTCTCCTCAAAATAGTAAAGGAAAACAAATGAGATTGGCATTTAAAATTATATCCAGCCTTGTGGGCCCACCGAACCTCAATAAGAACACCAACAGAGCAACTCCTTTCTCACTGGTATTCGGAGCAGAAGCAGTTCTCCCACTTGAGGTTGAAATACCCAGTCTCCGCATCTCATTACAAGGGATCCTAGATGAAGAAGCTTATAGGGAGGCACGCCTCTCTCAACTAGAAAGCCTTGATGAGGCTAGGTTAAACACCGAACAACGGCACAGAGCCTATGCCTATGTTGACCGATGTGCCGGCAAGATAACAAAAAAAGTCTATGAGTGAGAAATATATGAAGGAGATCTAGTTCTAAGACTAGACAACCGGATCGATAAGAAAACCGGTGAAGGAAGAAAGTTCCGCCCAAATGGTTGGGCCCATACCGAGTCGTGAAGGACTACGGAAATGGTGTGTATCTCTTGTGCACACTAGAAGGTGAGGAATTTGGTGAAACTATCAATTCCTTACACCTTAAGTGGTTTTATGCATAAAATGTCAAAGTCATTGCTAGTACATTATAGCTACCTACATTGCATTAGTCTTTTAGCTACTTCATTCTGTCCATTTCACAAAAATGGTAGTTCAGAGCTTACTCTTAAAAATTGTTACAAATTTCTGAAGATATTGGCAAAAATATTCATATCACATCTCTTCAAACATCATCAAACATTTTCAAATCTTCTCATCAATTTTGACAGACAAACATTGACGAAACCATACCAAGGCCTGCATACTTGGCTTTGCTCTTTCTTTCTACTAGGTAAAGTTGTCCTTACCTACTATCTATCTTTGGAAGCTTCTTGGTGTCACATCTATCCCTCTTAAAATCTCTTGGAACGAAAAGATGTCCCAAAGTTATAGATCAGAAATATAAAAATCAAATGAAATCAAAAGCACCAAGCAAACAAAATATTTTATTTTACACACTTCTTTGCCCCATCAACCTTCGGTGATAAGCCCACATCTCTTACCGGTGATGTGAGGTTGGGAAAGGAAAGAAGTGCCCTTACTCGCCTATATCTTACCTTTGGTGACAAACCCATGCTTATTACTAGTAGCGTGAGGCAGGTGTGGGGGTCCAATTACACAAACTAACAAATCTTGGTTGCTAAAAACACAAGTCAAATTTGTTAAGAGAAAGCAAATATCCAAACATCCAAATTCCAAAGAGATCAAATCCTCAAAACCAGATTTTGTCAACCAAAGTTGCCATTTATGAATCTAAGTCTAGATAAACTAAAAGTAAGTGGCCTTCTAAAAGCTTGGTAGTAGTTCTAGAGTAGGGTGGGTGTGTAGGTCCAAATTTGGTTCTTGTTCTTGTTTGTCTGCCTCTCATCATTCCATTCAATCAAACTCACACAACTTGTGCCCTTCCTAATTCTTGGTGTTGAGCCCTCGCGTCTTACTAGTTGCATGGATTTGGGATTGGGGCAAGTTCATCTCTTTATCACTATGCATTCATCACGTTTTTCCAATATAAGAAGGAATTACAAATGTTTCCCAAAGAGTTCAAAAGTTCAGTACTACCATATGTTAGTATCATCTCATATCAGCATTGCAAAAACACATAGAGTAAGACATTCTATTTACTATCATTTGTTGTCCATTGCATACATTCTGGAAACATGAAAAGCAAATATTCTAAAAATATTTGAAAACACATTTAGAAAATGAGTCACAAAATTCAAGATACCAAGAGTCTAGATCCAAAGATATATATATATATATATATATATATATATATATACACAAAATCAGGTTTCATATACAATGCCATCATGCACTAGGCATGGTCAAAATGCTCAATGAGCCCGAAAGTACAAAAATACTCGTATAAACAACCTAACAAAGGTCACTACAAAAAGAGCCAAGTGGCCTCTCAATCCCTATGGGATCCCTCAGAAGGCACGATCACATCTAGGACTCCGGCTACGCCGCTCTCGAGTGCACCGAGGGCTCACGATCCTTGAATGGTAGTCAGTAGCCTCACTATGAGAGTGGCTCCTCCTCATCAAGCACTCTGCAGCCCTATACCCAGCTACCTCAGCATGAAGGGAAGTCACCATCTTGGCCACATGCCAGATGGGGGAAAAACATTGGTATGCCTACCAGCTGCTGAAGGCTCCCCTACATCCACGGATAGCTCGGCATGAGTCTTCTCCATGGGGAGCATCAGGGTATCAATACATACCCAATGAATCAAGTCTCGCCACTCATCAGCGGTCTCTGTAAACAAAGGAGAAAATAAATTAGAAAACAATCAAAAGGTGAAACCAAGGATGAACAAAAAGAGAGGTAGCAACTAAGGCAATTCTAGCTAAAATAAACATCAAAAAAAGAGTGACAACTCACTCGGATCTCCGGCCTCCAAGAAGGATCTCTGGGATCCGCACCTACCATGACGCCACCACCGACCGGTGTCCCCCTCCTACATCTCTGGGAAAACATGGCATCTTTCCATGACTCATCCTCTCCACCTAGGTCTTGAGAAAGTAACTCCTCCGAGACTAGAATCACCCTCTCCATGCTCTACTCTACCCTCTCACCTGTAGGATCTCCCCGAGTGTCATGCCACTTGGGATCTCTATCCTCTTCCCCACTTGACTCGTTGATCTCCATGTCCCTCGGTCTCCTCCTCCATCTCTCCCCTGTGAACTCCTCGACTCGAGTCTATATCAATGGGGTCATCATAATGCTATGGGCAGACCAAAGGCGGCAATCCAAGTAAAGGTGCCCGAGGAGCACCAACTCTCTCTTGAGTGCGTACCACCCTCTTGGCTGCAATAGGGATGCCAGAGTAACAACAGTCCAACCCCAGCCTCTAGGACCTCCCCTAGCCTCTCGAACTGATCTCGAACATTAGCACCACCGGGGAAGCATGTTAATGTAAGCAAGGCCGAACTGCTTGAGGCACTCATCAAAGGGGTGTGTCTCTACCTTCCCTGTCCTGTCCACAAGCTACCCTATAGTAGAGCAGGAAATCAAAGTAAAGGTCTCCTCGCCCCACAACCCCGCCATGGCTTGATAAGGTGTGGCCTCCATATCCTTAGTAGTCAGGGAAGCAACTAGCTGGTGGGGTGCTCTAAGCACCGTCATCTCTATCCATCTAGCTCCCTCACAACCCCGGGATCCTCCACCTCTACACCTCTCCCATAAGGGATAATGTGCTCATAGACCCAACTCATAACTAAGGTCGATGGCTCAGTGATTGTCCCTGTAAACGAACCACCCTGTATAAGTCATGTGATAGGTGGTCCCAAGTATATCGGCTCCCAAGGCATAAATATGACCATGTGCCTCAATTTGTGTGATGATGGGGGCCCAAGAATAGAGCAAAGTATCCCCTCCCTTGTCCCCGATCAATCTCGAAGCAAGGATGCCCATAATGGCCTAACGGATCAGAGGGATGGGCAAGCTAGGAATAGAACGGACCTTCACCCCCTTCTTCGAACCAGTGAGACAATCGTGCCTCCCATATAGGTGGCCCACCGAGTCACCTCGAGCTCTATATCTACTAGTATCAAATGAAAGTCTCCTCCCAATAATCGGGACTCCCAAAATGTGGTAGACATCCTCTAGGGTGATAGTCCACTCACCCCTAACACCTGGAAATCGGAAGGTGTTCTAATCTACATCCTAGTAAGAAAATAAGTCACATAGTATGTGACTGGGCGGTGTGCAATGTGGGGGACCCATGCAATCCTCAATATACCTGCCCTCTGAGAGTATCCTGCTCAGCCTGAGAGAGTGCATCTAACACTGCTGGAAGCCAATCACACTCCCTCTCTCGACTCCATCTAATGTACTCTTCCTTCTTCTGCAAAACACCCAAAAACATGCAAAAAGAAGCAAGTTAGTGTCAAGATTGCATCGGAAAAATCATTAAAGCAAGTAGGAATACTAGAAATGCAAAATAAAACTCAAAATAGTGTTGTTCTAACACTCTGTAGAGAGACCGCCACCTTAAGGTGGTGGTCCTATAACCACCACCTTAAAAGGCAGCGGTCCTGTCTTTATGACTACAAATGGGTCGCATGCCCTAAAAATGATTTAAAATGCAAAAATGACCATTTTAGCTAAAACAAAAGCCTACCCATTAGGCGTCCCCCTAAAGACACATTTAAAACTGACATTTCTAAAAATAACCCCCAAAACAAATATTTTGTCATTTTAACATTTTGGGTGCAAAAATGTTAAATCAAGAAGAACTAACCTGGGATCTCGCTCATGGAGGCATGATCGCTATCTCGATACAAACGTTTCGACTATACTCTCATTGAAAACCGTCACCGTGGGTCCCAGAGCTCAAAAACTATCAAATCAACATGCACAAATGAATAGGAAAATGAGCCCGTTTTATATATATATATATATGTTTTGACTCATTTTGAATGCCCTTTCAAGTTTTAGAGCCACCGACGAGGTAAGTTCTTATCCCCGCACAAATGGTAAGTCCTCATTTCATACTAATTTAGTATTTATTTTTTGATTTATTTTATCTATCTGCACTTGAGTCCTCTTTCCATTTTACAGGGTAATGGAACTCGATGGCGACATTTCGACACACGGGCGTGTCAGGTATAATTTATAGCTTCCCATTTTGGGACCGCCATACTTGGACCCACCGTTTTACGCCTCTTCATGGTTAAAACGCTTCTCCGAGGGGGCAATATGTACGTACCCAAAATTGTAGGGTACTTGTACCACTGAAACGATGTTACACATCCCCAATGATGATACAGTCACCTCAAAGGTGTTCGCCAGAGAAGCTCACAAAGTATATGTTAGCATCCCAAATGCTTTATCCAAGTTCCTTGTGCTTCACTTTATCCTCTGCCTTTCTTTTTCTAAGATTTTTGACCTTCAATGATGAAACCAAACGAAACCTCCCACCACCTGCTCGTGGCGGCGGTCCTTCACGTGTTTTCTAAAGACGTTCTTTTGATCGCGACTTGCGTAATTTTTCAACTTTCACCAGCTTTTCTCAACCACCTTAGCTTGTATTAATGTTTTATGTTCCCTGGAATAGTGTTTCTTCATTGTTTAATGGTAAAAGAGTTCTAATAGGAATTACCTTTGGGTGAATGTGAAATCTATAAATAGCCAGCTTGTTTTCAAGCAAATGGCCCCTCAACTTCTCATTTCCATTGTTTAGTCTTTGAATTTCTTGCTTAGAACTCATTTTGTTTTCATGTTTGCATCCATGCTAGTTTTTCCTTTGCTATTAGAAGCCATTCGATCTTCTTGCTCCAGTCTTGTTCATTGTTGTTCATACAAATTAGTTTAGAGCAGAGTAGTGTCATTTGTAGATTGAATCCATTAGAGTTGCAGGTTGTGTTCTTCATAGAAGGTAGATTCTAGAATCTCTCAGTACACTTGTGTTGTATTCCCATAATAAATCCCGCTAGGAATTGCATATGCCAAGCTCTGTCACTTGCGCTATCCCTCTCCTACTCGCATTATATTCGGTCTATATCCAAAGCTTGTCATTATTCAAAACACCTTTTTCTATTGATTCTAGCATATACACGCTCTTCTGGATTCACGTGAACATGAAGGAATAAGGAGATCATTCTGAGGGGACAAAATCATACACTACTGGATTCGCCACTGTTCTACAAATTCCAGGTTTTATCTGTCAAAGTTCTAGTTAAAACATATCAAATAGAGTAGTGAAATATTTCATTTCAGTTAAATTTCATTTTCGATATTGCCAAGGAAGTTGTGGGGATTGATAGTTTCTCAAAAACTATGATTCATTCCTCACTTCTGAGGTAGGATCGAGAGTCTTTCAATTAAGTTAATCAACTATCTAGTTATTTAGGATAAACTCACAACTGCACAGGCAAGTAGCTACACCGGGCTACCTTGCTTGTTTTAATTTTGTTATTAGATTAGTTGTCATTTTATGAATATATTAGATTAGTTGCTCTTTCAATTCTATTAAAAATTCTATCAAAAATACAAAAATAGAGGAATATATATATATATATATATATATATGTAGATATATCTTGCATAATTAGTTTATTTTGTTTCAGTTAAGATTTATATTGATCTTGTATGACAATCACGGGACCTAGGGAGCCCAGGGAATACGTTTTTGAGCCAATCGTGCCTCAACCCAATCTTGTTGTAGCATTAACTGACATAGACCAAAATATCAGAATTTAGGTCTTCCAAAAACAACAGACCTATAAGAAATCAACACACAGAAAGAGGATTAAACATAGAAGATGACAAAGCACACACGTTCTCGGTCAAATCAACCAAATTATAGACTCGCTTGATAGATATCCGTATGATCGTAGAAGGACCTAAAAGAGAGCAAACATTCGGTTGTGATCCACTAGTTCCACAAAACCCAGACGCAGAGACCTCCTCATTGATATAGACACTAACTTACGTATCCAAGTTGCTAGAACACCTGTTAGGTACTCCGAGAAAATTGTGCAACTTTAGTTCTAAATGTAGAGGCCGAAAAGGACATACGATTACTGGATACTCGGAATCGGGGTTGACTCTTCACATGACCATAGGAGGTCCACAGCAACCACAAACTTACGGTTGTGATCCATAGGTCCCACAACCCAACGGGCCTACAAATCAATCAAATATTGACAACAACTTTGCGAACGCTGGTGTTTAGGTCTTCTCCACTTCCACCAGACATCATCACATAACTATCATTATTAAATGTAGTAGCTAACCAAGCTAAAGATTTCTGGACTAGACCAGAAAATCATCCATAAAGCACCAAAAGATCCACTACACATTTAACCATTCCATTTTCATGACCTTGACGGGAGATATATACAAAACACCCATAGGTCATCTTCCACATATTCCACAACCCATAGATCGGATCATGGCAGAGATCGATATTGATTGAAGCCTTCGAGCAACTATCCTCGCCGAACGATCCATCACACCGGTTTAGGTTAGGAGGGCCTTCTTTTCCTTAGATTTGCAGATCCCATTATTGCGTGTTGAAGACATAAGATTACCTAACTAGCTTATCTGCACCCCGTGTGTATTCCATCCCCACCGGCTGTCTTGGCATGACCTCGGGAGGTCGGGTACGAGGAAGAGTTACTTGTAGATTCCCATGCTCGCATGTCACTTTTCCATTGTACATTATCCTTTATGGATCTCCACTCTTGGTCAAATATTTGGTGGCATGTTGATGTGGCTAGTATATAAGTGTGGTTAGAGTTTGGGGTTTGGCCACCACGGTTTTTAGTGTAGCTTTCAACATAAGTGACTCTAGGTTTTTCAATATGAGGACTTTTACTCTGTTCTTATAGACATGAGAAGCTAATTTTGATATTTTCAAACTAAGGGCTTCCAAGTTTCTTTGCATAATAACATCCTCATTGTGAGGCTCGTAATTTTCTTCCCCATGTAAGGGGTCTTCATCTTCTGTTTAATAAAAAGGATTCGCCTTATCAAATGGTATATGATGATGAGCTCTAGTTGGAGACACATTTACGTTTTCATCATGACCTCCCGTATGAGCAGATGATGCTTTTTCATGATTTGTAATGTCCTCATATGTCCTAAGAGGTGGAGGAGTTTTTCTAGTCTTCATTCCAATCATGTGAGGAAGGAAATTAGGATCAAAATTATAGGGAAATCTAGCCCCTAACTCTACAAGATGTAACAATACTTGGTCCCTATTTTGAAACAACTAGTTTTCTATATGAGAAAAGGCATCCATAAATGGATTTTGATGTATCTCCCATTCATTATCTCTATGGTCAATAATATCTTGTTCCTCTTCATAAGAGGTAAACATCAAAATTTTAAGGGGATTGGAAGGATATTTCCTATATCCTACCCGAGTCTAAGGTTCTATGACACAAAATGTTTCCTATAAAGATACATGAAAAGGATAAGTACAATAATAGGTCCAAGATAAAATGGGCAGCACAACGGTGCTAAAGCGATAAATCTCTAAGTGTATGATATGTACAAGGAATAGATAAATATATATATGTCAACGTGGGAGCGTAATAACATGCTATCAATACCCAACAAAGTTTATGCAAAAACAAGGTTTAAGTAAAAAGGAATTTCTACAAAGCATGGAATATGACAATACGATGTCAATACTTAGATCAATTTTAAGGAAACAAGATGTAAGTATCGAAAATGTATTGGTATAATGTGAGCATCATAACAACGCACCTCATGAATTAAATCAATTTTTTAAGAAAATAAGGTCCAAGTACCAAAAAAAGGGGGTCGATATAATGCAAGTATCGTAAAATACAATGCCAATAATTAGATCAAGTTTCAAAGAAACAATATGTAAGCATTAAAAAGGGATTGGTACAATGCAAGAAGTGTAACAAAGCCAAGAGGAATCTACCCTAGGGGTGAAATTTCCCAATGTTGGTTTAAGACTACCACCAAAATATGAATACGTACCAACACACTTTCAACACTTAAATTAAGTTTTTAAAATAAAAATTGTTTAAATGGGTAAAAAAGTGGTGCACATCATTTTGACAACACTATGAGGTGCTCTCGCTCGACCAAATAATGTCAAAATAACAAGGGAATGTATGAGTGGTGATGAAAAATACTTGGCCTAACTTCGAATAGTTTCACCTTATTCGAAAATAAGGATTTAACTTCGAGGAAGTTTCACTAATTACGATCTAGGATAAAATATATATGAGGCAATGCTTGAATGCACTCTCTCCTTATTTGAAAAACAAGGTTATCACTCTAAGAAAGTTTTTCTTTGTAATAGATCTTTAAAACACGAAATTGGATGTGGTCAAGTTAGCCTCAATACCAAATGACTCCCTAGGCTTTTCTTCTTAGTACTCACTAATAACTTGTCTAAGACAGGTATGCTTTTCTATAATAAATCCTAGAAAAAGGAAGATTACCCCACAATCAAATTAATGAAATATGCTTCACATGGATAACATTTAACTCTCATCATATGAGTTTCTAGTGAAGTAGGTAGTGGTGTAATTCCCATTTTGTCAACCAGCTTACTTCAATGCGTTGACTACTTTCGGGTTCTTATGGTAATCCTCACAATAATTTTTATGGTTTATGCCAAGATACTTCCCACGGTTAAAGATATTGAGCCTTAGCCTTTTCAATCACACCTGTAATTACAACATGGATGAATGGTGTGTTTTTATTTTGATCTTAGTGTGGTTTTGCACGCCATTGCTAGCTTGTACACAATATAATTAGTTATGTCTTGAGTTGATCTTTGACAATCATTTTTGGTCCTACATCAAATGATTAGTAGTTTTTCCATGCATAAAGAGAATTGTGGTTGTTTTTAATTCTCGAGATCGCTCGAAAGCGCAAGAGAAGAGCATACACAATGCAAAATCCAACTAAGTTAGAAAATGGAAAAATGTAACTAAAAACAAGTAAATTCACTCAAAATTTCCCTTTTAAATGAATTTTTAAATCCACATAAACCGAGATACTAGAATGAGGAGAAAATGTCATTCTTGACTCTCAAGGTCGCCTCGAAAGTGCAAGAGAAAAGAATACGCAGCATTTTGAACCTACTTAAGAAGTGGAATGACAAAACTTTATCAAAAGCAAATATAAACTTGTTTTTAACCCAAAAATATTATTTTCTATAGAAAAACTATAATTTAGAAGTTAGAAAACCTACTAAAATAGCAAGAAATGCCAAAAATGAGATTCTATTAACTTTGAAATTTGAGCCAAAAATAAAGAATACGCTAGCGTGTGAATGATTAATGCAGACGTAGATAGACAAAAATACACCGACAAATAGAAAACAGCAGACGCGTGGAAATGCGATGCTAGCGCATGAACAATGATGCTAGCGTATAAGAAGAAATTCTAATGCATGAAAGTAGATGGTAACATGTGAAGTGTTTTTGCGCAAAAATAGAAATATGGAGAACGTTAGCACAATTACGAGAACGCTATTCCGGGTAAGCGCAACAAGGTAGCATTCAAAGGCCAACGTAAGCGCAGACATAACAAACGGTAGTGTATGAACTTTGACATAAACACAAACAAATTAACAAAATGCAAGGAATTTAATGAAGAAGCGGGTATGTCCATGTGTTAGTGTGTGAAGTATGTGTCTCTTCACAAAAAGTGGCAAAATTTTGCAAAAATGTTATAAAACTGAATTTTTTGATGTTGATCTCCAATTTTGGCATCACCTCGCCTCATTTCTTCCTACAATAGGAAAATAACACATTCAAACTCAACAACAAATGTTAAGAAACATTAGTTAAATAAAAATTTTAACAAGAGAGGGTTAGTATGTAAAAATAAAATTGAATATAAATAAGTGCGCATGAGAAAAGGTGTATCCCATTGGGCATTATAAATAAGATAAATTTATTAACAAGAACTAATACCAAGTAGATCCAATAACTAAGCTAATTAATCATTAACATCAAGATAAATCCATTAAAAGGAGAAGCTAATCTAATGCATCTAACATTAAAAACATGAAATGCTAAGCCATCCTTTGATGTTTTTTATGGTAATTTGATTGTAAATGCCTCCTTTAACAATTCGTGATGTAGCCATGTGCGATCAAAAGGACTTCTCCAAGGAAGAGGAATAGGTCTCACTAATATGGCTTGATTTCCATTTTTAGTTATCCTCCTACTACTCTTACCAAGTAGAAAATGGAAAAGGGTTTCTAGATCAATGACCCTTTCAATTAGGAAAATCTCTTATCTTATGTTAATGTCTTACCAAGGACATGGAGTGTAAAGGTGTAAAATTTTAAGGGAGGGGGTAGGGTTCTTTATATAGTTTTCCAATATGGATAAAATATCGTCCTCAATGAATGTGGACAAAAGAACTTTTAGGATTAAAAAGTGCTAAATAGGATTGGAAATGATTAAGTATGATTAGGGAGGTTAATTATATGTTTCAACTTAAGTGAGTTGGGTATGATTGAAAAGAATCAATTAAATTTATTAATAGACCATGTTAGACTTGTAAAATCCAATTGGAGAGAAGTTGATGGATTCTAAAAGATTGGAGAGGGGAATGACCAATTACGAGGTAAATCCTCATTTAGAGGATTAATTAATCAATTTTAGACAATGAATTATTAATTTGGAATAAGATTATAACTAACAAAGTAGTGTTAATTTGCATCCAAAATGAAGGGAGGGACTAGTTAACTAACGAAGTGTCGTTAATTGAACGAGATAGAGGGCAAGTGTTAGATAATTAGAGAGAAAGATGCTAATTATAACCAAATGGATATAATAAAAGTAAAAGAAGTGCAATTTTAGTGTTAAAAATGCATAGCTAGATTTAGGTGTCTACACTTGCATCCAAAGGCATCTAAAGCACTCAAAGGCATCCATCTAACATCTATAAAAGGGAAAAGGGACTGGATTTTCTACTTACACAACATGGGAAAAGGAAGTTCATTATATTACCTACACACATTTACATTTTTATAGAAAATATAGTTTGTTATCTAGTTCATCTTGCACAAGGGATTCCTAGGGTACAATTTCATACACTCACAAGAATTACATGAAGTTTGAGATGTAGTGCGGTGCTTGGTCGTAATTTCACTCGGTCGGGTGACCTTCGGTGGTCAGTTTGATTCCCCATATCACATATTTCTTTTTTATTTGATGTGTTTTTATGGGTTTTGTAGGTGAACATATATTTTGCATGTTACATGTACATTCAAAAATCAAGGTACAACATACATGCAACTAGTTTGACTAATATCAACTACTCTTGTACAACACATGAAAAATAAATTTATCAGATTTTCACAAATCATGGGTGTCCAAGAGGCATACTACGGTGCCCGAGGCACCCTTGACCCAATTGAGATGCCCATGTCCTACAACATCCATGATTTCCAGGATTTTTCTAAGCCTCGACGACACAAAGACACCTTCTATTCGCTAGTTTTCCCAATTTGCATCACCCCGATAACTCTACAAATCATATAAGTTTTTCCCTCTCTCTTACACTTATGATTTCATATTTACTTGCTTATATCCTATGTCATAGTGTATATAGAAATTATACTTCATCGTTTCTATCATTTAATCTACAATTGGGGTTTAACATTAAATCTATTTATTGTTAAATCAAGTTGATACAATGGGATCCTCTCTTAGTGTGGATGGATCATTGTTGTGAAGAACCTATAAAGATGTTGGTTTCGTGGATTAATCACCTAAACTAGTTCTTTTTCTAAGGATGAGGAAGAATAATAACATAGATTAACAAAAAGCATGTGAAAATATATCATACACTAATTATTTATGAGACTTATGACTGCACAAAACACACTATTTGACTCTTTAAGATTTGAAAACTTCACTTCATTTACTTTTTTATTGACATTCACAATCACAAAAGGATACACAAGCTATTGCAAAGTATGGGAGGAAAGATCTCGGTCTTTCTCTTTTTCCAAACTAACTAACAAACTAAATTTGCACTTAATATGATTTGTAAAAGTTTCAAAATCTTAATGGAGGTGTTTAAGATTCATAAAAATGTAAAGGAAATAATGCATTCACTTAAATATACCAATGAACTTGTTGTAACACGCTTCAACTCAAATGAAAATTGAGGAATTCAATCTTTTATTGCATCAAATAGGTTCGAGTACAAAATCGCATAACTTATGCATTTCAAAATGCCCACCAAATACTTCAAAAGCATGGGTACATATAGAAAAAATAAGGTGAAGTAAGAGGGAAAGAAGAGGAGATGGAACTGATCAACACTTGGTTCAATTCAATTTGTAAATTTCAATTGGCTAGTTGGAGACAAATCTAATGCTATCCTTCCTTTCTCTCACATGTATAATTCGACCCCTTGAATTAACTTAATTTTTAAATAATAATCATGCAATTAATATCATGCAAATAATATAAACAGATAATAATGAGTTTGCATCATACGTAATATTTGTAAATAGGGGTGGAAACCCAAGTTTTTATTAATCGAATCAACCAATTCAATAAAGCAGTAACTACAATACTTATATGTATTGTACATATCCGGGATACAATAAGGAGAAGTTGCAACAATGCAACAACAAAATTAAAAATACATTAGCTTCCAAATATTATCCCAAGAAGCATATAAATTGTTATAACAATTATAACAATTATCCCTGTGAAACTAAAAAGACAAATATGGTTTAAAAACCATATAACAATACATAACAAAAATATGGTTTATATTATAACCATTATTATTTAATTAATAAAATTAATTAAATAATTATACTATGCATAATTAACCTAACATTCCCCCCCTTAATTGTGCATTGTCTCAAGGGATGAGGAGAGGAACTCTCTAAACAACTCGAACTTGTCACGTGTAAGTGACTTTGTGAAAATATCTTGCTCGTTGTTCAAATTGTTGGACAAAATTGAAGTTGGATGTTGTGCTTCAACACATGTTCACGTATGAAATGAACTTGTACCTCAATGTGCTTTGTTCTCTCATGAAAAATTGGATTGTGAACAAGTTTGAGAACACCTTCATTGTCAACATACATGGTGGTCGGTTTGTCTTGTGGTATTCCAAGTCCTTCTAGTATGCGACGTAGCCAAATCACTTCATAGACAGCTTCTCCTGCAGAATGATACTCGACTTCTATGGAAGAGTGAGAAATGAAGTGTTGTTTCTTACTTCCCCATGATATTGGTCCAGATCCCATAAAGAATACAAATCCAGAAGTGGATTTTCTATCATCAATGTTACCTGCATGATCTGAATCCGAATATCCAGTCAAGAAGAAGTTGTCATTCTTCTTGTATTCTAGACCAAGATCCACTGATCCTTTGAGATATCTCAAAATGCCTTGCTGCTTTCCAATGACAAAATTTGGGTTCTTGCATGAACCTGGATAGATAGCTCACTTTGCAAAGCTGATATCTGGTCTAGTGTAGGTTAGGTAAATGAGACTCCCATCAGGTTGCCGATAGAGAGTGGCACTTACCTCAGGAGATGGATCTGAATGAGATAACTGTAATCTATTCTCCATGGGTGTAGAAATTGGTGTGTAATCCATCATCCTAAACTTCTCGAGTGTAGTCTTGGTATATTTCATCTAAGAAACAAAAATATGATTCTCTTTCTGCCACACTTCCAATCCAAGACAATAGTGCATCAGCCCGAGATCGGTCATGTCGAACGATCGATTAAGATCTTTCTTCGTTGCATCGATCATCCTCACTTGAACTACCAGTGATGACTAGATCATCGACATAGACAACAAAAATCACCATCTCCCCCTTGCTTTTTGAGGTAGAGATTGGGATCGTATGGATTTCTAACAAATCCATGTTATATGAGATGCTCATCAATCTTGATGTACCATGCCCGGGGTGCCTGTTTGAGGCCATACAGAGATTTTCTTGAGTCTGCATACCTTTTCTTCTTGACCAGGTACTACATATCCCTCAGGTTGAGTCATGTAGACTTCTTCTTGTAAATATCCATTTAGGAAGGCACTTTTTACGTCCATTTGGTGGACTTTCCATCCAAACTGTAGTAGCTAGAGAAAAGATCATCTAATCATTTTGATCTTAGCTATGGGAGAAAATGTCTCCTCATAGTCAATGCCTTCTTTTTGTGCATACCCCTTTGCTACAAGTCTTGCTTTATACTTGTCCATTGTCCCATCTACTTTGTACTTTGTTTTAAATATCCATCTGCATCCAATGGGTTTCTTCCTGGTGGAAGATCGACAAGTTGCCAAGTGTTATTCTTCATCACTTGATTGATATTCAGAATCCATGGCATCTTTCCAAGATTTTGATTGTAGGGCTTCTGGACTATTGAGGGCTCATCTGATTCAATAACTCTACTCATCAAGGAAAATTTAACTTCTTCTCTTGCTTTACTGTGAGTCCGTGGTCCAGGGGTGGATGTATCTGGTGGAGCATCCATTCTTGCATCTCGTAATGTACTTGTACACCATTTAGGCATACGAACTATTCCCATGGGTCATGGTTCTATCTGATCAACACCATCATCCCCATCATCACTTTCATCTTCTGAGGGAACATCAGCTTCAATTTTTACAATAGGTGAAAAATCTACATCTTGTGAGTCCGGAGGAGGAGTCTCTGCTTCCTTCTTCTCGAAAAACTCAACATCTCTGCTGGTGTAGACTTTTCTGGTCTTAGGATCCATCAATCTATACCCAAGAGTCTCTTCATTGTACCCAATGAAGATGAGTTTTTATGACTTCATGTCCAATTTCTTTCTATTTTGTTTGGGTATGTGCATGCTTGCTTTGCACCCAAATACTATGAGGTGTGCAATAGATGGTTTCCATTTTGACCATGCTTCTTGTGGTGTTACTCCATCAAGAGCAATGTGGGCTCTATTTAAAAAATACACTGCTGTCTTTGTTGCTTCTACCCAGAATGTCTTTGCAAGTCCAAAATCATCGATCATGCATCACACCATTTCCATGATAGTATGATTTCTTCTCTCAACAACACCATTTTGTTGCGGTGTGTGTGGAGGAGGCATTTGTCGATGAATCCCATGAGTTTATAGGTAGTCTCTGAACTCATCACTAGTGAATTCCCCCTCGATCTGAGCGGAGAGTTCTGATGTGACGACCAGTTTCATTCTCAACTGCTACTTTGAACTTTTTGAAGGTTTCAAACGCTTCACTTTTCTTACGAAGATAGAAAATCCACATTTTTCTCGAATAGTCATCAACACAAAGCATGAAGTACTGGAACCCAGAATGACTTGGCTGCATCGGACCACAAAGATCAATATGAACCAGTCAAGTTTACCATGAGCTCAAAATGTACTCCTCTGGAATGAAGCTCTGTGTTGTTTTCTGCTAGGTAGTGAGGACACTTGTTTGTATCCTTCTGAAGAGATGGTAGCCCATGTACCATATTACACCGGTGAAGTGTTTCGAGATATTTGAAACTTACATGACCAAATCTCTCGATGCCACAACTGTGTTGAGGTGGAGTTCTTAGCCACAAGTGCTTGATCGTCTCTGTGAACAAAATCAAGTTGGAACATGCGTCCCACATTGGAGGCTTTTGCAATTATTTTTGAGCCTCTTGATTTGTCTCGAATCAAACACGTTTTCTTGCCGGATTGACTATCAAAGTCAATTTTTAGGTTGTGATCTAGGAGTTGACTAACTGAAAGAAGATTCTTAGTCAACCCAGGGACATATAGGACATCTGATAGTCTGCATTTGCGTGAACCAAGGGGTAGAGAAATGTTCCCAATCCCCTAAACTGTATATGAAGAATCATCTCCCAATGAAACATGATTTTTTGATGGCGTGTCCCTCATTGAAATAAACCAGTCTCTATGGCTGGTCATGTGTCGAGTGGCCCCCGAATCAACATACCAAACATCACTAGATGACGTGGATGGTTCACTTGATCGAAGCAGTGAACAAGAAGTCTTCATTGTCTGATTGTTCTTGTTGCTCAACAATATTACCTTGCTGGTGGGGTCTTCTTTTCCAGTTCCCCTTTTTCTACCCTTGATTGTAGTTAGAATGTCCCTTGTTAGATTGTTGTGGAGGTCCAGAGTTTCTTGATGAACCTTTCTTGTAAGTATTATACCAACAATCTTGTAGGTTATGTCCTCTTTTGCAGATTGGACATTGCTTCTTTTGTTTTCTATCCCCTTGATACTGATTTTGATTTTGGGATTTTTGATAGGAATTAGGTTTTCCTTTACCTTTTCCTTTCCATTTTTGATGTGAAGAAAGTGTCTGCTCCTCTTCATCATCCTTATTGTGCATTACTTCCTCTTGTTGCAGTAGGTTTACTAGCTTGTCAAAACTAACTATCATATCTGACACATTTAGTGTTGTGACAAAAATGTGGTAAGAAGAGGGGAGTGCTCTCAGAACAATGGGAATGAGAGCATCATCTGTGACCGGTTCTCCTAGGGCTAGAAGTGAAGCCCTCAATTCTGTAACTCTTCTTAAGAAAGCTTCTATTTTTTCATTTTTCTTGAACTTTAATGTGTGTAACTGACTCTACAAATTTAGTATAACATTCTTGTTCTTGGCCTCATATACTGTGCTCAATTATCCCACACTTCTTTGGTTGTTTTGGCATCTCGAATGTGGGGTTGCACATCATCGAACACTCCAAACAAGATGATGAGTTTGGCCTTCTGATCTACTTTATCAAACTATCATTGTTGTTGTGTTGTATCAATAGTTGATCTGGTCAGAGTACCATTCACAGTAGGCCAGATTTCTTCAAACTCAAGTTGTGTCTTGATTTTTGTCTTCCATGCAACATAGTTGTTTCCTCTGAGTAGTTGTGAATCCGGAAGAAAAATTTGGGGGCATTGGTGCCCATTTTGCAGAGATCACTAACAGGGTTTGGCTCTTATCACTCCAGGTATAAGGTCTCCCAATCTATATACCATCAATCCGATATACTGAACCTTTCTATATACACGCCCTTCCGATATACCCAGTGGTACGTGGAAGAAGCTCGCCCTTTCTATATACCCGGTGGTACGTGAAAGAGGCGTTAACGTACGTGAAAGAATTCAATACGTGGTACCAAGACAATACTGATGGGGTCTGTGTGATTATTGACACCGGCTCAAAGAAATATCCTCATACGTACATGTAACTTTGCTATATACTTGGATAATTTCTCAGTCTGGATTTATGTCATGTAATCATTCACAGATGGATGGGATGGTTCATAGTGTGTGCATTGTGACCTTATTACTCCCCATCGATTTAAAGGGACGATGCCCATGACGTTGTTGCAGCTATATTAGGTGTTAAGTGCAATAGTAGTCATGATGGCTTTACCCGTAAGCACTTCCCAGGCACTATATATACCGAATCTGCGAATGAGATCTAGGATCTCATGAGTGTTACAGAACCAATTTTTAGCTTTTTTTATTACAATTTCTTCTAGTTTTAAGCGAGTTACAAAGTTTTCAGTTGACTATGGCAACTTGCAAATTAGTACAATATAATGTAGTATACAAATTACATTAAAAATATGGAAAAATTGAATGGCAGGCAAAAAAATTTTGTTTTGCGGGCCCTGGTGGCCTCTGGAGCCCAAAATGACCCAAATGCCAAAAAAATTGCAAAAATATAGCTGAAAATGCAATTTTTATAGGCCTCCTTTTAGAAAAAAAATGTCCCCAGAATGAAAAAATAGGCCTTGAATGGGAAAAAAATGTTTTTTTACCCTAAATTAGGGATTTCCCCGCTAAATTTAGTTAGTTATAACTAAATTTTTAAATTTTCCGCTAAATTAAACTGGTTTTTCCAAAAATTCCACCAAATTCAAAAAAGTAATTTTGGGTGGGATTTGAACCCCAAACCTCCCACTTCTAAGCCACTTCCTCTATCCACTTGGCTCTTTTGATGCACTTGTTAAATAGAATGAACAAAATTGTATTTAAACAAATGTAAAATGACTAACCTTGCAAAAAATGGCAACGTGGTGATGAGGAGTGCTCTATCCATGTGGTAATAAGATTTGATGGTTAGAGGTGGTTTTAGGTTTATCTCCATGAAAATAGGATCTGAGAAACCTTTAAACACCTTGTTTATTTATCTTTTTTTTTTGTTTATATTGCCTTTTTTTTAATTTCCACCATATTTTGTTAATCTTTATTGCTTTGTATTTTTTTATTTATTTGTGCAAATTGTGGGTGAACATTTTGATTTGATAACCATTTTTGTTTGTGGTTGCGAGTTTTTGCGGTGGATGGCTCAACATTTTGTGATCGAGTCGAGTCTCCGCTTATGTAGATTTGGGTGGCCTTATGCACATCATCACAAAGATGTCGATCATTGAAGGGTTCATTTTGAATGAATAGGACTCTTTGCACATGGTTTTCTCCTAGTTTTGGGAAAGCATTTGTGTAGGTCATGGTTTGTGCAATCACATTTGCACAATGTGGTTCTCTCCCCCAATGAATTAGATTCACCACATGCAAATTTGGTCGTATGAATGCTTGGATTTACATTGTTTGAAATAACACCCGATTTTTTTAATCAATGGACTTTGCGACTCGCAGCTCAAATACACATGCCTCCAAAATCTAAACCTCCAATCACTATTTTTAGAAAGTAGCAGAGACTAAATACTTCTCTAATATTAGAGATAAAACCCCTAATGGGGAAAATTTTTTAAATTTTTTAAAATATATATACCTGCAGCAAATTTTTCTGAGTGCAAGATGCACCAGTGCAAAAAAAAATTGCCTTCCAAACACTTGGAAGGAATAGGAGGATGTGAGGAGGCAGGGATGGGGCTGGGAGGTTGTAGGAGGCTACACAGGCTCTCTGATGCTGCAAACACTTCTCTCAAAAACTCTCTATCTTAGTTGTTCTCTCTCTTTCCACTCCTCCTTCACAGGTCTAGATTCTCACTCTGGTACCAAATGTAAATAGGGACGGAAGCCTAAAGTTTTTATTAATCAAAATCAACCGATTTATAATAACAGTGATTGCAATACTTATAGGTATTATACAACCGGGATACAAACAAGGAGAAGTTGCAACAATGCAACATCAAAATTAAACATACATTAGCTTCCAAATATTATCTTGGGAAGCATATAAATTGTTATAACAATTATACCTGTGAAACTAAAAAGACAAATATGGTTTAAAAACCATATAACAATACATAACAAAAATATGGTTTATATAATAACCATTATTATTTAATTAATAAAATTAATAAAATATTAGATTATGTATAATTAACCTAACAATATTCTCCATTGTGTTATAGTAACCCTCCTTTTTGAGTTCTAAGTTAATTCTTGGTCTTCTATAAAAAGATTAAGGATTCTAATAAAATCTTGGCATGCACTATGAGCTAATCATTTTTTCTTTGACTTTGGCTAATTATCTTTACCACCATTTGAAAATAATAATTAGAATCATTCTTAACAAATCCCACCTATGTGTGTATGTGGGAGAAGGATTTAATGTTTATAACATTATTTTTGGTTTTAACCATTACCATGTCAAAATAACCATGTTAAATTATCGACATTTCAATCAATATTAATTAGGGATCATTAATATTAATATAATTATCATTTTATTGTTTTAAGATGTGGAGGCTAAAGGTAGGAATCCCTTGACAATTTTTGGTGTGGGACCTATTTTATAGTTCCATTAAATCATCATTCATTGCATAAGCGGGAATAAACCTAAATTTTTAAATAGACTACAAAAACCTTAAGGGTTTCATAAGAATGAAACCCTACATGGAAGAATAGCTTAGCCACTTCGAGGGCAACCTCCAAACCAGACAATAAGACTCAAATGTTGAATATGATGATGAACTACTACCTACTAACCCCTATATATACTATTCCTATGTTATGGCCAACACCAAGGCCGACCCACTAATGAAAATATAACATATATGAAAGAGATACATAATGATAAGAAGTTATGATAGCCACAAGTCGGCTATATACATCCAATATAAGATATATGATTAAGGGCGTAGCATGCCCCTCCCCTTCGAAGCAACATTGTCCCCAATGTTGAGAAGATCTGGATGTTGTTGCAGGAAATTTGCATCCTCCCAAGTTGCGTCTTCATTGTCTAGATTTTTCCACTTGATCAAATACTCAGTGATGACCCTTGTCCTCAATCGCTTAGTGCGTGTCTTGAAGGATGCATTCTAGTTCCAGATGATTCTTCCCTCTTCATCAAGCTCGGGTAACACTATCTGGGTTGATATTGTCTGTCCAATTACCTTCTTTAGGCAAGATACATGGAAGATTGGATGAATTCGAGTAGCGGAGGAAGTTCTAGTTTGTATGCTACATTTCCAATCTTCTGTAACACTTGATAAGGACCATAATACTTAGGTGAAAGCTTGTTATCCTTTTTTTTGTTTTAAGGACATTTGCTTATATGGTTGTAAACACACAAAAACCCAATCACCGACTTCAAAATGTCTTTCACTGCGATGTTGGTCTACTTCTTTGCTTCATGCGGTTTTGTGACATGGCCAAATTCTCCCTGAGACTAGAAAGCACCTCTTGTTGGTGTTGAATATGTTCTTCAATTGCTCGAACCTTTGGTTGGACTCTCAAAGATGAAGTGATAGATGGTGGATGGTACCCATATAATGCCAAGAAAGGAGACATTTTAGATGAAGTATGAAAGGAGGTGTTATACCACCATTCTTTGTAGCGGTAACCATTGGACCCATCTCACTTGCTTATCTGATGTAAAACAACGAAGATATCCCTCCAAGCACTTGTTTACCACCTCTGTTTTCCCATCAGACTGGGGATGATAAGAGGAACTACGAGCTAGTTGTGTGCCCAAGCATGAGAACAAGTCAGTCCAAAAATTACTAGTAAAGATAGGGTCTCGATCACTTATTATAATCTTTGGTGTCCCATGTAGCTTCTAATTGTATCCTGAAGGGTCGTTGCTACTTGTACTCATAAAAAATGGATGTGATAAAGCACAAAAATGGGCATATTTGGTGAGTCTGTCCACCACCACCATGATTACATTTTTACCTTCTGATTTAGGCAATCCTGTGATGAAGTCCATGGACACCTCTTCCCACCTCTGGCTAGGAATAGATAGAGGTTGTAAAAGACCTAGGGACTTAATTGTTTCACCCTTATTTTGTTGACAAACCATGCATTCTTACCACAAACTTTTGGACATCTCCTTTTAGCCCTTCCCAGAAAAAATCATGCTTGATTCGATGATAAGTCTTTAAGAAGCCAAAATGACCCCCTCTTTGGAGAAGCATGGAGCTCAGATAGAACCCTATTTTTAAGGATTGAATTCTTACATAGATATAATCTATCTTTATACCATAAAACATCTCCTTTCCATACAAATTTTTTTGACATGCTTGGATCTTGTTGGAGATTTTGAATGAGATTTTGTGTACACAGGTCATTTTCCATTCGGACCTTGCATCCTCTATCCATCCTCTGTAATACATAGATATGGCACACAACAATGCCTGGTAGATTCATCCTTATGAGATAAAGCATCAACAACTACATTCTCTTTCCCTTTCTTGTATATTATCTCAAAATCATACCCCAACATTTTTTAGACCCATTTATGTTGTTCTTATGATGATAAACGTTGCTCTAAGAAGTATTTCAAACTATCATGATCTGTCTTTACTTTGAAATGTCATCCCATTAGATATGGTCTCCATTGCTTCACTGCATGAAGTATTGCTAACATTTCTTTCTCATAAACTGGTTTAGAGATATTCTTACCTTTGAATTGGTGGCTCTCGAAGGCAATGGGTCACCCTTCTTGCATGAGTACTGCCCCCATACCATACCCTGAAGCATCACATTCAACAATGAATGTTTTTGAAAAATATGGGGTGGCTAGAACTGGAGTGGTGCACATGGCCTCCTTCAACTTCTCAAAGGCCATAGTAGCTTGCTCGTTCCAATGGAAAGAGTCCTTCTTCATAAAGTTGTGAGTGGTGCTTTGCGATGCTGCCATAATTCCTTACAAATCTATGATAATAACCTGTAAGCCCCAAAAATCCTCGAGATTTTTTTAGGGTTTTGGGAACCTTCCATTCAAGCATGGCTTTTATCTTGTTAGGATCCACTTTAACACCTTCATAAGAGACAATGACCCAGGATATTCAACCTCCTTTACACCAAAAAGAACACTTACTTAGAAGGCTTTGCATAAAGTTGATGTTGTTCAAGAGTTTCCAACACCTTATTTACATGATGCGGTGTTCCTCCCATGTTTTACTATAGATTAATATATCATCAAAGAACACTAAAACAAACTTTCGAAGAAATGGCTTAAAGATGGAATTCATCAAGCTTTGAAATGTAGAGGGTGCATTTGTTAGTCCAAAAGGCATTACCAAGAACTCATAGTGTCCTTCATGTGTCTGAAGGTTGTTTTATGAATATCTTCATCCCTGATTCTAATATGATGATATCCAGAATGAAGATCAAGTTTTGTAAAGTAAACAACACCATGTAACTCATCTAGCAAATCATCAATTACAGGAATAGGAAACTTATCTTTAACTATGTACTTATTGAGTTCCTATAATCTGACACATGCGATTGTCATCTTTTTCCATACCATCACTACAGGAGAAGAGTAAGCACTTTGACTATGATGAATAAGTCCTGCTTCTAACATCTCTTGAACTATCTTCTCAATCTCACTCTTTTGCATATAGGGGTACCTATAAGGTCTGATGTTGGGTGGTTGACTCCTTGGTACTAGCTGGATGGCATGGTCATGGTCTCTTTTTGGAGGCAAACCCTTGGGCATTTCTCCAAACACCATTGAGTGCTCATCTATAACTACTTGCATATCTACGGGTATAAATGTATTGGAATGATGTGCTTCCAATGAAAATAGTTGTGCCACAAACCCTTCTGCACCCTTTCTAAGAAATTTTTGCATCTGATGAGAACTTACCATCTGTGGGGACTTTTCTCTTAGTCCTTTTAGTTTAAAAGTCCTCCCTTGACTAAAAATTGCATGAACAACTCTTGGAAATTCATTTCAATGGTTCCCAAGGTGGTAAGCCATTGAACTCCTAACACAATGTCTGCTCCTCCCATGGAAATGGCATACATATTGCTAGTTAGCAAGTAATCTCCCATGGTGAGATTAATGTTATGGCATTTTCTGAACAACTAACATTTTCCCATTGATCATGACTTGACATTCGGAGTTGGATAAACAAAGCGATTTCAAGCGTCTGCACCAACTTATGATTGATGAAGTTGTGAGTACTTCCCGAATCAATCAACATTGTTACCCTCTTTTTTTAAGAATCCAACTACTTTGAGAGTTTGGGGAGTGCTAATACCAGAAATTACATGGCATGATATTGTTGGTTGGGGATCTCTAATTCCTCCTCTGGCTCTACCTCTTCATCTTCTTCATTTTCTTCTTCTTCATAATAGGTCCCTCAATGTAGAACAACTTCTTTTCACACACTTATGTCCTGGTCCAAATTTTTTGTCACAATTAAAACATAACCCTTTGGCTCTCTTTTCTTCATTTGTTGAGGTGTCGGTCTTACTAGCCGAGGGAATGATGGTGGAAGGGTGCTTCGATCTCGATATTACTGACGGTTTTGTTTCCTACTTGGAAAGAAATTTTCCTCTACCCTACGTGCCATGATCATAGAGTCTGAAACCTTATGAGGATTAAACATACACACCTCAGTCTCAATTTTTCTTTAAGACCCCCAAGAAATAAGTCATTCAAATTATCTTCAAGAATATTTTCCACCCATAAGGAAAGGTTTTGGAATTGATGGATGTAATCTTTGACTATTCTGTTTGTCTGAGCTTTGCTAATTGGTTGAAATAATTCTCTACACACTAGAACTATAGTGCAATTGCAACTCTTCGGTGAATATTGTCCATGTAACATTGAGGCCACTCTTTTTCCTTTGAGCACATAACCATCGATACCAAATGAATTGGTCAGGTTCAAGATACAACGATGCCATGGTAACCTTTTGTCCCGATGGAATCTGATGAAGATCAAAGAAATTATCCATCTAGTTAATCCAATTGAGTGGATCCTTTCCATCAAACTTACGCATTTCCACTTTTGGAATCATGTTACGGGCTTGCAGAGTGTTTGTATTTGGATTGGTCATGTTTGCAGATCCACCTTGGCTAGTTTGTCTATTACTTTGACCTAAAGATCCACCCTGGTTAATATGAGTATGATTGAGTTGTGGCTGATTAGGAAGGATATGATGACCCATGATATTGTAACTAAATTGGTGAATGAAATCCTCCAATCATTGTCCAATATTTTCTACATCTTCTTTGTTGGCCACTCTACCCTCGAGGTTTCACAACTCTAACTCAAGATAGCTGACCTTATGGTCAGTTGAAGTAAACCCTAACCCCGAGGGACTCTGTAGATACCCCTTTTGACTCTAACTCCTCAACTATTATCTCATCCTTATCAGGTGTTTTACCCGGAGTGATGGGATTCTTTTTGCCTCTTGTCGAAGGCCCAACCATGATGCCCCAAAATGGTAAGATTTAAGGATCAAGGTCAAAATTTAGGGTTTGGGATTTCAATAGGAATTCGGCCAAATTTTATAAAACTCAAAGAATGAACTCAAACTAATTTTTAATCTTCTTTCTGGAAATGTAAATAACTTTGAAAAATTCCACAAATTGCACCCTAGGTAGCCGAATTATGAAAAAACATAAAACCGCTATAACTTTTTGCAAAACAAGTCAAAAATTCTTAAAATTTGGAGGAAGCTTACTTGACTGATTTCACCACACCACAAAAAAATTTAGAAAAATTCGCTACTCTATTTTTGAGATATGGATGAACCTTCACAATTAGGGTTTGACGTAGTGTTGGCCGAGTTCAAGCTCTGATACCACTTGTAATGTAATTACTTGTATAAATCTGATTATTAGCAGAAATATAACACCAATGAACACAATATTTCAGATAAATGATCTCAATGTGCAAGAAGAATAGCTTAGCCACTTCGAGGGGCAACCTCCAAACCAGACAATAAGACTCAAATGTTGAATATGATGATCAACTACTACCTACTAACCCCTATATATACTATTCCTATGCTATGGCCAACACCAAGGCCGACCCACTAATGAAAATATAACATATATGAAAGAGATACATAATGATAAGAAGTTATGATAGCCACAAGTCGGCTATATACATCGATATAATATATGATATATGATCATCTTTTTAGAAAGTATGGCTACCATAATTAGATATGAAAATATGTATTGTTGGGAACATGTTTTTTTGAAAATTGTTTTCATTGAAATGTATGGCCATTTCCAAGTCTAAAAATCTTGCATTTGGAACCCGTTCTTGGACATTTGTACCTTGTAAAATGTACATTTTTTGCAAAATAATGGATGTGATGTTAGAGCTTGTACTCTATTGTAGCATGCGAAAAATATTGTTGTTTCTTATAAAAATCTTTGCAATCTAAAAATCTGGAAAGTTTGCAAATCGAAAAATACGCATTTGGAAATCTTTATACTTTAAAAAATCTATATCTTCACTATTAAAAATGAATGAAAAATATGAAAATTGAATCTTGACATGCTAATACTGCTTTCCACTTAGAATCTCTTCATTTTTCATAATCTTATATGTGAAACTCTTTCATTTCTACAAATCCATCTTAGTGAAGAATGCATATATATGTGAAGCTAGAAATATAACAAAGCTAAGGAACCCTAAGATCTAACTTTAGTTTCCTCTTCCTCTTTCGTACACTCGGAGTAACATCATGGAGTCATTTGGAAAATAAGTTGCAAGGAAGGGATTCACCTTTTTAGGTAATGACGGGTCCCCTATTCTCCCTTATATTATTATCTTATGTGGGAAAAAATGTACAATTTTCCTTATAAATATACATAATTGTTTTATGCAATGAGTTGTCTGTTGCTTCCTTTACATTGTTTTTCATTTGCATAAATAAATGAACATATGAAAACTCAATTGTCTAATACATTTGCATATAATCATAAGGAATTAATGACAAATTACTTTTACCTTTTTGATCATTTGAAACTAAGAATTGAAAGAATGAGAAATTGTGAAATTGTGATTCCATACTTAATAATTTCAAATTTACAACTTGATTCCCTAGTGTTCCCAAAGTGTGTCTACTTGTGATATATGATTCCCTTCCTGTCTTCATTAGGACCTCGCGATATTATTCAATGGTTGGTTTATGCATGATTCTCGGTGAAGATGACAACCGAAATTGCATCATATATGGTGAATGGGTATCGTGGAACCTAATTCCTCTCATGGTCATTGCATGTGTAGTGCTTAATCATCCACTTGAAATGAGTAACCTGAAAATATTTTATACCCATCCACCATGATGACCAAAAATGGTCAACATTAAATTTATATTTTCATAAGCGGCTAGGAGTTGATGGTATGATGTCGAGGGATATTTTAGATGATGTTTTACATCGATGATTTGATCCTATTACATAAAGAAAGTTGGAAAATTTTGTCTAAAGATGTGCTTTAGGATCATGGTCCTAAATAGTGATATACTAGTGTTTGGAGGTAGTTTGTTGGCTTAGCATGGTACAAACCTAGATGGTGATGTATAATAGGTATGGAGCTAAAATTTTGAGAATATAATCTATTGGGCCCCTAAAATATTGGCTAAGTACAAAAGGCACATAGGTGCGCAAGGCCTAGTTGAAGAAAGGCACACAAGGATAAAGTGCGCATGGTTTAGGGGTTTAAGGAAACCGTGGCGCGTGCGCGAGAGAACCCAGGGTTCGAGACTTAGCCATATTGGGCCTTTTGGGCAGGACACGTGGAAAAGCATGACCCTTATGCATGCGGAGTGGATAAGGTGCACCGGCTGGCGATAGGTTGGCCCGGAAGGAGCATGCTGCGGTAGAAGCTTCTAGAAGCTCATCATGGTAAAAGTGGAAAGCTCGGGCACGGAGGAGCATGCTCCCATGGAGGACCACATTCGGACACTTGGCATCGGATGCGAGGCCATAGGAGGATGAGTTGGTAGTTCGAAAGGCTATATATACAAGCGCTACTGCAAAGTAAAGGGAAGATAGATAGAGCGGAGCTCTCTAAAAATCTACTTGCAAAACTCTATTAGCTTGGGTAATTATGCATAGGAAAGGATGTATCAAGGGTATGGATATTATAAATTTCTTTTGAGAGCCTAACCATATGAATCTAGTTATGATGCATGACTGTGGTTACACTTTCTTATGTGACATTCTACAATGGCTCCATGAATGTAATGAGGTTACCAGTTTACATGAATATGAACATTGATGATTTGATGCATACATCCTTATCATAGTTCTTTTTCATTATGTTTATGATTAAGTATGAATGCTTGTATAACTTCCTTTTGTTTTGATGTAAGTTCTATAATCTATTAAGCACTTTCTGTCTGGAATGACTGCAAGGATCTAGAAGCCGTTCTGAGCTCTATGGTGCTTGTATGTCTTATTTCCTTTCAAATCTCTTAAACACGGATCATAGATGATGTTTCCCACTAAACTCACATAAAAGAGAGACTCGGCACCCGCGTGCCTCGGGTGAGCACCCAACATCCTTGGGTGATAGGTGGTGCGCATGGGATTTCTTTCCTTTGTGATGGGGGTAAAAATGACTACATCTTGGTTCCATTTTCGGGACCTCTTTTCGAAGTTGTAGTGGGAAATGGCATACATCATGATCTGTGTAGTGAGTAATGATAGAGCGGTTAACTTTGGAAAGTGTTGAATCATGGTTCAAGAGCACGAAGGATGAATTTTCTCAGAGATTCATCACTTTGGACCTATTTTGATGCACGTAGATGGGTAGAAGAGAACCTCTACCATGATTTGTATGAAACTTTTTTTCTTTGCTTCTTCAGGTAGAACTGCGTATGAGTGGCTCTCAGCCTATGTGTCTAGATCAAGCTGTATTATAGATCACGTGTGTGGACCCAAGAAGAATACCAGAGGTTGTAGGATGCAGATCTGATGTGGACTCGTGTTGTGGATCATTGGTGGAAAGGAGTATTGGCTAGCTACACTCTGGAGTATGCCATTTCCACATATTCTTGTTCAAGGTTGCTTGAGTTTGAGTTTCTGCGGGAGCCCAGAGGATCATTTCTATGTTTATCCCTCTGGAAATGAAGATCTTGATTGTTACCATGAGTTTAGAGGCATTTCCAATGGCCGGCTAAACCATTTACGAGCGCTTGGGTGAGGAAGCTAGGGTGGAGGAAGATGGCAGATGTTGCGATGGAGAAAGAAAGGGAGGAGAGACGACTCAAGTATAGTGAAGCACGTGAAAGGGAGATTGCTAGACAACACGAGGTTACAAGTGTGATGGATATGGTGGCAAATGTTGTGGGAAGGATTTGAGGTTCACGCAGAGGACGTGGAACCTGAGCAATCTGTGCGACCCCATCTTGGCAAGTGCGTAAGAGAGACCCCTTTGGCTTCTGATGAGAGTTCATCGTGCGGAGAGAGAAGAACCGTTGGCATGTGCATCTGAGCCCACCTAGTGACCAAACCTTGGCACTTGGTTTTCCAGATCAAGGAGAAAATATTGTTAGTCCAGTTGGTTTCTTTGGATGTGATCGATCTACACCCAAGAGATATAATTTCTCGTTTGGGACTTCTATGGCTGCAAATACCATTCTAGTATCAGGAGGAATTTTTGGGCAAGGTATAGACACACAAGCTTTCGGTCTCACACCTAGGGAGTGGTGCGGGGTATATTATTGGTAGTGGGGCATTATCATAGACCATCGGTGTAGTTTAGTGGAACTATGGGGACCCTTGGCACGACCACTATGGACTACTACGGGAGGATCTAGTGGATCTGGGGGTTAGGAGGCACAAGACCTAGTGGATCCAGTGGGTCGGGCGGAGGAAAAACCGGAGAGAAACAAAGGCTCTAGCTCGGGAGGACACGGATCCACCACCCCCTCAAGTCTTCTTTGAAATGTCTTTACATTTTCTAGATTATAGAGGCATTGAAGATGTTGCAGAACATGTTCACAAGTGTGAACTACTATGGCATGCGCAAAGGGTGTCACAACCCCGGAGTGGAAGGCTAGTCAGTTTGCAATGACGTTGCAAGGCGCGCACATAGCTGGTATAGGAAATATGACCCTCATCAAATGGTGGTGGATTATACTTGCTTTAAAGAATTCCTTCTTGGTAGAATTCCACATCCACTGAGTTTGAACAGAAGAGCATCAACGCCCTGAAGGAGATTCAGCAAGGAATGGCGGAAAGTGTGTGGGAGTATGATGCGTGCTTTAAAACTCTCTTTTCTAAGTTATCATATGATATTCACCTTCACAACATGCTCAGTGGTTTGTTGGAGGATTGATCACACCTTTTAGAAGGGCCTTATCTCATAAAACTTTTACAGACCATGCATGAGGCATTATAAGTTGCTTTGCGTGTGAGGTTATTGGTAGTGTTGATACTGGTGTTAGCCCATTCTGGAGGCTCAAATTGCTACTATGGCTAAGCTTGGAGAAGTTGTCTGTGAACTCAACCCATGAGACTCATAGTGGTTTATGGTGTAAAATTGTGAAGTAGAGGGCATGTCAAGGATAGTTTCCCCGGAGGACAATACGTGTCACCATGATGGTAGATGTGAAATTTTCATGGGGACCATGATGCAAGTAGATGCCCCTTGTTACAATACGTGATTCGAAGAATGTGTCTTGCTACTATAAGATCTGCACCTCTATAACCCATGATATTAAGGATTGTAGGCTCATTGACCAGATCCATGAGGCCATTGATCATGGGGTGCACCAGACCAGCATTGCCAGTAGTTCTAAGGGTGATGATCACCATTATGAAGAGCGCACGGATGGAGGCACGCGCGGAAGGGGATTTTGTGAGAGGATTCCATGGTCATGGTAACCGTGGGGAGGAAGAAGTGAGTTCCCACGTGGAACTTGTTTTAATTGTGGGTCTATAGAGCATTACAAATGAGAGTGCCCATACTTGTTGCAGTGCTCTTGGTGCGGAAGAAGCACAAGTATGAGGAGTGCCCGGAGTTGTTTGAGCACATGAATCAACAACACCGGAAAGACAAGGGCACTTGTAATGGTAAGCATTAAGAAGGTAGACACACAATGGATGCCATGGGTGACACATGATGCGAGCTTGGAACCTATTTTTAGTAACAACAAGAGCAAAAGCACATGCACTGAAAGGAGATACCAAGGAAAAAGAACTCCTGGTTTTAAGGGAAGAAGTGGTTCATGGGAAGTACCCACCTGCACATCAAAAGGAGGTATATCAAGATACCATGGATGTCATTTGGAGTTTACAAGAGAGAAATCCAATGTTTGAAGGAGCATTCGGGAGGGAGGAGCAAAGAAGGAAGGTCGAGGCACCAAAGGATGACTTGGATGAGGTCAAGGAAGTATGTAAAATGTTGAGGTAAGAGAATATTATTCCCTTGCTAGGATCATGGTTGAGAGAGAAGGTACCACGTGCCGGAGGAGAGTGTAAGAGGCAGGTCTTGCATGTAAACCTTCCCCCTCACAGCCTTGACTATGATAAGGAGATCACATTGGATGCAGTTGTAGATGGATGGCTCCTTAGTAATATCCTCATTGACACAGTGTGCAGAGGTCAATGTTCTCACTTTGGATGCATGGCATCAGATGGGGAGACCTGCATTACAGCCATCTTCGAATGTGTTGTATATGGAAAATAAAATGAAGGCAATGCCCATCGGTGTCTTAAAGGATGTAACTATCACTATCCAGGGAGCTAAGTTTACTGGGGACTTTGAAGTCTTGGCGCTCGCAAGGTAGACAATTTCCCAGCACTACTTGGGTGCCCATGGTGTTATAAGAACAATGTGGACCTTCGGTTCAACAAGGGGTACATCAGCTTTGAAAATAAGGAGGAATGGGTCATTATACCCCTGGCTGATGGGAATTCAACACCCTATACTGAACCTTTGGGGGAAGAGGTCCTGGATAGGATATATGTGCGCTCAATCAAGGATCTAGAGATAATCCATCCTACTGATGGAGTTATCCAGTTTGAGGATGCTCAGTCGATAAGTGACACCACCACTAGTCTAGCATGTGATAATTGGGCATGCATGGAACTTATGAATTGATCGGATGAAAATTGAGAGGATCGGTGACAAAGGTAACAAAGGCACTATAGTCACACCTAGGAGGAAAGGAGCTGCTAAAGTATTCGGGAGGAGCCTTCCTGAGATATTTTGCGGAGATGGAAGCTCAGTGGAAGGAGGAGAAGGAATGGAGAGGGATGCTTAAGTTATGTCCTACTTGGCATAGAGACATGGTGGTGGGCTACACATCAGGAGATCCTTTTGGAATGGCGCGAGGTGAGAATTACTCTCTCTGTCAGGTTCTCTAGAAGCAACGTGCCCACCGCCATCAAGGACTACCATGGTAAGGATCCCACCTCTTTCCACATCCAATCTTGTGAGAAGGTTTGGAGAGAAGGCATAAAAGCTTTTCCCACCATCCCTCTGGGTACACAAATTGTATTCTACACTACAGGGTTGTGCACGCATGGTACATTCATTTTGAGACATGCCACCAGATAGGGAATTGGAAAGAGCTAGCGGCTGACCTCATTCAAACATTTGAGTATCGAAGTACCAAGCCATCAGTTGATAAGGCATTGCAGGTTGTCAAGTGCCTTACCATGGGGGATAGTGCCATGGCAGAAGATAGGTTATTGGAGTTGCTAGGTGGACCAGGTTTGGAGGTGCGCTTTGAAGAAGAGGCGGAAGAAACAGAAGAGATATAACTTGAGCGCGCGTGTTTGGAAAAGGAAAAAGGGAAGTTGGTATATGTTATTGATGGGAGAAGCGAGAGAGCTTGGATGTTAACCATTACTATAGGGATGCGCGAGGTAGTGGAAAATGTTGATACTCATGCGTGTGCCTACTACCATGAGCCTTAAAGACAAAGAAGGTTAACATCGGCTCAGGAGAAGAACCTAAGGAAGCTATCATTGGAGATTACTAGTCGGAGAAGGAAGTCTCTAAGATCATTGATCTTTTGCGTGAATTTGAGGATTTATTCCCGATGGGTACCATGAGCTCAAAGGCATCCACCATTCCTTGGGGAGATGAAGATAAAGCTAAGGATGGTGCGCCTGGTTAGGAAGAGACCCTACTGGATGAATCCCAATTTATGCGTGAAGGTAAAGGAAGAGATAGAAAAATGATAACATCTGGGATCATTGAAGTTATTGAAGAATCGAGAATGGATAAGTCTAATGGTAATCAACATCAAGAAGGATGGGCGGATTAGGATCTGCGTGGATTATAGGGAGCTGAATGCATTTTGTGTCATCGATCCTTTTCCAACCCCTTCATTGAAGAAATTTTGGAGGGAGTCGCTGGTGAAAATCTATTCCTTTACGGATGGATTTTGGGGTACCACCAAGTCCGGATTACAAAGGAAGACCAGGAGAAGACAACTTTTGCCACTGAGTGGGGAAGTTTTGCATACATGGTCATGCCCTTTGGGTTGAAGAATGCACCTACTATTTTTCTCACGCATAGTGGTGCAGGCATTCCAGGACTTCATCCACAAATTTCTTCAAGTCTATTTGGATGATTGGATGGTGTATGGGCTAGTAAAAGACCATTGTGATAATTTGAGGTTGATGTTTGAGAGGTGTCGACAGTTGAGGATATCCCTCAACATTAAGAAGTGTGTCTTTGCTACACCCTTTGGGACGTTATTGGGGCATATCATATGTAAGGAGGGCTTGCTAGTAGATCCTGCCAAGGTTGCAGTTATTGTGGGATTGGGGGAGCCTACTAGCCAAAGCGCAGTGCATGTGGATTTCTTGGGCATATGGGTTATTATAGGAAATTCATCAAGGGTATGCCAAGATCACCGCGCTTTAGAATAATTTCTCGAACATAAAAGTTTCCTTCCATTGGGGAGGCGCAATGAAGGCGTTTGACACATTGAAGGATAGGCTTGTCACCGCCTATATTACGTTTTCCCTCTTGGGACAAGCCCTTCCATGTTCATGTAGATGCCTCAGGAACCACCATTGGAGTAGTGCTTGCATAGCCGGTGAAGGAATTGTTGATCATCCTCTATGTTTTGCAAGCAGGAAGTTGACACCAACATGAGTAGAATTATACTATGACTAGCGAGCGCAAGCATTGTCAATGATCTACACACTTTTCAAGTTCAGAAAATATCTCTTGTGACAACCCTTTGTATTTTACACCGACCACATGGCGTTAAAGTACTTGGTGAACAAGCCCATTCTACAAGGGCACATATGTCGGTGGGTGCTATTATTTCAAGAGTTTGAGTTTACGGTAGTTGTGAAGCTTGGAAAGAGTAATTGTGGACTTGATCATCTGTCAAGAATTGATTCAGGGGAGGACATGCAGAGTATTGAAGAGACTATGCCAGATACACAACTATTTAGGTTGTGGCACATGCCCTCAGATTTGGAGGAAATTGTAGTATTTCTAAAGGAAGGTGTGGCGCTTGGAAGGGATGAAGGCATTAGAGAAAAAGCAACTAGCCATACATGTTGCGCCCTACATGTTGATCAGTGGGGACTTATACAAATTAGGGCGTGATGAAGTTTTACATAGGTGTGTACTAGAGCATGAGCACCTCGCCATCATAGAGGAAGCACACAAAGAGGAAGTGTGGTGGACATTATGCAGTGACACCACCGCACGTAAAATATTAATGGCAGGATTGTGGTGGGAAACTCTATATAAGGATTATAAGGACTATTGTAAAGCATGTGACCATTGTTAGCACATTGGAAAGCCAGGAAAGAGAGATGAAATGCCTTTGCACCCTATCCCTAGCAGCTAAACCTTTTGAGAAATGGGAAATAGACTTTGTAGGCCCTATTGCACCAGCGCGTAGGACTGGATCACGCTATGTAATCACTTGCATGACTATTTGACAAGGTGGGCAGAGCAGCCCCAACTAAAGACTGCATAATAGCCACAATGGCAAGATTTTTGTGGGAGAACATTATCACAAGGTATGGATGTCCTTTAAGTTTAACCAGCGATAGGGGTACACATTTCTTGAATGAGACCATGAGGATCCTATTAGCAGAGTTCATGGTGGCTCATCACAAGACTACACCTTATCACCCACAAGCAAATGGAACCACGGAAGCATTTAACAAAAATACTAAGTCATACCTTGAAAAAATTTGTGATGTCGGAAGACAAGATTGGGATGACAAGGTATCAGCCGTATTATGGGCTTACAGACAACTTATAAAAGGTTGAACAAAGCCACACCATTTCAATTGGTGTTTGGCATGGAAGCTGTTTTTTGAATTCATGTTACCTTCTCTATGAATAGCGTGTGCGTGGAGGGATTGGTTGATGAGCAAGCGTTGGAAGAAGAGATTGATGAATTAATGAAGATGGATGAAAGACGATCACTCGTTAGGTGGAGCCAAACATAAAAAAGAAAGAAAAAATCATGGCATGATCGCCACATTAGGAACAAGAAATTTGAGGTTGGGTCGGATGGTCTTGTTGTATGATTCTAAGTTTTACACCACCTTGGGAAGTTGAAAGTCCATTGGTTGGGTCCTACACAATCTCGTACATCCTTGATTTGGTGCATGCTATTACTGATCGCTTGGATGGAATGAAATTTCTGGACACTTCAATGGGAGTAGGATGAAGCCCTACTATAAATAAGTCTTCTTGGTGTTTGTAAATAAGGCAATTTTTGCTAGTTAATTTAGAATTTTCCTTTATGCATTTCCTTTCTTGTGTTTCCCTTTTGTGTTGTTGTTTTTTTTGCCTTGGGCGCCTGGTAACCTTATTAATTTTTGAGGATTTTTGAGTGTGTAGAGGACCGCACATCATTTTAGTGTGGGGTGGAGTAATGTGAAGGAAAGCATGGGTAAAGTGCCAAGGAAGATTTGTGTTGAAAATCCCGGTTGAATGGCCTGTTGAAAGAGGTGCATGAAAAGAAAAGATGGAAAAGGATGGTTGGTGTCAAGATAAGGCTACTTTCAGATCCCACGTACAAAGGAGGAAAAAGTACATAAGCAACACGAGGTAGGCGAGAGAAAAAATCAAGATAGAAGAAGTGCCTTTGGCGCCGTGATGCACGTGCGTAAGAGTCTCTTATCTAGATGGATTGGTTGCACGCCAGAAGGTTGGAAGATTGTCCACACGCGGTTTGGGCGCGTGAGTTAAAGTGCTAAAGTCAAACTTTGTTTGAAAAAGATCGCATTAAATGTGAAAAGTATGGTGGTAGGTGAAGTAGCATTTAATGCTTAAAAAGGGAAAAACTATAAATAAAGGGTTGAGGCATTTCATTATTCACTTTGTGTATAAGGAGAAAGAAGCACTTTTGCATCTTGGTAAAACTAGGGCTTCAAGGACTGATCCGTGTGAAGAAAAAATTGAAGAGATTGAGCGTGAGTAACTAGTTTGGATTTGCAAACCAGAAGGAAGGGATTTCACGGGCATAAGAGAAGTTGTGAGAAGGCACCGTCTTGTGAAGGAATTATCCCAATTAGGGTTTGAAGAACTAGGGCATGGGTTTAAGGAGTTTTCTTCACAAATTTGAGATCTAAGGTGGGAGAGAGTGGAAGAACAAAGTAACAAGAAGTGATTGAAGTGATAAGAGGACCTAGACAATGGCACCCAAGAAACCAGTTAGCACACCTAAGAGGGGAAAGGGCAAAAAGGAAAGGGCAAGCAACAAGAAACTAACGCATGCGTACAAATGAAGAGTGGTATGCGAAATGCATACCTAGGATGGAGTGTTGTTGGGGAAGGAGTGGGAGTCCCATCTAAGAAACATGTCTGTAAATGACTACAATCATCATACAAGCACAATCGAGAAGGAGATGGCGCTTTGGAGTTAGTGTGCCCAACAAATAAAAGGACACCAGAGGTTTTCCCATCTATAACGATGATGTGAAGGTCAAGTTGGAGAAGTTAGGGTTATTGCAACTCTTTGAGTTGCCCTACTTTGGGAAGCTTGAGCACCTATATCAATGGTTGATGTCATGTGTGCATGAAGACTACTTCCACTTCGTAGGGTGCAAGATGCACATTACCCCTCAGCTCATTTCACATTTCACAGGCCTCATCTATGAAGGAGATAGTTTGGAGGACAACCTAAGTGACAAAGAGGCAATTAAGGAGACGGTTTCACCACCTATGCATACAAAAAGGGGTCAAGGTACTATGATATCACAGACATTGAGGACATGATGAAGATGGCTGCACACTTGTGACAAATTTAAATGGCCAGGAGAGATGGACCCAGGTTAATAAGCCATGGTTGCATGTTTGCAGAAAATTTAAAGGGCACCATCTACAACTTGTCTACATTCATCGTGGATGAGATTGTCAGTTGCACGAAGGAAGGTGATATAATCCTTTTTGGTAATGTCCTGCTAACCATTGTGTTTTTAGAGATTGGAGTACTTGATGCATCAGAAAAATTCATGTGGGAGTACCTTGTTGAAGACCCTTCACCCGCAAGAGATTTGAAAAATACGCCTGTGACACTATGACACCGTGCACAAGGCGCACTTGGAGAAGTGGTATGCACACCTAAGGAACATGTTTAGGGTGGAATGGAGGATTCTTGAACAACTACCAGTGGCCACCAAGGAGAAGCTAGTTTGTTGTGTACCAACATTTCTTCCTGGGTAGATTCAAACTAATAGATGAGACATGGAGCCCATGGTGCAAGCTCCCTTTTTCCTTCACAACTCAACACTTCCAAGCGGGAGTGAACAGGTTCAAATAATCCAAGAAGTTGAAGTTGGACCTTGGTAATCTGGACCGAGACCATAGGGAAATGCGCAAAGGGTTGGTCTACCCCAAGCAAGCATGCGTATGTGGAGAGGTATGTGTCACATGAGGTCCAAATGATGAGACCCATGACTTTTCCCATTGTAGGAGGATCCATGGCATGTGCGTATACATCCGTATAAGACCCAAATAAGAGAAGGGTGCATATTTAGAGAACAAGGTGTCTATACCGAGAGGACCCAACTAGAAGAAGAGACACATGTGCCCAAATGGGAGGAAAAATAGAGCTAAAGAAGAAAATACCAAGTGTAGTGGATACACAGGTAATAGGTTCCCCTAGGACAAGTTCTAGAAACAGTAGTATATTTCACGCAAGAAGAGATCCATAGTCAAAGAGAAGACTCCAGAGCTAGAAAATCCATCAGACAAGGAGTCATCGGGAGAAGAAGAGACGAGTCACCTACACCGGAATCCCGGTTAGGAAGAAGCAGAGGATAGAAGAGGAGACCACCTCGGAAGAAACTGAGAGTTTGGAGAGATACATAGGTGAAAAGGATGATGACGATGAAGAAGATGATAGTGAAGAAGATGATCTTGAAAAGATCAAGAGCCACCTGTCTTCAACGTGCATGATTCAGAAGAAGAAGGCGAGAGAGAGGAACATGGGTTCCTTTTCATGTGGCGCAAGGATAGCTAGGAGGGGGAAGGCACCCAGGACATGGGAAGAAGTGAGGAGGTTGGCACGTAGAAGCAGAAGGCCCCAAGCCTCTACACAAGAACATAACTAAGGTGGTAGAAGAGAGAAGAAACAAAGATCATGGAGACCTTGGTGGAGGAAAAGTTGGAATGCAACATGCTAGGCGGTGTTGAATAAAGATAAGGAAGAGAGCGCAAAAAGGACCACGGAAGCACTTTGGAGGCCCCACGTCAATTGTAGATTTTCCTAAGGGACACACGGGAGGAAAGTGTGTAGAGGAGGAGAGGCTAGGGATGGGTTATATTGATGACCCCAACAAAGTGTTTCACACGTGGTTCCAAAGCACGATTCTAGCAGAGGAGCTCGTGGAAATGTCATCTTTTGATAAGGAGGCTACATACCCACGGACAAGGAAGATGCTCTCATGGGAAATTGAGTCCCATCTTGATGAGCTATAATTTGAAGTAAGCCATGGGGAAATAATAACATTGCCAGGACCAAGAGAAGACAACCCAGTGGTGAATGCTCAATAAGCTCTCGAATGAACAATTGTGCAACATGCTCAACAAGGTCTCCATTGAGGTCGAAGCTAGACTCTTTGGGTAGAATGATAGAATCAAAGATTTGGAGGATGAACTGAAGAAGAAAGAGGAAGAGCTAGCTGCAAGGACAAAGGAGCTAAGTCAAGAGAAACTGATCAACACCCAGTTGCAGCGTGAGTTAAAAGATGAGAAGGCTAAAGTATGTGTAGTATACAAAAAGGTGGAATCCATTAATGATGTAATAGTGTTGAAGCATCCAAACCTAGCGCCTCCCGTAGAAGTATGGATCTTCCTGGGATGCCTGGAGGACTTAACAAGAGTCCTCACCATGGAGAGGCAACCGCTAGCCTTGGAATCTATAGAAGAAGTGGCCACGCATTTTGGAGAAAGAGGATAAATTGAAGGTCATGGCGCTCATAGCTAAGTACAAAAGGTTCTTGCTTGATGTAAAGGTTTCTTCCCAGGACTACTTTGAGGCCACGTATGACAATTGCGCGTGAGACAGAGACAAAGTGGCAGGCATCTTGGTCGCCACTCATGAAGCAAAACTTAAGGAGTTTCAAGAGAAGAATAAGGGAAATAGGGTGAAAAAGGGACAAAATCCTTGCCGAGTCGAAAATAAATCGAGGCCATTGAAACCTTAAGGGGTTCAATCAAAACCGATTGAAGGAACTGTACCCATATTACACGAAGAATGGATGCACTGGAGGATGTAGGCAAGGAGTTAGAGAAAATTACTTGACACCATGAGCACACAAGGAGATGGACTAAGTTTTGGGGAGGTGAGCGCCCTAGTCGGTGACCTCTGTCAGAGAGCGTAGAATGAAGTCGATGCCTGGAACAAGTTGGAGGCCGACTTGCAAAAATATTTTCCTAGCTTATTGCAGTGATTCCATCACTTTCCCATTCTTTCTTCTTTCCCAATTTCTTCATCCCCTTATTCTTGTTCAAAGGCATAAGTCTCTTTGTATTCTTTTTTCACTTTGGAGAGTGTTCCATGGATGGAGAATAGGCGTAGTGTGGGGTGATGTTGGGCCCCTAAAATATTGGCTAAGTAAAAAGGCACATAGGTGCGCAAGGCCTAGTTGAAGAAAGGCATGTAAGGATAAAGCGCGCAGGGCAGTTTAAGGAAGGGTTTAAGGAAACCCATGGCGCACGCGGAGAGAAACCAAGGGTTCAGGACTTAGCCATATTGGGAATTTTGGGTAGGACACGTGGAAAACATGACCATCTACGCATGCACGGAGTGGATAAGGTGCCAGCCTAGCGATAGGTTGGCCTAGGAAGGAGCATGCATGCGGTAGAAGCTTCTATAAAGCACATCATGGTAAAAAGTGGAAATCTCAGGCCTAGAGGAGCATGCTCCCATGGAGGACCACATTCAGACACTTGGCATCGGATCTGAGGCCACAGAAGGATGAGTTGGCAGTTCAGAAAGGCTATATATACAAGCGCTGCAAAAGTAAAGTAAGGGAGAGATAGATAGAGAGCGGAGCTCTGCTGAAATACTGCAAGAACTTTGTTAGCTTGGGTAATTGTGCGTAGGAAAGGATGTATCAAGGGTATGTGTATTATAAATTTCTTTTGAGAGCCTAACCATATGAATCTAGTTATGATGCATGACTATGGTCTGCTCTTCTTCGTGACATCTCATAATGGCTCCATGAATGTAATGAGGTTACTAGTTTACATGAATATGAACATTGATGATTATGATGCATACATCATTCTCATATTCTTTTTCAATTATGTTTATGATTAAGTATGAATGCATGTATAACATCCTTTCTATTTTGATGTAAGTTCTATAATATGTTAAGCACTTTCTATGCGGAATGACTACAGGATCTAGAAGCCATTATGAGCTCTATGGTGCTTGTACATCTTATTTCCTTTCAAATCTCTTAAACATGGATCATAGATGATGTTTCACACTAAACTCACATAAAAGAGACTCGACACCCGTTGTCATCGGTGAAAAGGGGAGATTGTTTTCATTGTGTCTATAGTGTTTTCATTGATGGAAAAGGGAGTCAAGGTTTCATATGTGTCTTCATGATGTGTAAATCAAGGTCAAGCAAGATGGTTGATTGGTAGTGTCAAATCATGTAGTATTGTCATGGTGTCTTAGTGTATGGTCAAGCAAGCTAGGTTTTGTAGGTGTGCTTCAAATTTGGTCAAAGGATAGTATAAGTTCAAACATGTTTCATGAGAGGTGTAAGAGGATTATAAGTTTGTACAAGTTGTCATCGTGGTCATTTCATGTGGAGTCATGGTTGAGTTAGGTCATTCTAGCTTTATTCCTATACCTAGTGCATGATGGATGAGTAAGTACCATGAGAAATGGAGCAGGGTAGACTTTTTTGAAGTATGTGGAGTGTGTCTTTAGGTTGTAAAGCATGTGTATTAGGAGTATCAAGTCATCTCTAAGCTATTTCATGTTTTTTCTAGGTCTTTGAGAAGTAAGACCATGAATACTAGTCAATAAAAACATAAAAGTCATGGTGGTAAGAAATATTCATAGGCATTAGAGCATTATTCAAGTATCTATGATACTTGAGTTATTTAGAGGAGGTAATCATGATGCTTCAGTCAAATTTTAGATTGGTATAATGAATATTTCACATGTTATGATGTTTTTGGAAAACTGAGTTCTTAGAGTGCTCTTTTCCATCTCAATGGTGAAGTTCATTTAATCACCCAAACATGTGATATTTGCATAGGACCTTTTGGCTTTCAAGGATTTTTTTATCATGGAGTATAAAATGTATTGAAAAAATAATGGGATCAAATGAACGTCAATTTTTATGAACTTGTTTTATGAAGCTAAGGAGGTCTAAAATAGACTCCTAAAGCCCTACCAAGATAAGCGATGGAGGAAACAAAAATTCTTTGGGATCCAAATGGACTAAGAAATCTAATGTGATGCATTAGGGTTGTAGATAATTTTTCTGAGCTCATTTTGGTGGTGTTCTCATGTTCTAGTTGTTTCAGAAGTGATAGAAACCCCATAGTTTTACGAAGGTTCACGATTTTAGGGAAGAGATGGAAGCTTCATGATGAAAAGTCGATGTTCCAGAATCCTTGGGATATTTTATAGGTATCCATGAAAATTTCTAGGTAGGTACATTGGATAAAATTTAAGATACATGTCCTCAAAGTTTCCATACCGCTTTTGGCATAGAATGGAGCTAAAACACGGTCTTATGGTTTGAGAGGTGAGTTTGATGAATTTGCATGTTGGAGAAGAGTTCTATGGAATCGGATTACTTGTTATAGTCCCTCATGATTTTTTTAAGCTTTGTTTTGATTTAGATATTTGTTTTCTTTCTTGAATCCCTAATGGCATAATTGGTCCAATTATGCTTTTTGTAGTGCCCACTTCCCTTCGACACCTATTGATTTTGATTTTGATTCTTGTTGGTTATACATGGACATTATTGTATCACTTTGACTTAGCGAGGATGTTATATAATAGAGATACTTGGACTATTTTTGGATTTTGATTTATAGTATGATGCGTGTGTGGATTCTTAGAGACATTTTATATGGATGATGATATGTTGTTGACATGGTTATATATTCGGCATTCGATGTTTTTATCATATTGAGTAGGTCGTAATGATTGAACTAATCTTGTGATCCTATTGATATTGATGAAATGTAGTATTGAGGTGTTGTTATAAATTGAAAATAATAACGTTAATTATCTAGATGATGATTTAATTTGATTTATATGTGGATGATTGTTTATTTATATTGTATATTTTATCTTCGATGTTTTGATGTGGCCACGAGGCCGAAGGAGGTATTGTACATTTTGTAGGTAAACATATCACAACAATCAATGGGGATTGGAGACCAACCACATTTGAATACCGGATGGATTCAACAATGGTCACTGTGGCAACTTGTGTTATGTTGTGTTTGTCTTGTTTTTTTAGGGGTCCCTATGGGGGGATAACCTCCAATTATGACCAAGGGGTTTGTGTGTTGTTCCTTTATTTTATTTTATTTATTTAATTTTAGTATGTGACTTTAGAGTAATGTATTTCCCTTTTATTAATTATTTAATTTGTGTCTAGATTAGTAAGTTAATCATGTTGTTAAACTAATTATGGATGGGACAAATAATTAATTAGATTAGATGGCCCTTGGTTATGTGTTTAAGCTGAGTATATGAGACCTTGAGTGTGACACACTCTACCTAATCTTGAAATTCGGATTTGGCCTTAAGGGCCAATTTTGGAGGCTTGTGGGACAAGTTAAACTTGTCCCACACCTCTTAATTTATTATACCAACCCTACCTATGGGTTGGGGGGTCAAAAATAGACCCCATTATGTGTTTTGGGAAGACAAAAAGGTAAATTTTTATTGCACTTTCTTACATGTAATTATTTTTAGTCCTTAAGGGGTGTGGGTTGAAATGGTGTGTGTAAGAGGTTTGTCATACCTCTCAACCACCCATTTAATTTCCTTGGAGTATGGGTTTGACTTGGGTGATGTGGAGTGGAGAAGAAAGGATGTGGCATCCTACTTGGAGCCACATCATCTTCCTCCTCTTTTCTATTTATTGAAATTTTTGAGAGGAATTTGGGGTTACTCACTTATTTTTGGAGCTCTCTTTTTGGATGCTTGCTTGTGGGAGTTGGAAGGGTGCTTGGAAAAATTGCTTGTGCTTGAAGATTTTGGGACTAGTTTTCAAAGAGGAGTTTTACCATGGAAAGGTAGGATCTTTCTCTCTTATTTTTCTCCTTGTTTCTTGCATGTTATGTGATTGTATGAGAATTGTGTTCTTGCTTGAAGTGTTGGGTAGTATTTTGACCTTAGGTTGTGTTGAGATTTGGATATGGGGATGAAATATGTTGGGAGGCATAAGAGATTCTTGTTGGTTTTAGGAGGGAGTGGGTTTTGGATGCCCCACCTTATTCTATTCTATTATGTTATGTATTGTGGGAGCCATAAGAGAGAGGGAGGCATAAGAGTGAGGGAGGCATAAGAGACTTTGGGTTGAATGTGTGTTGGAGGGTTTTAGAGGTGGGCATCCAAACCCTTGGGAGGCACAAGGGCACCCCCATCTTTCCTATCTCTTTTTGGCTATTTTAGAAGCCTTTGTTTGGGAATTATTTGTGTTTAAAAATAAGTGTTTTGTGGTTATCTTTCTTATGTGATTGGTTGTTTGAAAGTGAATGTTGAAGCATTGTTTTAGTTTCCATGTGTTGAAACATCCCTTATTGCCTTGTGGTTGGGGCTTGGGGCCAATGAGAAGAATTGCTTCTTCTTCTCATTGGAATTCTGGTCAGTTGGGCGGTGAGTCTTGCCTCTCCCCATTTTCGGTTGATTGTGATTAAGCGAAGAGAAGATGGAGCTTGGTTGGAGACTTGGCTTTTGGAGCTATGATAGAAGACAAAATATTTTTCATTTTAATGAACTCCTTGTAAAATATCCACTTCAAGTGGAAGATCATTGCATTGTCTATTTGAAAGGAAAGAGTTATTGTATTTATTTTGGAAGGAAGGTTGTATTGTTCTTTAGTGATCAAGATTGTATTGTATGTTGAAAAGGGAAAGAAAAACTTGTTTTATTAAAGCTAGTTTTGTTGTATTATAAATGAAGATTAAAAGAAAAATATATTGTTTCCCATTTTAGTTGATGTATTCCTTCACTTAGTGTGTTGCTCTTGCTTTAAAATGTATTGAAAAAAATCTTGTTGAGAGCTCTTGTGATGTTGTTGAAATTGTATGTTGTAAAAATTCAAGAAATAGTAAATTTGATTTTATTACTTGAAAGACATGTAAAGGAAAAGTTAGGCTATTTCATTCATTTCCTTGCATTGTGGAATCAAAAGCTAAACCTTGTATACTTAGAAGGAAAGAACTTAAATTATAATGTCTTTTATTTGGCCAATGAACTAGTTTAAGTACTAATTATAATATGTAATTCTCATTTAAAAATTATTGTAAATCTAATACAAATTGTTAAGGGAAATGAAATGTGTTCTATTTTACCATCTATACAATATTATCATATTTTTAGAGAAGAAAGTATTAGTGCAAGTATTTAACTCACTAATATTACTAACTATACTCCATTTAATACTTTTGATAGTAATATGATTCTTTTAAATATTATTAATAATGAAATATTTAATAGTAATGGGACTTACCAATGTGGAAAATATATTAATATTAATATACTATTAATCTTTATTATATTAATATCAATATATTAATAAAAGTATTCTTTTAATCAAATGTTAGTCATTGAAATATATATATATATATATATATATATATATATATATATATATATATATATATATATATATATATATATATATATATATATATATTAGTTTTTTTATAAAAGTTAAAACATTTAAAAGTATGCGGTGATAGCTCATGGCCGCATGCTTATGTTTAAAAGCCAAAGGAATTAGTGGGGTTAGGGTTAAATTTGACGATCGTTTAGACATTTTTGTGATTTTAGCCGTAAAATACTTGCAAATATTTATAATAACCGTCACATGTAACTTGCATATTTAAAATTTGACCGTCTTATTTTATATACATTTATATGTAAATTATATAGATATGTATACATATATTTTTAAATAATTAAATATATATAGAATAATTGGTATAAATAACATTGTTTTGTATTTTTTGAAAGGTAGTATTAAAAATTACCGTCACCCGAAAAATGTGTGACAGGCATAGGTGACCGTCAAATTTAACCCTTGGTGGGGGTGGGTGGGGTCACTTACCCCACCCCAATAATTTTGAACACTACCCAACCTAAATTCCTTTCTACCTAATATTGTACCCCCTCCCCACTATTATATTTACCCCTTACGCATTCTTTTAAGCGTGTTTTTTTACCACTTTATTCCTTGTGTAAAACACATATCCCGCGGCTACATTCTTAAATTTGTTTATATATATATATATATATATATATAACATTTACATAGTTGTATAATCACTTTGTATTAATGAAAATTTTGGATTTTAATCCATCTAAATATATATATATATATATATAAAAAGAAGGAATATAAAGAATATATATATCACTAAAATGAAAACACCTATCAAATCTGGTTATATCACTAAAATGGGCAAAACCCACAAGCCCATTTGGGAAGATCAAAGAAATACGAGCTAAATAAAATAAACAAATGCTTTACAAACCCTAAATGAGGGTATAAACCAAATAAGAAAACAAATGGGGCATGTATGCCTCTCCAAAATCTTGGAATGGCCTCTAATGGCTTCCTCCTTCTCCTCCAACAACCTGCAAAACAAAAGAGAGAAAATAAGCCAAAGGAAAAGAGAAAGAAGATTTCTTAAGCAAACTTTAGGGTTAGTTGTCCTTCCCCTCATCTAAGGTCCTAAATGAATCCATCCAAGGGATGAGATTCATCCCTACAAAAAGTAGGTGGGGAGTGGGTGAGAGGAATTTGAATTTAAATTTAAATATTTAAATCTAAATACATGGGTTGAATTTTTAAGGGGTCACTTTATGGGGTAGGGGTGTGTTTATTATTCTAACCTCATGTCAAATGGAGGACTTTGTTAATTGTTTTAAACCTAGTCACCTTGTGGATTAAAATAACTTTAGTATTTATTTATTTTGGCCCTTTACCCTTGAGATTAAAATATGGGATTACCAACTATAGTGGAATTTATTTGTTTACCAAAATAACACTTAGGGAGAAACTAAACCATGCTTCGTCTAATTTAAGTCATTAAAATGTAATGAGAGTTTTAATATTTTGTTACAATGGAGAAAACATTATTATTAAATGTAAGTGACTCGAAAAACATTAATGTGACAACCGTATTTGGAAACCTTTTTGCGGGCATGTTTTTCAAAAAAATTATCCCATAATTTTCTAGCTTGCTCTAGGTTTTTCTTGGGTTTCGTGCGGGTAGAATTTAGCGGGCGTTACACTTGCCAAGAAGGTGTCATGAAAAAGTGTGATTGGTTGATTTTCTCCAAATGCAATATGATTTTTAGATCTTAATCATATTGGTAAAAGTTTTCTTTATATGTTCCAAGTATTGGTTAAGCTTGAAAGCGGCCTTAGAGGTGTTTGGAGTTTGATCTCTTAATACTAGTTCTTGAGTCCTAGAAGCTTTGAATGAGTATTTTTAGAGATTGGTCTGGTCAGTTGGAGGCCTTATTCTATTATTTTATGGATTAAGTGAGTTGTTGTAAAAGTGGACTAAGATAAATTTCTATTGGTATGTTGTATGATCCTTGATGATGAGTTTTCCCATGTAAACTCATTCATTCTTCATGACTATTTTTCCGGTACCAAGACCTAGTTGTGTATGCTTTCTTCTTGGTGTGTTACATGGTGGAGATAGCACATTGCATAGATTCTTGTTATTTTTTTATGATTATAATAGGATTTTCCCAAGTGTTATTATGATAATGGATTCTTGAATAGTTTTTAGATGACCTTGGAGCTCAAGATGTATTCGTTGAAGCTTGGAGAGCTTATTTTAGCTTGTTTGAGATATCTTGAGCTTGTTGGTGTTGTCTTGACCCTTTCCAACCTATATGGGTCTTTTGAGATGTTTTATAAGGTTTTATTGATGTATGACCAACCTATATGGTCATGGCTGACCTAGAGGTGTTTTGAGCTAGTGTCATGTATATAGTACTAGTTTATTTTCTCATTGTGACTAGTGGACTAGTTGGGGATGTGAGCAAGATAAAGAAGGTTGAAGGAGAGCATAAATGGGTCAAGATCAAAGCTGGTGAGACGTATGAAGGACTAAGGAATATTTAGGTAGATATGTAAGTTCATAAGATCTAATAAGTAAGAGGACCCGATTTGAGTGATTTAGGAGAGAGTGTGTTTGAAGAGGGTTTTGAGAGAGAGGGATCTGAATTAGAGATCACAATCAGGTTGTGGGAGAAACATATCTTTAGTGATCATCCATTTTAGGTGGGTGATTTTGTGGTTGGTCATCTTAAGAGTTGTATCCTCCTTGTAAGATTGGTATCCTATTAAACTATGGGTTGTTGCTTCTTATGGGATTGGTGTCTCACTAAACAAATCTTGCTTGAAGTGTAATATTCTTGAAAGTCCTTTTTATGAGTAATATTAGCATAATATTCTTATGGGAGTGGAGAGGTTGTTTAGTTTCTCCTCCAAGTTAGAGAGGGTAGAGGGGTCCAAATTGGTTTTAATGCCTTCTTTGATAAGAATGTCCACATTCTCCTTGATCCCCCTGTAAGGGCCTCAACTTGTTGTTTTATTTGAGCAGAGATAAACCCAGCTAGAAGGAGGAACATGGGAAAATTGACTAATTTTCAACAAAAATCTCAGCACCAACAGAGTTCCTTACCCTTTGAGCTACTACGAAGGGTTATTTTGGCAGGGGGAGGATTAAACAAGGGCTCTCTAACATTTAGGTTCTTGGTTCGAATCCTTGGCTACTAAGGAGGAGGGGGGCAAAGTGGGGGCATGGTCATTTGTAACTACATTGAGAAAGTAGTGGTGAAGGAGGAAAATCACTCCTTGGTGTAAAGGAAGAACCCTCGTATGAGCTTGAACCTCCCTAATTGATTTTTCATTAGTGACATAAAAGTTAATGTAGTTTTTTATTATTTTATTTTGATATGGTTGATATGATTAATTGGGGCTCTACTTGTTTTGCAACCATTGATCATAAATTTAAGTTTAGAGTTGTCAAGAATTGGTTTCTATTATTATTGGCTACGACATATAGAGCAAAGATGACAAGATTAATCAACTATATAGAAAAATATTAATTCTACTAAATGTTTTTTTTTCAATTTTTTTATTTAGATAAGGATAAAAATTTGACCGAAGCCCTACCTAGGTACAAAAGCCAAAAATCCAAGATAAAACAATTATTACCAAAAGAGACAACACCGAAACAAACAACCTAGTTGCAAAAACAAAAAAAAACAACACACATGATGAAAACAACCACATGGGATAATAGCAAGCCAACCAAGAAAAAGGTAAAAAAACAAACAAGTTGTTAAGAGGGTGACATGTTCTTCGAATTATTAGGATTTTGGTCATTCCTAGAATATCCTTTTTTATTATTACGGACAACACCATTTACCCCTGTCATCATACACATTGTTTTCGTGCTCGCAATGGATAACTATTTCTAGAGAGTTGAGTGGCTTAAATTTCAATAAAGAATGAAAAGATGAATCACTCTCCTTGTTTGGGATTTGCATCACGAGATGGGGTGTTGGCAACCCAAGAGGGGATATTGATAGGAGGAGGTGAGAAATGTTATGAAAAATAACTCAAGTAAAGCACCAACAATGAGGTGTTTAGGTAGAGAATCAATCCACCAAGTAGGTTTTGTACAAATGTTCTTAGAGTGACCAAAATCCGTAATCGTGTGACCAACATATTGTAGTAGTGTTGTTTATATGTTATTGTGGGTTGTAGAATTATAAGTTAAAAATACATGTAGTGGAAAACATTCGTAAGATATGTGCATGTATATGCATTTGTTATATTTTTTTGAGTAATTTAATTTTCCTTTCAGTTTTGATCTATACAAATTGGAAGATAAATTGCATGTGTATTTAAGTTGTGCAAGTAATCGATAAGTAAAAATAAAATAATATTTTGTACTACCTAGATATATATATAGATATGTGTTTATATATTTATTTAGACTTTGATTAAATTAATTGTAGTTTAGAGTTATTTATTTTAATTTTATTATATATTGTAAACAAATAACAATTAAATTGGATTTAAACTTTCATTTATATATAATATTTAAATTAAACTATAATATATATATATATATATATATATATATATATATATATATATATATCTTTGTGTGTGTGTGTTTGTTTATTTAAACTTCAATTGTTGTTTTGATTTATTTATATTTCAATTTCAATTTAAACTAGTATTTTGTAAACAAATATAACAATAAAACTATGCGCAATCTTATATCCTCAAATGGAATCTATGAATCTAAGGCAAAGAAAGCTCTCCTAACTTGAATTGGTGTAATGGACCATTCGGATATAATAGCTGCTCGGAGGCTCCAATCAATGTCAAGCTCTATCCGAGATCCTATCTATTGGCTATTGGATACGTGGAAAATGGCCTATAGGTGCTTCGTGTATATTTCCTAGACAAGGTCATGGAAAATGGTAATGAGAGGTGCAGTGGATTTATAGAAACTATGGATGGTTTTCTAGTCTAGCCCAAAAAATGTTGGATTGATTGGCTTCTATATTTAATATGGAAAATTGTGTTATGATATCTGGCGGGAGTGGTGAGGATCTAAATACCAACATTCATAAACCGGTGTCAATACTTAATTGACTTGCAGGCCCGTTGGGTTGTGGGACCTGAGGATCACAACCATGAGTTCATGGTTGTTGTGGACCTGTTATGGTCATGTGAAGAATCAATCTCTTCTTCCGACTATCCAATGGTCATAAGCCTTTTCAACTTCTATGTTTAGTACCGGAGTTGTGTGATTTTCTTCTCATAATAATACCTTACGGTGTTACTGAAACTTGTATACGTAACCCTGTGTCTATGTCGATGAGAAGGTCTCCTGCATCTGGCTGTGGAACTAATGGATCACAGCCAAATATTTGTTCTCTTTCGGGTTCTTGTATGGTCATGCGGATATCCTATCAAGGCAATCTATAGTTGGGTTGACTTGACCAAAATGTGTATGCTTTGTCATCTTCAATATTCAGTTGTCTCAATTGTTCACTAATTGCTTGTTGATTTGTTTGTCATTTGAAAGACCTGAATCCTAAGCCCTTGATCTATATCCATTAACGTTGTGAAGAGATTTGGCTGAGATACTACCGGTTCGAATATGTATTCCCTGGGCTCTCTGGGTCCCGTAATTGTCATGCAAAAGATAACTTAACTAAAATGAGCAAATTAACCATGAAAGCTATATCTACACTATGCTTATATTTCTCTTATTTTTGTATTTTCAATGATGTGTTTTGAATGAAATTAAAAGAGCAACTATTCTAATATATTCAGAAAATGGACAATTAATCTAATAACAAATTAAAACAAGCAAGGTAGCTTGGTATAGCTATTTGCCTGTGCAGTTGTGAATTTATCCTAAATATTTAAATAACTAACTAGTTTAATCGAAAGACTTCCATCCTACCTCAAAAGTGAGGAATGAATCATAGTTTCTCAGAAACTATCATTCCCCATAGCTTCCCTGGCAATATCGAAAGTGAGCTTTAACTGAAATGAAATAATTTACTACTCTATTTGATATATTGTAACTACAACTTTGATAGCTCAAACCTAGGAGTTTACAGAAATAGTGGTAAATCCAGTTGTGTCGTGACTTGTCCCCTCAGTGTGATCTCCTCATTCCTTCGTGTTCTCATGAATCCAGAAAAGTGTGTAGTGTGATAGCGTCAGTAGAAGAAGATACTCAAACAATGGCAGCTTTGGATATAAACCGAATACAATGCAAGTAAGAGAGGGATAGTGCAAGTGAACAGAGCTTGACTATGTAATTCCTAGCAGGATTTATTGTGGGGATACAACGTAAATACGCCAGAATTCTGGATCTATCTCTTGTGACAAACAAAACCTGTAACTCTAAGATGGATTCTAATCTAAAAATGAAACTACCTTATGCTAAACTGATTGTATGAGACAACAATGAAGTAAGATGAAAGGAAGAAGATCAAATGACCTCTAAAGTAGAAAGGAGAGACTGATAATTCATGCAAAATATAAAACTATTGAAACTCATGCAAGAACTTCAAACAAACTGAATAATCAAACACAAAAGGAGAGGGGCCATTTGTTTGAAAGCAAGCTGGTATTTATAGCATTTGCATTTACCAGAGGGTAAATCCAAATTGAACTCTTCTAATATTAAACAAAGGAAAACACTATTTACTTGGGTGGCCAAAACATAAATGCAAGCTTTAGTGGTTGAGGAATGCGGATGAAAATTTGAATTTTACGTTTGACAAAATCATCGAACATTCTGGAAAATGCGCACAGACCACCGCCTGCACGCGTGGAGGTGGTTATAGGACCACCGCCCTATCTCTAGGCGGTGGTCACGGACCACCGCCCCGCAGGCAGGGTGGCGGTTCCATAACTTAAAGACAAAATGCAAGGAAAAGGGGGAGAGACTAGAACAAAACATGCAAAAAGCTAGATAAGGCTTTCTAGGGTGCAAATGTACACTTGGCGAGCTTTCTAGATTCCAAACACCTTGCGAAGAGATCTGAATCATCATTGGGGTTTCGTAACCTCTTTCTAGTAGTACAATACCTACATTTTTGGGTACGTACATATTGCCCCCTCGGAGAAGCATTTTTAGCCATGAAGAGGCATAAAATGGTGGGTCCGAGTATGGCGGTCCCAAAATGGGGAGTTAGAAGCTATACCTGACACGCCCATGTGTCAAAATGTCACCACCCAAATTCCCTATCTACAAAATGAAAAGAGGACTCAAGTGCAGATAGATAAAATAAATCAAAAATAAATACTAAATTAATATGAAATGAGGACTTACCATTTACATGGGGATAAGAACTTACCTCCGTCGGCTCCTCCAACTCTGTAAAGAACACTCAAAACAAAATTAGAATACTATATATATGTAAAACAACTCATTTTACTATTCATTTACGTGTGTCGATTTGGTGGTTTTTGAGCTCTGGGACCCACGGTGACCATTTTCGATGAGAGTGCAGTCAAAACATCCATTGTGAGATCGTGATCATGCCTCCGAGAGTAGGATATCGACCCATGAAGTCTCAGGTTAGTTCTCCTCAATTTATCATTTTTAAACCTAAAATATAGAAATGTTAAAATCTTGGTCTTGGGGGATTATTTTTGAAAATGTTAGTTTTAAATGAGTCTCTAGGGGGCACTATAGGGTAGGTCTTTATTTTAGTTAAAATGGTGCTTTTTGTTCTTTTTAAGTGTTTTTAGGGCTTACGAGCCATTTGGCGATTCGGGACAGGACCGCCACCCTGCACAGGGCGGTGGTCATGGGACCCCCCCTATGATGGTGGTGGTTACAGGACCACCACTTCATAAGGTGGTGGTTACATGACCACCACCTTCAGAAGGTGGTGGTTAGGAAACCGCCGCTCTACACAGGGTGGTGGTTTTGAACAAAATGCAAAAAAGATGTAATTTTTAATTGTCTTTGCATTTTTGACATTTTTATATGTTCTTGATAATTTTTCTAGTTGGATTATGTTACTAACTTACTCTTTTTCTCTATTTTGGGTGAATGCGAAGAAGGAGGAGTACATCAGATGGAGCAGAGAGAGGGAGTGTGATTGGCTCCCAAGTGCTAGAGGCACTTACTCAGGCAGAGCGGGATACTCTACAGAGGGCTGGCATTTGGAGGATTGCACAGGTCCCTCATGTTGCACCTGCTAGTCACATATTGTGTGACTTATTTTCATATTGGGATGTAGATCGAAACACTTTCCGATTTCCAGAGTTAGGGGTGAGTGGACCATCACCCTAGAGGATGTTTATCACATATTGGGGTCCCGATTCTTGGGAGGTGGTTGTCTCTTAAGACAACAATATCCAGATCTCAGATGGTTCAGTGGGCCACCTATATGGGAGATGTTGTTGTCTCCATGGGCTCAAGAAGGGGGTGAAGGTCCATTCTATTGTTGGTTCTCCTATCCCTGTGCTCCGCCAGGCTATTATGGGTATCTTGGCCTCGCGGTTGATTGGGGACAAGGGAGGGGATACTCTTTTATACTTGTTGGGCTCCTATCATTACACAGATTGAGGCACATGGCCATGTTTACACTTGGGGAGTAGACATCCTTGGGACCACCTATCATGATTTGTATAGGGTGGTCAGATTACAGGGGTAGTCATTGAGTCACCCTACTCTAGTCATGAGTTGGGTGTATGAGCGCATCATTCCCTATGGGAGAGGTGTACAGGTAGAGGATCCCGGGCTGTCAGGGCAGCGAGGTGGATAGGGATGACCATACTTAGGATGCCACACCAGCCAATGGCTTCTTTGACTATTACAGACATGGAGGCCACTCCTTATCAGGCCATGGCAGGGTTATGGGGAGAGGAGACACACACATTGATCACTTGCTATACTACTAGTCAGCTGATAGATAGGATGGGGAAGTTGGAGATCCACCCCTTTGATAGAGTACCACAAGTAGTTTGGCCTCCCCTATATTGATATGTTTCCTCCAGTGGGGCCAGTATATAGGTCTATTCGTGAGGCCAGGGGAGGTCCTAGAGGCCGAGGTTGGACTACGATCACTCCTGGAGTTCCCATTGCAGCTAGGCGGGTGGTTCATGCCCGAGGGTAGCTAGCCGGTGCTCCTCGAGCACCTTTACTTCAGATCGGAGCCGGTCCTACTCATAGTGGAGAGAGAGATGAGCCCATTGATGTGGACTCAGACTCTGAGGAGTTCACAGAGAGGAGATAGAGGAGGAGGAGGAGGGGAGAGATGGGGGATGGTGGGATAGATGAGGAGGATGATAGTGACTCTTGAGTGGCATGACACTCAGAGTATCTTGAGGGCCGAGAGGGTGGAGGAGAGTGTAGAGAAGGTGACTCTGATCTCAGAGGAGTTTCCTTCTCGGGACATTGGGGAGATGATGAGTCCGTAGCAGGATGTCACTTCTTTCCAGATTTGGGGAGGTTCCACAGTCGGCGGCAATGTCAGTGGTAGGTGTAGATCCTAGAGATCCCACCTGATGCCTGGAGATCCGAGTGAGTTACTACTCTTTTCTCAATTTTTTTTTAGTTAGAATTGTTTAGTTGATATTTCCCTTTTGTTGTTTTGTTTATTTTTGACTTTATCATGGACAACTTTCTAACTTGTTTATTTCTCCTTTTTTATTTGTAGTGACTGTTGAGGGATGGCGAGACTTGATTCACTGTGTGTGCGGACACTCTACTACTCCCTTCGAGAGTACATGGGCCGAGCTTATTGCGAGACGTGGGAGAGCCTTCAAGAGCTGTGAGACATATACTGATGTTTTCCCCTGTCTGGAAGGCGGAAAAGATCATGACTTCTCTTATGCTTGAGGTAGCTGGATATAGGACTGTTGAGCACTTGATGAGGAGGAGTCATTCTCACAGTGAGACCATAGCTACTGGCCATGATCATGAGCCCTCAGTTCATTCAGAGCATCATCACAGCAGGAGTCCTAGACGCGGTCGTGCACCATCTGAGGGATCCACAGGGATTGAGAGATCATGGTGTCTTTTTGTAGTGATTTTTGGTTGGATGTTTATACGAGTGTTTTTGTATTTTCCGGGCTCATTGAGCATTTTGACCATGCCTAGTGCATGATGGCATTGTATATAAAACATATATATATATATATATATATATATATATATATATATATATTTTATCTTTTGATCTAGATCTTCTTGTATCTAGAATTTTTGTGATTCGTTTCCCATGTGTATACTAGATGTTTTTAGAATCTTTGTTTTTATATGCTTTTCAGAATGTATGCAATGGATAACAAATGATAACAAATGTTGAACATAATGTTTCTCTTTTTATTTGTTTTTGTAATGCTGATACGTGATGATGTAAACATATTGTAGTACTGAACTTTTGGCTTCTTTGGGCAATGTTCATTGCTTCTTCTTGTTTTGGAAAAATGTGATGAATGTATAATGATAACGAGATGAACTTGCCCCACTCCTAACTCCACAAACTAGTAAGATGCGAGGGCTCAACACCAAGAGTTGGGAAGGGCACAAATTGTATGAGTTTGACTAAATGGAAATGATGAGAGAAAGACAAGGTTTTGACAGAAATCAAATTCAGACTTGCGTACTTACTCTTACTCGAAACTACTACATAGTTTAGAATGTAACTTATTTTCCAGTTTATCTAGACTTAGATCCATGGATGGAAACTTGGTCGACAAAATCTGGTTTTAAGGATTTGATCTCTTTGGAATTTGGATATTTAACTTCACTTAGTATACTTTGCTTTAAAATATTAATATTCACTAATTTGCGTGAATGGACCCCCTACACCCTATCTCATGCTACTGGTAGGAAGCATGGGCTCATCACCGAAGGTAGGATATAGGTGAGTAAGGGCACTTCTTTCCTTTCTCAACCTCACATCACTAGTAAGAGATGCGGGCTCATCACCGAAGGTTGGTGGGGAAAAGAAGTGTGTAAAAATAAAATATTCTATTTGGTTTAGCATTTTGATTTAACTTGACATTTCTGATTTGTGACTTTGGAGTATCCTTGTTTCAAAGAGATGTAAGAAGGATAGATGTGACACCAAGAAGCTTCTAGAATAGACCGTAGGTAAGAACAACTTAACCAAGTAGAAAAGAATGAGTATGACCAAGTATGTAGGCCTTGGTATGGTTTTTGTCAAGACTTTGTCTGTCAAATTGATGAAATGATTTTGGAACCATTTGATGATATTATGAAAACTGAAGAGATATGATTTTGAATGCTTTTGCCAATATTTTTAGAAGCTTGTAATGAATTGCTTAAGAATAAGTTCCTTGACCACAATAGTTATGAAACGAGTGAACAAAATGAAACAACTAAGTGACTAATGCAATGTAGGTAGATATAATATACAAATGGTGACGTTGATGCCTTATGCGTAAAACCATTTAAGATGCAAGGAATTGATAGTTTCATTGAATTCCTCACCTTCTAGCATACACAAGAGATACACACCATTTCCATAGTCTTTCATGACTCGGTATGGACCCAACCACTTGGGCCAAATTTCCTTCCTTCACCGGTTTTCTTATCAATCCGGTTGTCTAGTCTTAGAACTAGATCTCCCTCATATATTTCTCATTCGTAGACCTTTTTGTTATATTTCCACATCCGGTCAGCATAGGCTCTATGCCTTTGTTTGTTCAGCATTTAGCTTTGGCCTCATCAAGGCTTTCTAGTTGAGAGAGGCGTGCCTCTCTATAGGCTTCTTCTCCCAAAATCCCTTGTAATGAGATGCGGAGGCTGGGTATTTCGACCTCAAGCGGGAGAACTACTTCTACCCCAAATACTAATGAGAAAGGGGTTTCCCCCATTGGTGTTCTTATTGAGGTTCGATGGGCCCACAAGGCCGGGTATAATTTTAAATGCCAATCCATTTATTCTCCTTAACTGTTTTGAGGAGAATAGCTTTTAATGTTTTGTTTGTGGCTTCAGCTTGTCCATTGGCTTGAGGGTAATAAAGAGAGGCCGTATGATGGTTTATCTTGAATTTACTACATAATTCATGGACCTCATCATTCTTAAAGGATGTGCCATTATCTGAGATAATGACTTGCAGGGACACCGTACCTAAATGATTTGATTTAAAATGAACTTAGCGATTACAAAACCTGGTACGGTGGTGAGAGGCATGGCCTCTACCCATTTGGTAAAATATTTTGTGGCCATGATTATAAAATTATGGCCATCTATTGATGAGGGGGAGAGAATTTCCCTATCAAATCTAGGCCCCACGTGGAAAAGGGCCATGGGGTTGCGATTGGTTGCAGAGCTTGTGTTGGCATGTGAATCTCGTGGGAGAATTCTTGGCATTTATGGCACTTGCACACACAAACTCTACTACGTCATGTTCCAGAGTGGGCCAAAAATAGCCCATCCGATGTATTTTGTGAGTAGTGGCATGACCACCAAAGTGGCCTCCACATATCCCACTATGGGATTCATACAGAATCTTTTTGGATTCTTCAGTGTCAACGCATCTTAAAAGCATTCCATCGAAGGCTTTACGATAGAGCACTTGTTCTAAGATAACATATTTAGCAGTGATAATGCGTAACCACCTTCTTTGTTGTGATGTGGCACCTTCTGGGTACATATGGTCCATGATAAAATTGACAATGTCAGTGTACCAAGGGCATGTAGAGATGGGGGTCTAGTTTTGACAAAGTATATGCACTCATCGGGAAAGTCCAAATCTACCAGATCACCTCCATCTAATGGATTGTCAGCTAACTAGTCTGCAATGATTTGTCCCTTAACGAATTTTTGGTTTACAAATGTTAATTCAAATTCACCCATTAAGGTTATAAATCATCCAACCTTTTTAGATAAAGACCCTTGCGTGAGGAATGTTCGTAAGTGATCTGTCTTTACAATGACCCTTGTTTCTTGGTTTAACATGTAATGTCTTAAACATTTCATTGCAAAGACTATGGCAAGGCATTCTCTTTCTACCTGTATGTATAACGTGTTTCATAATCAAGCAACGTTCGGCTAATGAAATAGACTACATGTTCTCATTTATCATTGTCTTCTTGAGCCAACATGCAGGCTAGGAGACATCAGTAGCCCATGAATATAGGATCAAAGGATGATCTAGTCTAGGAGGCATTAACGTGGGAGGAGACAATAAGAAGCATTTAACTACTTTGAAGGCCTCATTACATTCTTTTGTCCAATCAATGCTATAATATTTCTTTAATAAATTGTTGATTGGATGAATAGCAAAACTTAAGTCCGGAATGAACCTTCGATTGCACCTAGTTTCCCAAGAAATGATCTGATACTAGACTCATCTGATGGTGGAATCATTTCAAGAACAACCTAGATTTTGGTTGGATCGACATCAATCCCTCATGAGGATATAATGTAACCCAAAAGCTTGCCTCTATCACACCAAATACACATTTCTCTAGGGTTTAATGTGACACCATATTCAATCAATCATGAGAGAATGATACGGAGTACTTTGGGTGATCACAACGCTTCTTGGCCTTGGCCAACAAGTCATCCATGTAGGATTCCACAATTTTATGAATAAGGTCATGGAATATGTATGTCATTGCCCACTGGTATGTAGCGTCGGCATTCTTAAGACCGAATGGCATGACAACGTAACAATAAGTTCCCCAAGGAGTTATAAATGTGGTCTTGGCTTGATCTGTTTAGATATTTTAATCTGATTATACCTTGAAAACCCATCCATGAGGGATAACAGCTCAAATCCAGTTGTTGCATCAACAATGACGTCAATGGATGGCAATGGGAAGTCATCTTTGGGACAAGCTTTGTTAATATCCTAAAGTCTATGCAAATGCGTATCTTCCCATTCTTTTTTAGAACAGGGATGATATTAGATACCCATTGTGAATAGTCAACTGGTTTGATGAATCCTACTTGGAGAAGTTTCATTACTTCTTCTTTCACCATGAGAGCCACTTTTGGCTTCATTGGTCTTGACTTTTGTTTAATTGGCTTTGCATCTGGTTTGGTGACAAGATTATGTACCGCGATATGTGGTGTAATTCCTGTCATTTCTTTGTAGTTAAATGTGAAAGCCTTTTGATGTTCCTTGAGGATTTGGGTGTGTATTTCTATCTCCTCTAGAGTTAACGAGGATCCTAACTTCAAAATTTTGGTTCTTCCTCCGTTCCAATGTTTATGTCAATTGTTTCTTCGATTAAGGAAGCGTTGCCTTCTTCAAATTCAGGTGGGGCCGGAGGTAGTTCCAAACTTTCTCCATTCTCTACCTCATAGATATCGAGATCCTTTTGCATGGAGAGACTTCTATCATGGGATTTCCAAAATAGGAAGAGGAATGTGGGATTAGGGAAAGATCCACTATGTGATGAGCGAGATGTAGCTCCGCATAGGCATTTAGATATTCGAGTGATTCTATCACTATCAAAGTGATCCAGGATAGAAAACTCATTCTCAGCTTCTATATGTGTCAGGAGTGGGTTTGTTGGTATTTTACGCACCAATGGTTCAGTATGAAGTGATACCATGAAACTTGTGTTTTCCAACTCACTGTTTGGAGTGAAATGGGAAGTTGAGGTTGCTATTGAATCTGTGAGAAGGTTCTGCTCTCGTGGGATTGCTTCGATTGATATGAAGTTGAATCCTTTGGTTAGATCTAATACCACCATTTTATAGAGTTGTAAATGCTCAGCTCTAGTCTCATATACCTCAGAGACTTGGTTTCAGAACTAGTTGTGAGTCTCCTAGCACTCTAATGTTATCAACACCCATCCTTTTGGCTATGATGAGGCCAAGGAGGAGGGCTTCATACTCAGCCCCATTGTTTGTACACTCAAAGTTTAACTTAAAGGAAAAAGGTAGGATCTTTCCCTCGGGAGAAGTAAAGATCACACCTACCCCAGCTCCAAAATGACATCTAGCTCCATCGAAGTGGAGAGTCCAATATTTTCTTGGAAAAATGGATGTTGGGACATTCCTCGTGTCTGTTTCTTCACCTTGGTTACTTCTACCATACAAACTTCATCTGATGGAAGGGAACCAATTCCTAGGGTGTATCCCATACCCATAGAATCAAATGGTAGGAGAATGGGTAGATCTTTCTCTAGTAATTCTACAATTTTTGCAGTGTAGTCCCTAATGATACCATTTCTATGACGTTAGTCTCATTTTTGAGTGTTGGAATGCCTCGACTAGATTTGTAATTTCTAATTCTGTTGTAGGTATCAACTTCTCTTCTAGTTTTGAATTGATTGGTTTGCTAAGTTGATTTGTTGGGAGTTCAAACTCAGAGTGAACACTGGTCTTTTCTTCAAGTCTGCTAGGTGTATATCGAATGGTTTTGGGTCACCTTGTGCCACAAATATTTTCCCTAGGTGCAAAAATCTTATTTCCTGGAATAACGTGGAAGGGATTGCCTTCATGCGGTGTATCCATGGTCGATCGGATCATATTATAGTTGGTTTCCCGATCTATAATATAAAATTTGGTGAGGACCGTCTTGGGTCCTAAGGTGACTGGTAAAACTATGGTTCCAATTGAAGTGGCCTTGAGGCTATCATAACCTCTTAGCGTATTTCATGTTGTGGAACAATTTGTTTCTCCATATCCTAGATTTTGAAGAAAAGCAAAGGGGACTATGTTAACTTGCTGCCCCATCATCAATCATTGCACATTTAACATAATTATTGTAAACCCATACTTGTAAATGTAAAGTTGGGTCACCTCTTTCACACAATTTCAGCGTCTGTTGGCATTTTTCTTATATCAAATATAAACTCAGTATCCCTATCTGGCTGCCTTGGAGGGTAGACATCAAAGTCTACATGGTTTACTTGCATTTTCTAGAGGAGGAGTGATGTTAATTAAATGACCAAGGCCTAATGCTTCTAAGAGAGCAGCCCTATGGGTGGGAGAGTTCTTCAACAAATCCAAGAAGGAAATGTGAGAGAAGGTCTTTGTTAAGTCATTAATTAAATCATAAGTGCCTATGGGTTTTACCAATGTTTGTTGAATGTTGTCTAGTTCTAATGGATAACTTGGAACTGGTTGAGAAGAATAATCTCCATGTTCTTGTTATGGTTTCTATGGGTAGCTCGGTGTCTAACTCTACCAGGCCAACTATCTTGGTTTGTGGTCGAGTTCCTAATTGGGGTGCGACCGGTGGACTTAATGAAGTTGAAGCTTCATGATCATTATTTCCTATCATAACACCCTTGTTTGTTCCACTTGGATCTAACCTGTTATTGTTAGAATGATTTGGGAGTGGATCGTTAAAGATCTTGAGGGGTGCATTTTGAGGGGAGACTACCCCTGTGTAAGTGTTTGGCGTGGGTACTACAAAATTTGCTAAGAACATATCTATAAAGAGTTGTCTTTGGTCTTCTGGAAAATGCTGCATGAATTTATTGTAGTCACGGCAAAGTCCTAGTATCATGGCCTTGAATCTTGTGGAAACCACAATACAAGTTGGGATTATAGTTTTGAGGTTGTTGATTTGAAACTTGTTGTGGTCCAAAATTTTGATTAGGTTGTTGGTTGTTAGAGTTAAAATTTTGAGGTTGTTGCCTTTGGTTTTGACTCTGATATCCAGTTGGGTTTCGATTTGGACCTTGTGTTTGGATTTTCCATTGTTGTTGTTGTTGTTGTTGTGATGTGATGGATGATTAAAATCCACCGTTGATTGTTGGAGTAAAGTTGTTATTTCACTGATTGTTAATGGGTGGCAAATGTTTACAACATTTTCCTTTTAACCTTGGTCGATTAGTTACTCCATCTGTTGTTACCCCACAATTTTTGTTAAGGATTTTGGGTCCTTGATTGGTATTCCCGGCATTAGGATAGGTCGTAGTGTTTTGATTGGGAGTGATTAATTTCCCATTTGTTCCATATGTCTTACGACCACTATCTATTGCCGCTTGATCTATTCGGAGAGCACTCTCGAGTACTTCATCATAAGTTCTTAGTGGGAACTTCTGGACTTCTTCCTTTATCTCTCTATTGAGGGAATGAAGGAATAAATCACATAGTTCCATCTGATCCATGTTTGGAGCACTTGTTGATGAGTAGAGAACCGTATGCCATCTTTGAATAAAATGAGCAATGATTCATTATGCTCTTGTTTAATATGCAAGAATTCCCTGATTCTATTTTCAATAATTTGTTCATATCAAAAGCTTTGATAAACTCTGACACAAGTTGTTTGAATGAGTGTATCGAGGCTTCAGGTATTCTATAATACCAATCAAGGGCAAATACCTCTAAGGTTTTAGGGAATATCTTAGCAACAACCCCATCCCAAGGGAGTAGTTCTCGAATGGCCATGGCATAGGCCTTGATATGTGCATTTGGATCTCCCTCCCCTTTGTATTTGGGTAAATCGGGAAGAGGTCTTGGAAGCATGACACTTCATATGGTGAAGTCTAGGGGCTCTTTTAAATATTCTGAGTAAGTCCCTACTGCATAGGCTTCGACCATCGATGGTGCCTGCTGAGGGGGTGGAGGTGGAATGGGTTGTTGATATGGCATAGCATATGTATTTGCAGGGACATAAGGAAATCCCTGTGGTTGAGTGAACATCCCGGAGAAGAGAACATGTCTCCCTGTGGTGATTTTGAATAAATGTTTAAGTAGGGAGGAGCATTGCTCTGGTATGGATTGTTTGGTGCTAATCGGGGGTATCATATTTTCAACTGGAGCGGCATTTGAAAATGTGGTTCTAGTTGGTGTTTGTTGCTTGATAGTTATATGAATGTTGAGGAGGCATGCCTAACGTGCCTGTTCTTGTAAGGAGGTCAACTTGGCTGGGATGATGTGGAGGGTTGGGGATTCTGCTTTCTCGAAATATGAATTTTGATTTGCTTGAGCAAGTTCCAATCCTCTAACCTTTCTCAACTAAGGCTGAGATGACCTCGATTGGTGAAGACACAATGTTTTTCCTTAATGGTGGTTGTTGTACACCTTGAGGTTGTAAAGGGGTATGATACCCTGCTATGAATTGATCATTACCCTACCAAGCTTCACCGAGAGTATTTCCCATAGGTGGAGGAATGGGGGTGTTTTCTTGGAGTAGGGTATCGGGTTGTGTTTGCAAACTCCCTATAGGTGGGTACATGTTTTGGAAGCATTGTTCACTTCTAGCATAGCATGCTAAATACTCCTCATCCAAAAATGGGAGTGGATCTGACTGTCTACTGATTTGTGGTCTAAACAAAACCCGAGGAGATGAAGTGGACTCTCCAGTAAACATCATATTGTTAGAGCCTGAGGGCTCTGGTTGTTGCGTTTGTGTGAGTTGATCCAACTCCTCAATTTGGAATGAAGAACTAGAGCTAGTTCTTTGAGGAGGAGTTTGTGATGACAAGTAATTACTTGAATAGTTGTCAGCCCATGCAGAAAGTGAGGGTGATGGTTGTCTATTTGTTTGACCATAATGTGCTTCGAGACCTGAGAGAGGTCTGCCATATGCATCGTATCCCGACATATTCGGGGGTATATGAATACCCACAAAATAATGGGAAAGAGTGAAGATGGATGAAAGAAATGAAAATAAAAGGGGAATAGTTGTTTGTTTCACGTTGGGTTCACCAATTTTGTATGATAGAAAAGTGACATGTGAGCATGAGAATCTACAAGTAGCTCTTCTTCGTACCCGACCTCCCGAGGTCATGCTGAGACAAATTGGAAATGGAATATATGTGGATACAGAAAAACTAGTTGGGCAATCTTATATCCTCAACACACAATAATGGAATCTATGAATCTAAGGCAAAGAAAGCTCTCCTAACTTGAATTGGTGTAATGGACCATTCGGATATAATAGCTACTCTGGAGGCTCCAATCAATGTCAAGCTCTGTGAGATCCTATCTATTGGCTTGTTGGATACGTGGAAAATGGCCTGTAGGTGCTTCGTGTATATTTCTAGACAAGGTCATGGAAAATGGTAATGAGAGGTGCAGTGGATTTATAAAAACTATGGGTGGTTTTCTAGTCTAGCCCAAAAAATGTTGGATTGATTGGCTTCTATATTTAATATGGAAAATTGTGTTATGATATCTGGCAGGAGTGGTGAGGATCTAAATACCAACATTCATAAACCGGTGTCAATACTTAATTGACTTGCAGCCCATTGGGTTGTGGGACTTGGGGATCACAACCATGAGTTCGTGGTTGTTGTGGACCTGTTATGGTCATGTGAAGAATCAATCTCTTCTTCCGACTATCCAATGGTCATAAGCCTTTTCAACTTCTATGTTTAGTACCAGGAGTTGTGTGATTTTCTCATAATACCTTACAGGGTTTTCTGAAACTTGTATACGTAACCCTGTGTCTATGTCGATGAGAAGGTCTCCTGCATCTGGCTGTGGAACTAATGGATCACAGCCAAATATTTTTCTCTTTTCGGGTTCTTGTATGGTCATGCGGATATCCTATCAGGGTAGTCTATAGTTGGGTTGACTTGACCAAAATGTGTATGCTTTGTCGTCTTCAATATTCAATTGTCTCAATTGTTCACTAATTGCTTGTTGATTTGTTGTCATTTGAAAGACCTGAATCCTAAGCCCTTGATCTATATCCATTAACGTTGTGAAGAGATTTGGCTGAGATACTACCGGTTCAAATACATATTCCCTAGGCTCTCTGGGTCCCGTAATTGTCATGCAAAAGATAACTTAACTAAAATGAGAAAATTAACCATGAAAGCTATATCTACACTATGCTTATATTTCTCTTATTTTTTTGTATTTTCAATGATGCGTATTTGAATGAAATTAAAAGAGCAACTTATTCTAATATATTCAAAAAATGGACAATTAATCTAATAACATAAATTAAAACAAGCAAGGTAGCTTGGTATAGCTATTTTCCTGTGCAGTTGTGAATTTATCCTAAATATTTAAATAACTAACTAGTTTAATCGAAAGACTTCGATCCTACCTCAGAAGTGAGGAATGAATCATAGTTTCTCAGAAACTATCATTCCCCATAGCTTCCTAGCAATATCGAAAGTGAGCTTTAATTGAAATGAAATAATTTGCTACTCTATTTGATATATTGTAACTACAACTTTGATAGCTCAAACCTGGAGTTTACAGAATAGTGGTAAATCCAGTTGTGTCATGACTTGTCCCCTCAGTGTGATCTCCTCATTCCTTCGTGTTCTCGTGAATCCAGAAAAGTGTGAGTGTGATAGCATCAATAGAAGAAGATACTCAAACAATGGCAGGTTTGGATATAAACCAAATACAATGCAAGTAAGAGAGGGATAGTGCAAGTGAACAGAGCTTGACTATGTAATTCCTAGCAGGATTTATTGTGGGGATACAACACAAATACGCCGAGAATTCTGGGATCTATCTCTTGTGACAAAAAAAACCTACAACTCTAAGATGGATTCTAATCTAAAAATGAAACTACCTTATGCTAAATTGATTGTATGAGACAACAATGAAGTAAGATGAAAGGAAGAAGATCAAATGACCTCTAAAGTAGAAAGGAGAGACTGATAATTCATGCAAAATATAAAACTATTGAAACTCATGCAAGAACTTCAAACAAACTGAATAATCAAACACAGAAGGAGAGGGGCCATTTGTTTGAAAGCAAGCTGGGTATTTATAGCATTTGCATTTACCAGAGGGTAAATCCAAATTGAACTCTTCTAATATTAAACAAAGGGAAAACACTATTTACTGGGTGGCCAAAACATAAATGCAAGCTTTAGTGGTTGAGGAATGCGGAAAGAATTTTTTTTACATTTGACAAAATTAACGTTCTTGAAAATGCGCACAAGGACCGCCGCCCCTACACAGGGAGGTGGTTATAGGACCGCCACCCCCTATCTCGGGGGTGGTCACACGGGACCGCCGCCTGCCTTGTCAGGGGTGGCGGTTCCAGTAACTTAAAGAAAAAAAAAATGCAAGGAAAAGGGGGCAGAGACTAGAACAAAACATGCAAAATCTAGATATGGCTTTCTAGGGTGTAAATGTACACTTTGGTGAGTTTTCTCGGATTCCGAACACCTTGCGAAGAGATTTGAATCATCATTGGGGTTTTCAAACCTCTTTTCTAGCAATACAATACCTACATTTTTGGGTTGAGCCCTTGTAAATATTTCTCTGTCGTTAAAACACACGTAAATGTAAGGTGAATATGCTTGAGCATTTAATGGGACACTTTAGGGTCAAGTATATGTGGAGTGGACCTAACATGTTAAGGTTGTGATTTCATGCACATTTGTAATAAGGTTTTTTCTATAGCTATCAAGGTAATGAATTTAAGTTTTCCTCATCAATAAGTGACTTGATGTCATCATTAGTCAACAACAATCAACATTAAGAATTTCAATTAGACAATGTTTAATTTGTTAGATAAGAAGAAGACATGAATGGAAAATTACAAAACAAATGTGGTTATTAGAGACCTACATGTCTCACACCTATTCCAAGGCTCAATTGTTACTATAATAAATATGTTATATTTGTGGTACACAATTTCATCTCCATCTTGTTTCCATTATTCATGTGAGTACAATTTGTGCCTTTATGGGTCGAAATAACAAATAGGTAAAATCAAACCACAATACGTCTTTCTTGTTGTACTTTGTAGGCCCCATTTTCATTTTAAAGCTTGAGTAATTACAAGAAATAAGGATATGTGCAACTAACCATCTCTATTTGAAACTTATGAATCTTTACCCCAATGGATAGAGGAATGTGACAACATTGTATTGGGTGGACTCCGAGTCTTCTCCAGACTTTAACCGCATAAAGAATGAAACTCAAGATAAGAAAATGCGAAGTGATGTCTTGTTGAGTTTGAATGTACTCCACACATTTAAAATCCAACATCCTCCACACTTAAACAGTCTCCATTCCCATGAACTCGAATACCACAAAACTTGTTCATTATTTTTAGCTAGGGAAGCAATTGTACCCATGTCCTTCATCTATGAGTGGCATCTTTAGTTTGAGTGGTAGAAAGAACAACCATTGTTGGCATGTACCAAATGTTGTCCGGTTCTAAAGAACACGATGATCGCCACAAAATGGGCTTCACTATTTTTATATTATTATTATTTTGGCATCAAGGATTTCAATTAGATGGCGATTAATTTGTTAGATAATGTGAAGGCATAAAAGATAATTTATAAATAAAAGGCGGGAATTAAATACCTACATGTCCCACACCTATTTCCCTGGATCAAATTTTTCCTACCCGTATAATATTTGTTATCTTTTCTCCACTTTATTGTCTCAATCTCGCTTCTCGTTATTCATGTGAATGCAACTTACACTTAAAAGGGGACAATATCAATTAAAAGGGGCCAATATCAATAAAAGAGTAAAATCCAACATGTTGAAGGTTTGAAACCCAACAACATTTCTTTCTTCTTATAACACTTTATAGGCCCCCTTTTCGCCTTCAAGCTTGAGTAATTACGGGAAGCAATCAATACACGAATAATCATCAATAACTCGAGCCCCTCCAATGGTTGGTGATATGATCGACATTATCTTCTAATCAAAATTTTTTACGCCTTCAATGACATCTATTGGAAAAATGTTAATTTGGAAAATAAGATGAAGACATGAATGGAAAGTTGGAAATAAAATGATGGAAATTTTATACATGCATGCCTCGCAACTATTCTATGGTTCATATTTTTCCTACCCAAATAATATATGCTATATTTGCTCCACTTTATAGTTTTGATTTCAATCTAACTATTTATGCGGTTGCCATTTGTGATTTAAGAGACCAAAATGAAAACGAGAGAATCTAATAAGTTCAAGGTTCGAGACCTAACAAAAATGCCTACTTCGTGAAGAATTTTAAAGCATCCCCTTTTAGTTGTAAGGTCAACTAATTATTGGGAATAAGTATTGCACGAACAATAATTGATAATTAATCCCTTTTAATGGTTGGTCATATGAGCGAAAGGTATATTTTATATGTTGATCTAGCTTTACTAAACAAATTTGACATAAAGTTTTCACTGACGATGTTTAATTTGTTAGATAAGCCATGAATGGTAAGTTGGAAATAAAAATGTGGGAATTAAATGCTTGCAGCTTGTGATCTATATAAAATATATAGACAAAATATTATTTTAATTGAAGTAACTAGAACCAAAGATATATAAATTTGTAGGACCTCTTTTTCTTTTCAATAGTTTCCTTAATCACCAAGGAGGATTATCGAATCTTATAGTTCATCACCCTAATTTCGTAAAAACATATCTTAGTCAAAGTGAAAAAATGGTCCATTGCCAACCAATTTATATAAATAATGTAATGAAACTTAGACAAGCTAGTACCCATAATCAATGGTTATAGCTAATACTAAATAAAAGGATAAATGCTCATGCTGAATTTTTGTTTGTTCAAGTGTTAGAGTATCCATGCCAACTTTCAATACACACTAATTTTACTCAATGCAACTATACCTTTGAAAGATGAGCTCGAATAATCACTATAAATGGGTTGTGAAGGAACTCAAAGAACATATATATAACACAACTACTCCATAAAGCTTCTTGACTCTAGAGTGGATTTATAATCTCTCGAGTTAGTGTGGTCATATAACTCGTACCTCTCCCTAAAACAATTATCATCACCCAAAAATTGTTTGACCGACATAAGCCACTATCAAAATTAACTTTGGATGGTGTATTTAATAAAGTAAATATGAAACGATAAAAAAATATACATATACTTCATGTCTCATCACGTCACCCAAGATAGACATGTAAACAAAGGTGGTGGCACCGGTGAAAGTGTTACCTACTTAATTCGAATTGGAATTGGGAATGAGTTTAACAGTTGGATGCTGATGGAGGAGTGTTTAATGATCCTCCGCTTTGAGTTTTCCGAGCAAGGTAGTTGTGGGTAATTTCTCTGCCATTGTCGAAGTCCTTCGAACTCCGCCTCCTCTGCATTAATGGTTTGTGAGCTTGGTTGAATCTGTATCTTAATGGTTCTACTTTGTTTGAGTTTTCTCGAGGAGTTCATCGTGGAGTTTGTCGCCACTACCACGATCTTCGAGCTCAACTCTTACCGCAGATGGGTATTGCATCTATATTTTTGTGATCATTTCTTGTTGAGCTCAAATCTTGAACTCTCTACAAGGTTTTGATGGCCACCATTTTCTTATTATTTTGAGTTTTGGGTTGGCTTTTCTTGCAAGATTTTGGTCGATTTTACCAATTGCATTGCTTCGATTTCGTCTTTTACCGCAAAGGAGGTCTCTGTCTTCTTTCTTAGCCACCATTGTTGAAGTATGTGAGCTCGGTTCTTCCGCAAAATGATCACATGTTGCTCTATGGCATCTATATCATCATTATTTTAAGAAATGTGTTCGTGGCTTTGTGTTTCTATGATCTCCTGACTGTATATTGATCATCTCGAGCTTTGTAAGGTTTTCTCTATTTTTGAGATCTCTGCTTGGTGTTGTCTCTTTTCCACCATTATTGTTTTCTCGTCGAGCTCTGGTTCCATTTTTCCGAGTAAGATTTGAGCTTGGCTTTATAGTTTTCTAGCTTCCTACGGAGCTATGCAAGGCTTTCTTACTAGACACATCGTTGTGCACTCGAGCTCGGGATTTGGCTTTAGAAACCCCGTTTGGATTTCAATGCTTTGATTTGTATTTACTATGTTGAAGGCCTTCGAGCTCGGGACTGTAACTATCATACCGCTTGTCAACGAATGGTAAGCTTTGATCTCCTAAGCACCATCATTAGTTTCGCCTTTGCCATTTTGACTTCAATTTATCGATACTCGTTTTTCCTTTGCATTTATTTTTATTTCGAGATAACATTGGTCTCGAGTTGAAAGTCATTATGGGTTCTTCTCTTTGGTTCTCAACTCGATGATCTCTCGAGGTTCTCTTAGCTTCGATTTAAACTGTAAGTACTTGTTTCTTACTCGATTTTAGTACCCTTTAATGGGTTTTTCGATTAAAACCAGGATATGTACTTTTTCCTTATATACTTAATTAGAAACCGATTGGTTTAAATGAGAGTGTTAACTTGTGAAAAACTTGGATATTTCTTTAACTCGGATGTGCATGCATTTTAATTCAAATATTTTCTCGTATTTAGCTTGTATTTTGAGTACTAAATGGGTATCCTTATTTGCTCGAAACTTTCCAAATAGAATGTTTATTGATATGATTATTCGAAATCCTTCATTCCTTTTGATTCTGGAAACTGTTCTTAAGGAATATAATGTTTTCTAAAATTTTTAAAACCACTTCACATTATCCTAAGCTCTACATTATCTCGATTCAATTTAACCATTAATACCCACCGAGTTTGTGCTATCTTCATTTTTGTGAAACCACTCGAGCTTTTGTAAGCTTATTCCTTTGAAAGTTTCTCTAACCATTATTCATTGTCACCGATTTGGTTCATCTTTTCTCGGGATGACATTCTTTTCACTTACCGTAACATTTGCTCGCTATTTTTCGTTTGTGCATTCATTAATGACTTTCTATTCATACCTGATTTTTGAACCAATCCCTTGCTTAAATAGTTGTACTTCTTTGATGGTAGCATTTATGTGTACTCATACTTGCTTCATTTGAAAACCGTAATTTAAAGTGGATGAATTTTGTACATTATCTTGAAACTTCATTTTATTCAAATTTGCTAAACTATAATGAATGCTCCAAAGTACTTCAATTGATGAATGATAGTGAGGTCCATTTCTTTTTTGCTTAAATACTGCATTTCCTTTTATTACAACTTTGATATGCATGTTGGAAAATTTAAAATGTCCATTTTACATGGCGAAGCCCTCACAAATTTTTCCTGCATTTCCTTATTTTATTTCTGTTCCTGTAATAGATGTACTTTCTGATTCAGAATATAGAATGTATCACTTTTTATGTTGAAGTTAATTTGTTGTTGGAAACTGAAACATAATAATTGGTATCTTGATCATGGCATGCTTTTCTACTTTTCTGTATCACTTATTTCATTTACATACAACTTTTAAAGCATGTATTAGTTAAAAAAACAACATGATGGGAAGATGTAAATGTCCATTTTACATGGAGAAACCCTGTCAAAATTTTCTTAGACTTCTTTCTCATTATGTTTTTGGTATAATCTTCTCTCTCCAGTTAACTTCAGCGTTTAAATTCTGACTCTTCTTCTTTAGTTTTAATCGGAACATGTACTTTTATCTGCAAGTCTCTCCTTTGTTCTCAGTAATGCAACTTCTTCTATTTCTAGAATAGTTGTTGAACTTTGAGTTGTAATCTTCCTTCATACCAAGATGTGCTTGTCACTTATTTGCTTCATGTACCATAAAATGGAAGCCTTTGAACTCGCATTCTTTATCTATAGTGAGGACTGTAAGATATGATTTATTTCTTCTTGGCTGCAACATGTGCTTGCACACTTGAGAAAACAAGTTAGAAAATATTTAGACTTTTTGGCCTCTCTTATATGTCCATGGTTTTTCTTTTCTTCTCCTTCTTTCTAAGTGAAGTAAATCATGTATGTTGTTTGATCTTAAAGTAATCTATGTCTCTTGTTATTAAGAGATCCATGTGCATGAGTTAGGACAAGATAGGAATATGGATTAACCCCGAGCTCGTGAATCGATGATTTTCTTCTTTTCGTACATGCAGTTGCTTTCAGCAAAGTGAAGATGGAGAGGGAACAAATATGAAGATGAGGATGCATCAACCGAAGGAGAAACCTCCAAGGCAATGATGGGTTCACTCATACTCCTTTATTTTCTCTTTCATGCATATGTACCTCTTATTTCAGTAGTTGTACTTTACTTTTCAGTTACATCCCATGGCTTGTGTGGGAACATTTGAAATTCCTTATGAATAAAACATTGAATTGTGAAATTGAGTTGTGTATTTCTTTCGCATTTTTACTTTCTGATATAGATTGTATGATGAACTAAACAACCCAATAATATAATTGAATGTCTTAATCATGAAGGAAAGAACATTAAAGAATACCTATAACATCCAAAGAATGAATTCTGATTTCGTAATCTGCAACATGATTGCTACTCCAAAACCTTACACTTCATCTATTCTCAGTAATTTGGTGTCTTCATCAAGACAACACAGCTTGTCTTCTTCGGGGCTTTGTGTTCTTTTGCTGAAGATAACATAAAATTACGTGACTATGTGATCTGTTATGTTTTGTAATAGCACACATAGCTGCAGATTTCATGTAATCATTAATTAATTCAACAGTAACAATATTGTCTGAAAGAACCTCCCTTGCTTAGGTATACTTCACCAATGCTATCCATCGTAATGATATTTCGAGTTGCCCATTTTTTCATAAGTGCAAAAATTGTCAACAACACCTTTAAGTGTAAATTACAATTGTGTGAATAATATCATGAACTCACTTATAAATGACTGTTCACACATTATTTGTTTCGTTGCACTTACTTGAGCTTAGAATTGTAAAGGGGGGCTATAAAGCGCTCTAAGAAACAAGCATTTCAATTGGGTTTCGAACAATGAAGCTATTTAATTTTCCCCATTGATTATTTTTGCCCCTTTAAGCATAAATTACACTCACGTGACTAATGCGAGCGAGATCGAGTCGATAAATTGTAACACAAATAGCAAATATTATTTGGGTGTTATAATTTTAGCCATGGAAAAGGTGTGGTACATGTAGGTATTTAATTCTCACTTTTTAATTTCCAACTTTCCATTGATGTTTTCATCTTATCTAACAAGTCAAACATTGTTGAATTGAAATCATCGACGTCGTTCACATTAAGGTTTCAATCTCAAAACCTATTGCATTTCCCCCTTTTTTAAATTTTGTCTCTTTAAGCGCAAATTGTACTCATGTGAATAATGCGAGCAAGATTGAGACAATAAAGTGGAACACAAATAATGAATATTATTTGGTCTTACAATTTGTAATAAGGAAAAGGTGTGATAAATGCATGTATTTAATTCCATCTTTCAATTGATGTCTTCATCTTTTCTAACAAATCATATGGTGTCCATTCCAAAACCTTGAAGGCGTAAAAAAATAAAAATAAAAATCATAGAACTTGTAAATAAAATCTACCTACCACTTTTATGACTAATCGTTGAAGGGGCTCAATTATCAATGGTTGTTCACATGTTTCCCTATAAGTAGCCTTGTATTCACTCGAGCTTAAAACAAAACAAAAACGAAGCTACAAATTGCTACATGAAGAAAGCAATGTAGTTGGGTTTCAACCATGGAACCTATTGAATTTTCCCCATTTTTTATTTGGGCCACTTTAAGCTTGAATTGCACTCACATACATACTGGAGGACCTCAGTCTAAAACCTTTTCTCGCTAGACATGTATGGCCAACCATTGGACGGACTCAATTATCGACGATTGTTCATGCATCACATGTTTTCATGTAATTTAAACATCTTTAAATTAAAAGTGGGGCTAGAATGTGTTCCAAGAAACAAGCATTTCAATTCGGTCTCAAACATGGAACATTTTTATTCCCTCGTTTTTTGTTTGTCCCCTTTAAATACGAGTTGCACTCATGTCAATAATTCGAACAAGATAAAAATGATACAATGGAATACAATGCACTTAGAATTGCTAGTTTTATTCAATGCAAAAATGAGCTTTAATAATCACTATAAATAAATTGTGGAGAAACACCCCACACAATACTTCATAAGCTTCTTGACCATGTTACTTTGAGAGTCATACATGACTGAGAAGTGGATTTATAAAATTTGAGAGTTAGTGTGGTCATATAACCGTACCTCTCCCCTATAAACAATTATCATCACAGAAAAATTGTTTGACCGGTATAAGTCACCGTCAAAATTAACAAAGTGATGGTGTATTTAATAAAGTAGATATGATAAAATTATACATATATTCCATATCTCATCACGTCGCCCAAGATAGACATGTAAACAGTGGTGGCACTGGCGAAAGTGTTACTTAATTTGAATTGGCATTGGGATTAATTTGACGGCGGTGACGGGTTGGAGTGTTTAACGATCGCAATCTCTCTCGTTATGTTTCGTGTAGAATTCAATGATCTTATTTCTCCCAACGAATAAAATGAAATCGGAAACATGTTTCGACAAGATTTTATGTGCAATTGAAGATTCTACGGAGTGAAAAAAATGTTGCGTTGGGTGAAGATTTTGTGTGTTGCAAGTGGCGGCATGAAGATTATGATCAATACCGCATCAAAATTGACCGTATCATATCAATTTGTATCTTTTTTAATCAAAATAAAACCGCATGCGATTTAGAGTCGGTAATGGGGAGTGCTAGGTACCTATGATTTCACCGCATAACTCCAAAATCTCAATCTTCTTCGTAATACTTCAAACAAATCCATTGCTAGTCCTCCTTTGTTACAAACTAGAAATCAAGTCTTGTTTGCAAATTACACGATTTCTTTGAATATATTAAATACTTTTATACAAATTACATGTCACGAATTCCCATGTCAATGAATAACTAAGTATCCTTATTTTTTCCACTATCAAAATGTGCTAAAAAAGTGATTAGATGTTATAACAACAAAGGAACAAATATATACATTTTTGCTTAATTTTTTTTTTTTTTTATTATTGTTAAATAGTTTTTTGAAAGGGACTATACCCTTGTACAAAAGACTCAAAAGCCAGATATAACTATATCAACAGAACCAAAGGGATCAAAATCCAAATGCTATCAAAAAGCCCAACGGCAGCAAAAAAACTTGCCATGAATAAGGCCAGCAACCAACAAACCAACAGCTGAAAAACAACAACTTAACTACTGTTTTCAATTCAAACATTTTTCTTCTTGTTACGTATCTGTAATCCATTCATCCGTAGATTTTTGTAAAGGAACTTCAAAATCCTTAATTGGCTGATAAGAATTGTTTGAGCAAGGAAATCGAGGAATATTCTCCTTATCCGCTACAGACTTTTTTGTTTCAGTGTTTCCGATCCACTGAGTCTCATCCCCAGCTGAATATTTATTTGCATGGTTTGTAAGCTCGTTCAAAGGGGTTTCTGGGACCGTTTCCAGCATGTCTTCCTTCCCAGCATCAGAAGTAGGGATATTCTGAGGTTCGAATCTCAGATGTTCCGGGAGGGCATTTTTCCACTAGTTAGCATTCTCCTTTTTGCGTTTTATCATCTCACAATTAACAGCAGAATGTCCCAAAGAGAAACATTTCCTGCATCTAAAAGGCAGACCCTCATAGTCCAGAGGTTGAGTCCAAGTTTGATTTTGCACCTTTAGCTCAATATGAGCTGGAAGATCCTTGAGGTATCAACCTCAACAAGAATTCTGGCATAAGTTGTATGTGTGAATTCAGAGGTTTGGGAGTCAATGTTAATGATGTTGCCCAATGTATTGCCTATGGTTGTCAGACATTTTTGATCCCAAAATTACAGAGGTAGGTGGGGTAACCTGATCCAGATCGGTTTATGGGAGAAGGATTCAGTGAGAGGGTTGAATGCTGGGAACCAAGGTTTTAACATAAGGTATTTTTTCTGGCAGATCCAAAGTTGATTAGTAATGATATCCTTATCAGCGATGGATTCAAAAGAAACAATGAAGATTCCTTTAGCACATGGGTAGAGATCTAACCTTCCTTTTAGAAGTGGGATCCATTGAGTGGAGATCCATTCGTGTAGGACAGGTAAACTAGGCCAAAGACCAGTGAATCTGCAAATTAAGGCATGGTCTTGATAGAAAGACTCTATTTTGAGAACTTCATCTCCAAAGGATACGCAGGCTTCATAGTAGTATTTGCACTAGTCTTTGACTGTTTAGACACTATATCTGTGAAGGAGAGGCCACTGGATCTCTCGATCACTGTATCACTTCCACCGCCTAGGTAAGCAGTTCTGGAAAGAGTGCAGGTATCTCAGATCCGTTGCACATCCAACTCACATTTTCTCCATTGAGGGGTGCATTCCCTATGAGCTAGGTCGAAAACCAATTTTGCCATATACTCGGGCCTGTGAGATCGTGGCATGAGAGGAAGGGGCGTTGGTTTCAATGTTTCCATTCGGCTTGGTGTTTCTAGAAGCCTCGTATATCATCATTTTTCCCAAAGAAAGACTACGCCGCCTTCTCGGTGGATGCTTGTTTACTCCTCCAGTGCAAAGTTGTCTTCTCCAAACGTAAGATTTATCCAGGAAAGGGTTTGGCTCTCTGCGTGGTCATTTTTTCCTCCATTGTCGCTTCCCGTATTAGGGTTTTCGGTAGAGACGTGCAGAGGGTTACGTTTTAGGGTTTTCTTTACCATGTTGCGGATGGCGAGAGAGTAGTGGCGGCAGGCAGAGAGTGTAAAACAAGCTTAATGGTTTTTGCTTAAAATTAATTATTAAAAAAGCAAAGTTTTGATTTCAACATTTCTCATTATTAACATATTAATTAATGCGAACTATTCAAAGGCAAATCTAGACTACGAGTTATAATTGATGTTTGTTTATTATAGTTATAATTGATTTCAACTCATAAACTAGTTGTTTGTGTTTACATTAATAATCGTATAGTGGAGGTGTGATTGAAATGTCGATATGAATAAAGAGTGATTAATACAAATAATTGTCTTATTTAATGCAATGTTTGTTGAGTATAACTAACAATTACACCTAAAGTGTACAATGATAATGTCGAGAGATGGCTAAAAGATATGTTTTGAATTTTGTCTAAAAATAATGTTACAAGGAAGTGAATACATATGTTTAAAATAAAGTTATGAAATAATTTTGACATTTTGGCACACAAAACAAAGTAAGTTTGAGGCTTATTTCAAATCATAACAATTGAGGTTAAAATTCTCTATACGTTAATTTAGTGTAACAACCATTATTTTTGGAAGTAGATGATAATATTATGTAAATGTAACTTAGTTGTAGAAGGTTGTTGCTATCGGACATATACAAACAATTACAAACCATGGATATTATTCGCAAAAGATTTTATCTTCCACAATAAAATACAAGGTGGAATTTAATTGAGGCGGTGTATATAAAAAAATTATAGCTACCTCCAGCAATTCCAATTTGATGAATACAAAGTTTTTCTTTTCTTTCTTTTTAAGGTGATCCTTTGAAAATGTGGTCAGCGGATTGCCTTTTTTCTTCACTATGCACTCCCATGTTGGTCACACCTTCATAAGACCGCATAGGTAGAGATAATAACATACAATATGAATTATGGAGCCTAATTTCATCACTCAAGATTCCATTTTACTCAACATAAACAAAATGTTAGAAAAACAAGATACTTTCATCCGTACTCTATTGCAAACAACAATTTTCTCTTATTGTGCTTTTATCTATTTAGTTATTTTATTTTTAATTAGATCAATTTTTTTATTCTTAATTTTTATGTACACATTCACACCATGAGAACTCGATGCCCCTCTACAATTGTAGAATGCCTCTCGACAATATACATACATACATAACTATACCAATGATGAAATTCTATATTTAGAGGCAATTAAATAAAGACAATCTTTCATTGGTATTCAAAAAAAAAAAAAAAAAAAAGAATGATAGACATAAGATGAGAAAACAAACATATAATTTATTCTCTAGTAAATCAATTACTATCTTTGTAGGAGAACAAATTTCATTATAAAGATCTTGCAATTAGTATAAATAAGTTATGGTCTATATGATTTATATGTTCATCTTCATTTTATAGAGTATGAGGTAAAAGAAAAAAGTTTATTGAATATTGTTATTCTTATTGGTAAATATTTTTCAATTATATTAAGTGAATACAATAATTTCAATGATATATTTTACTAATTTTACACTTATTTTCTAAATCCTATAGTTTATATAAATATTAAAACAATGATTTATCTTTATCATTTGTAAATCGAATTTAAAATTTCAAAATGTATTGGAAAAATTAGATCAACAAGAATACAACCTAGAAATTAATTTTAGATATTTTCCATACTTAATGAGCAGTTTTAGGTAGAAAAATCTGAAAGTTTTGGAACAAATTTACTTTATATACATATTAAAATAATGTTATTTTTATCATTTTAAATAGAATTTCAAATTTTAAAATGCGTTGGAAAGATTAGATCAAGGGAATATAACCCGTAAAATAATTTAAGATATTTTCCATACTTTGTGAGCAATTTTAAGCATAAAATTGAAAATTTTGGAACACATTCTCGCTAAAAATTCTTTATTACGCTGAAAAATGTGCTATAGGTTAGAAATATCCTCTCCCACCGACAAGTGACAGTAAATTGACGACGAGGATGATATGAGAGACGACATTGACGTATGTCTCATCTACAACCATCCATATGGCGATCTAGGTGTCCTGCTTCTCGCGTGGCAAAGCACAAATGACTAACAACCCATCCAAACACATTCTCATCAATTGATGTTGACATAACACAAGTGCAAAAAGAAATCGGAGGCTAAAAATTTGTCAACGACAAAGAGCGATCAACATGACATTCTCATTAATAACAAAGTTGTGATATTGGATTTTCTCAATTGCCTTCAAGACTTGTTGCTTCGCTCCCATCTCAAGAGTGCCACGTTGTTATTATCTTTGGGAGGAGAGAGAAAATAGGTGAGAATAAGTATAAAGTCTGAGGATCGATTATCATCACACAATTTCTTTTTAAAACCAATGTTCTCTGCTCGCATATTTTGCAATATGGAACACACATTCAATGCCATTCAATCATATAACAGATACCATATGCTGTCAAATGACTCGAAGAACTACCGATCTCCCATTTTATGGCTCGGAGTTTCAGCGATCTCTCATTTCATGACTCGGCGACTTACCGATCCTTCATGTTAATCCATGCATTGTATAATAAATATACAGGGTTCTTTTACCATTTCCGGTTATCGAAGTGATCCATTTAAGAAGCCTATCTGAATATCTGTTACTGATATTCATCTGACATCCTGCATCTTAAACTAGGTGATTAGGACAACGCAACCAACACTTGCGATACTTTGGCCAAAGATTTTCACATGCTTTGCATGATCATATTCCTAGATGTGATACACATCATTGGAATACGTCCTTCACCTCACTTCATCTGTTATCTAGAATGGTCTTTCCTGGTCTCTCGCCAATTCCTTCCGTCTTTAAGGTCAAGCTCTAACCCCAACTAGCAATATGAACGAGTATAGGAAGTTACTCATGGTAACTAAAGGTACGCAGACATACGGTGTCATCCCTAGATGACTCCGTGTGTCTAGTTACCTTTAGTCCTCCGGAGTCACTCCGTATACGTGATCACATTCCTATCCCCATCTAAGAACTTAGTATCCAGCTTATGTAAACTTGATGATTTGATTCGAGAGGGCATTGTAACATGTCAGCCATAACATTGTGTCGTCATGAAGGCCCCGCCTTCATGAAGACACCATATTGTAGCTGGCATGTGCCAAGGTCCTACGGAATCCTCTCATCGAGAAGTACACATCCAGCTCGCGCGTGTTTTGATTATAATCTTAATATTTAAGATCGACTTTCAGCAACCCTGCTGATCCTTAAACCTCGTTCTCATTACAGTTGTATGTAGCTAAGAGAGAGACTTAATTTGTCTTCTAGCTTAATATACATCCCCTTCTTCATACCGAAGGGTTGCATATTCTCTTCTTGGTTCCTTTCTTTACTCTTCGGACTAATCAGTCCATTACAGATAACGTAATAAGTTTAACCTATTAAACTTAACCAAGTTTTTACCCACAACTGTAAATAAATTCAGAATTCCATCTTATTAGACATCATTTAAACGAGGTCTAATTCTAAATGAATTTATTCATTTATTCTCCATAACCTTACTTCAGTTAAGGTCTATTAACATTAGATATGTTTTTCCCATATCTATATTTTCTGAATTTAAACATTCGAGGCTATTAATCGAGTCCGAATACAAGGTTCAGCTGCTCCTATGTTATTTGATATTCCTTAGCTTATAAGCTAATCCCGAATACCTTTCAATTAAGAGTTCATATTCACCTAAATCCATTTTAATGTCAATTTAAAATTCATCTTAACCCAAGTATGAACTAATTGCACATTCCAACGTAAAAGTTGTATTCAGGTAAAGAATAGATGTTTATTCCTTTTAAATCTATCCACTATCATTTGAATAATTCCAAATCAAGGAATAATATTATATTCTCAATCTTATTCAACAATATCAAATTGATACAACCATTAAAATATCACACTTTTCCTTGTATTCATCCATAAGTTTTACAATCTATACATTTGCCAGTCCAAACGACTGGACTTTGTTTATATCAAACAACATTACAACTCATAAAGATAGAAGAATGTAATTTCTTCCTTTCTCATTTCCTCGTAGAGGAATAATAGCTATCAAATACAATCCATCCTCAGCTAATCAAAAGAAGTATCAGAAAACAACCATGTCTTCGTTTATACTCAAGTTCCATCTGCAAAATTACTTGCACGGGTCAGCCTATCAAATCGAGCATATTAAGCACTTGTCATTAAAATGAGGTGCTTTTAATTAACTGTCTCAATAAAAGAACCCTACTTTTATGAAACGTTAAAATGAACATCATCCAAGAATTAAGTACCGATAAGGATGAACAACATAACAACCCAATCATCTAATTACCCTCCCAATCGAAAAAAAAAGGATTATCGCCCCTTTTTTTCCCCAATAATTACTACAAGAAGTAATTTCCTTCAAAATAGTTCCAGAATTAACATCCGTAAGAACTAAAACACAATTATGCATACTTGTGTTCCAATATAAATGCTGTAATTTCCATTCCTTACAATAGTTGTAAATTCAAAAGATAGAATTTAACTAAAATTTAAACCGAATTATTTTCCCTTTTCATACAACTCATCCGATTTCAAGCAATCAAACGTCAAGAGAAAAGTAAACAACAATTAAATGCAAATGCTTAAACCAAAGCAAGACAAAATTCATTCCATAACAATTATAGATTTCAACCGTATGAGAGAAGAAATGAACATTAATTCAAATTATCCATCCACTCTCTCTTCCTTTCATCATAACTATCGAAATTTTAATCCAAACGTGATATCAATCAATGATAATAGTTCAAAGAGAAATAAATGAAATCAATAATCGAATAAAAGGAGAAGGATCATATTACCTCTTCTCACCGTCTAACCAAATATCCATTATTTAGAATGTATATTCCAATAGTATAATTCATTCTATTAGTATATTTCACTCAACGGACTTTCTTGTCTAGATTCAAAACTACTATTACCTTTCCAAAAAGTTGACCAGAGTTCATCGAAACTGAATCCATAAACATTAGTACCAAAAGAACCTTAATAAACACAATCATTTCCTTTTAAACATTTCACTCTACGACATTCACGCTCAGATATAGACAAGCAAGAAGAATTCACATCTAGTTTTATCAGTAATCATTTCATCAAAACCAACATTTCAGCTAGACTTTCTAACAACAAACAAGAATGTAAAAGTTCAAAAACAAATTATGAGCTTCCTCATAATAGTAAAAAAAATCATTTTCCAAACATTCAAAGTAAGAATTCCACTTCAGTTTAGTCTTGATGAAACAACAAGAAGTCTAAAGGGAAGTTCAGTAGGTATACATTCATATATTTATATAAAATAATTCATCATCCAATCCAAAGAAGACTGAAATAGTAAACTCTAATCCATCTCGGTAAATATCCAGATACTCAATGCAATTAATCAAGAAATAATTCTTTTAAACAAAATCTTTCATGGATTTCAAACCAAATACGGAGGCTTTTAATCGTTTTAAAAGGAAGTGAGAGTAAAATGATGAAACAAGCCCACTGTTCCCAAGAATTTATATTCTATGCGCTGTATACCCTCAGGAAAATAACTCACCCAATAGTTCCATCTATCATTCTCACGGTTCTTCAAAAAATACTTCACGCCATGTTCATTCGTAAAAACAATCTCCTTATCGCATTGTTTACATAAGACCGAATCCATAATACACAATAAAATCCACTTACCATTAGCTTCATTTCAAAAAACAAAAAGAAAAACTAATTCATTAATAGTTTTAGTAAGAAAAACACTCATTTTCTTCAAAACGCACAAGAATACCCAAGTCGTATTCATCCTTATAATGACAGTTCAACCAGACATACAAAAATCATCTCATCCTTCCATTTTCACAAGAATGCACAGAACTCAGAATTGATACACGCATAGCTAATGTATTCATAAGCACAAACTCATAAAATAAAAAACAAATCCCCAACACTTCAAACGAAACGAAACCACACAAGATGGGCAAGATATTCACTCAATCATTATGCAAAGAATGCTCAAGTCGCATACAGCAAAAGAAAACGACTCAACCCAAAATCATCTCAACATAACAAAAAATCAAATAACCAAAACCCCCATCATAAGAGCAGGGTTGTTTTAATGAGACGATTAAACAAAAGCAAGCGGTTTAAGGAGAAGGGCTTAACATGCCTGTATTTTTTTTTGTGGTTCGAAGAAAACCACGTCCACTGGAGCTGTTTCTCTCCACGACGTCCTCAACCAGGCTTTCCAAACAGTCCACTAACTTCCACAGGCTCAAAAATAGCCTTTGCTTCTCCAAAGACAAATAATAACCAAAATACAGCAGTTCGACAGAACCATGGAAGAACAAAATGCAGAGCAACTAAAAACCCGATGCACACAACAACAAACAATTCTTTTCCTCAATCCTCTTTCCAAGGCGAGCTGGTCGCTAAGACCAAGGTAATTGAATGCATTGAATGCATTACCTTTCCTCATTCCTCACGCCACCGCCGACTCAGGTTGGTGAGTTTCCAATTTCAAATTTTGCATGTAATCATAGTTTAGCTTCATAGCTAGTTGACGCCTCCAACTTTTCCTCCTGTTCCCGCCAAACTTGGCGCCGCATGTAAGGACTTCATTTACTGTCCCATTAAATTTCCAACCTTCCCTTCTTATCCATTTCCATCCACATGGGTCCATACGTCCCCTTCCATAGGTTAGGAATAGTTTAGGATTTTTAATAGTCCATATCTAGGTTATTCACCTAGTTCATAGGTTAATAGAATTTACATCTATTTTCATCCTTATGAAATTTAAAATCCATATAGGGTAGTAGTTAGGGTATAGGATTAAACTTAGTAGTAGGTTAGTGTTTAATCCCATAGTTTTTAATTAATAGTTTCAATCAAGTCTTTCTGACTGGCATTCATATTCAACACTATGCAGGACGTTTCGTCCCATGTTCCACATACCTGTGCCACTCGCATCCAGGCCCTTATCATCTTACGCTGTCTAGCATTACAACGGTGTGTGGTTCGAGAATCAAACCTTTTTCATTGGCATCTACGTACCAGATATTCATACCTGTAATCAGGTGCTGCAACCTTTATATCAACCTTCAGTCTGGTTTCAGACTTCATTCTGGTTTAGAAGTAAATCGACAAAGCGATCACAAGAAGGCCACAACATACCTTGGATCAATGAAATTGATTCAAGGTGTGTTGTCAATCAGCGAAAAGAGTTCATCAAGCATACGACAAGTCTGTTGTCTCATTAGCAATCACACAAGCAATAATAACTTCTGTCCCAAGTAAACAAATTACAGCAAACAAGGGTCCAGATTAGCAACACATTCCTTTAAGATCAAAAGATGTGTCTTAACATATTTATCTTCATTTCTGCAGTTACAACATCATGAAAAGTGATTACTATGCTAGCTTACAAAAATTCAAGGCGTTACATTCCTCCCTTCTTAAAGAATCATCGTCCCGATGATCAAATTAACCAATTCAAGGAATTTCTAGGACAAAATTCAGTTATTGTCCTTCCATTCATAAGTTCATACCAAAAATAGATTCACTCATTAAAACAATGTTTTAAGATAACTGTAAAATAGACCAATAATTGTCTAAATTTGGTAGAATTATCAGTTTTTCAATTTCAATTTCGATCAAACAAGTATGGAAAAGCAGATCTCATTTCTTCGAGATTTTCCCAAGTTGCACTTTCTTCGCTAAACCGGTCCCACTGACCTTACATTGATTCACTTCGCGATTTCTTAAGTACAACCAAGTGAGTTCCCAAAGACTCGAATGGGCTTAACCACGATTATTCCCGGTCTTGACCTCGCAAGGAATTCCAATTCAAAGCACATGTGATAAATCACATTACGTATTTCTTAAGCAAAGAAATATGAAAAACATCATGCATTTGTGATAAAGCAGAGGTAATGCTAGACGATAAGCTACAGGTTGATTATTTCAACAATTTCAAAAGGTCCCACGTAACGTGGCGACAACTTGGCAGCCTTGCCAAAAAATTATTGAGCTCTTTTTCGGCTTAACCCGAAGAAAGACCTTCTCACCAAGTTTATAATTCCTATCAACCCGCTTTAAGTCTGCATAACTCTTTTGCCTATTGGCAGCCTCCTTTAGATGTTCCCGAATCATTTTGATTTGTTGTTCCATTTCCATGAGGATTTCTGGCCCAATTACCTCTCTGTCCTCTACGTTGTCCCAACTAACAGGGGTTCTGCATTTTCTTCCATACAATGCTTCAAAAGGTGCCATTTTTAAAGAGGCGTGGTATGTATTATTATAGGAAAATTCTACCAGCGGAAGGTATTCCTCCCATTTATACTGCTGGTCCATGCAATACATTCTTAACATATCCTCTAAAACTTGATTGACTCTCTCGGTTTGTCCATCCGTCTCCGGATGATATGCAGAGCTGAAGTTTAATTTAGTTCCCAAGGCCGCATTAAGCATTTGCCAAAACCTTGATGTCATCCTCGATCTCTGTCCGATATGATCAATTCGGGTATTCCATGCAATCTGAAAATTTCATGTACAAATCTTCTTGCTAACACTGGTGCATCGTCCTTCAAATTACCAGCAATAAAGTGTGCCACTTTGGTTAATTTGTCGACGACAACCAGGATGATATCATGCTTATTCCTTGACATAGGCAATCCTTGAACGAAATCCATCGTTATCACTTGCCATTTGTACTGTGGAACGCTGTGGGGATACAATAATCCAGCAGGATGCATATGTTCCGCCTTAACACGCTGACATTCCAAGCAGTGTGTTACAAATTCCACCACATCCTTTTTCATTCCCTTCCAGAAGTATTGTTGCTTAAGATCAACAAGCATTTTCGTAATGCCAGGGTGTCCAGAAAAAGGTGAATTATGAAATTCAGTTAACAATTTCCTTCTTAAATCATTTGCCAAGGGTATATATACCCTGTTTTCGAACCTCAGAATTCCTTCATTATCAAAACGAAATCCTTTATACCTCACATCCTTTGGATCTGCAGCAAGTGTTGTTTTAACTTGCTGGAAATAAGAGTCAGATTCCAAGACATCTTTCACCTCATCCTTAAACTGAGTTCTTAACGTTATAAGAGCAGAGATGTGCTTCCTTCGACTCAGAGCATCTGCCACTCTATTTTCCTTGCCTTTGATGTAGCTTATATCAAAATCATACTGAGACAGAAATTCTAACCATCTTCGTTGTCTTGCATTCAGATTTGGCTGAGTAAAAATATACTTCAACCCCGTATGGGTCAGCTTTTAACTCAAAAGGTTTGCCTAAAAGGTAATGCCTCCACATTTGAAGTGCATGTACAATGGCAGTGAGCTCTAGGTCATGTGGAGCATAATTCTGTTCATGTAACTTAAGCTTTCTGCTTTCATAAGCTATGACATGGTTATTCTGTAACAGAATGCCTCCAAGGCCTTCTCCCGATGCATCCGTTACAACCGTAAAATTTCCATTTGGGTCTGGTACAGTTAAAATAGGTGTTGTAGTTAACTGTTCCTTTAAATTTTTAAAGGCAGATTCACATTTGTCACCCGCATAAATTTCTTATCCTTCTTTTTCAGTAGTGAAGTGATTGGGGCAGCAATTTTTGAAAAGTCCTTAACGAACTTTCTATAATATCCTGCCAAGCCCATGAAGCTTCTTACTTCATGCACGTTCTTAGGCGCAGGCCACTCGGTTATAGCTGCGATCTTTGAAGGGTCAACAACTATCCCGTTTTTGCTTATAACATGTCCCAAATAATGCACCTCTGCATCATAGAAGGAACATTTAGACAGTTTACCATACAACTTCCTCTTTCTTAAAACTTCCAGCACTATCCTTAAATGTTCTTGGTGCTCTTCGACATTTTTAGAGTATATAAGAATGTCATCCAAGAATACAAGCACAAACTTGTCTAGGTATTCTTGAAAAATATTGTTCATCAGATTCATAAAGGCGGCAGGTGCATTTGTCAACCCAAAAGGTAACACCGTGAATTCATAATGCCCGTACCTTGTTCTAAAAGTTGTTTTATGAATATCTTCTTCCTTTATTCTCAGCTGATGATACCCAGATCGAAGATCTATTTTTGAATAGACTGATGCTCCACGCATCTGGTCGAATAGATCATCAATCCTAGGAAGTGGGTATCGATTCTTAATAGTTGCCTTATTCAACATTCTGTAATCAATGCACAGTCTCAATGTGCCATCCTTTTTCTTTACAAAAATTACCGGCGCTCCCCATGGTGAGACGCTCGGTCTTATCAGCCCCTTAGTCAAAAGTTCCTGTAATTGAGCCTTTAGCTCCACCAACTCGAGGGTGGTCATTCTATAAGGTGCCTTAGATATGGGTTCGGTTCCTGGCTTGATCTCTATTGCAAAGTCAAATTCTCGTTTGGGTGGAAGACCTGGTAAATCCTCCGAAATACATCACTGAAATCCCTTAATAATGGATATCTTTCCATGAAATCATTATCTTCCTCAGCATTTTCTGTCATTTTTACTACATACAAGGTGCAACTCTATTTTTAGCCCTTTTTAGTTGCATATAGTCATTAGTTTCCTAACCGCAACCTCACGCCTTACACCTTGAATGACTACTGCTTTCACGCAGTCATCAAAACAACAAATTTGTTTTTCATAATAATGACCTTTGCCTTATGTTCTCCAAACCAGCTTAACTCCAATAATGATATCATATGATCCTAAAGGAGTGACATACAGGTCAACTTTGGTGGAGAAACTGGGCAAGTCAAGAATTGCCCCAAAGAGGCACATTTTGATCAGTATGGACAACATTATTCCCATAATGCACCGCCCATGTCTTATCCATTCGTTCAGCCTTTCTTTTTTTTAATTTCATTGCAAGTTTAGTAGAAATAAAGCATTCAAGAGCTCCAAAGATCAAAAAGTATGACTACAGTGTACCGAATAACTTACCCGAACTTCTATGGGTGTAACTTGCTTTTCAACTTGTCTCATAGCCACCGCAAAGTGTATCCTATGCCGCTTGATCGCGATCATCCTTTTTCAGAGGACAGTGACTCGCGTAATGGTCCTTTCCATAGTTGAAGCATCCTCCAACTGGCCCTTTCCTAGGCTCAAATTTGCTACCAGCTTTGAAGTTATCACTCTGGCTTCCATAGGACTTTTGTCCATTGCCACTAACTTTTGTGAAGCTGTTCCACACTATTTACAGGTTTGTTCATTACAGATTTCTTGTTGTTATCTACAACAATTTTGTTTTTCACACCAAACCTTTTCCAAGGCCCCCTTTTGGGTGCGAGAGATGAAGAAGAGTTGGGAATCTTCTTCCTTATCTCTTCCCTATGAGCAGAAATTGCTCTCAATTTCTGTTCCTGTCTTATTGCCTTTTCGACAACTCCTTCCATAGTGGTTGGACCGTGGACATCCACTTCGCCACCAATGATGGGATTCAGTCCCATTATGAACTTTCGTATTCTAACTTCTCGTCACTTGGTATCATGGCACATACTTAAGGAGTTTAGTAAACCCTTCCCAAGATTCTCGTACCGTCACCCCTTCCTTGCGACTCAGCTCTGAAATTCAGTCATTTTCCTATCAAAATAGAGTTGAGGCAGCCACCGTTGCCTAAAGTAACCCTTAAATTGATCCCAAGTTATGTCCGATTCGACAATATTCAACTCAACCTTACGGTTGTCCCACCATGATGATGCTTCATGAGAAAGCCGATATGCTCCCCATATCGCTTTGGTCTCCTCGAGAAGTTTCTTATCGCAAAGTACTTCTCCATTTCACCGAGCCAATTTTCAGCTCCGTCCCCAAGTGTTGTTCCATCAAACTTTGGAGGACTTATTCTCTTTATGTCATTTGTAAGTTCAGCCGCTAATCTTGCCCTTTTATTTTCGTGATGATTAGAGCATTCACATTACTATTATCAACACCCGATTCCCTCCATTGGTGTTGTCCACAGGAGGTGGCTGATCATTTATATCAGCTTCTTCTTCCTCCTCTTCATTGCCCATTGACTGTTGTTCCAAAACAGTCAAACGATCTCTCGTATCTAGTAGGGCAAGCAAGGATTTCATCCAGCTTTTGAGCAAGAGCTTCTCCACCCGGTAGAGCGGGTTGTTCGCAAAGATTTCCTCTTGTTCTGACCATTTTCTGTTCAATAAGAAAATGTAAACCTTATTAAATTGTGGACTCATTAGGTCCAAGAGCTGCAACCTTCAGCTCTGATACCAAGATGTAACATCCCCATTTTAAGATACTAGAACAAGGGAATTTTTTTTTTTTTGCACGTGCTCTCTCTCGTATTGAATTATATAATTCAAACACACGTTCAAGTTTTAATAATTGTTCTCTGTCCAATTAATGCAATTTGGATCACACAATTTCTTTTTAAAACCAATGTTCTCTGTTCGCATATTTTGCAATATGGAACACACATTCAATGCCATTCAATCATATAACAGATACCATATGCTGCTGTAAATGACTCAAAGAACTACCGATCTCCCATTTTATGGCTCGAGTTTCAGTGATCTCTCATTTCATGACTCGGTGACTTACCGATCCTTCATGTTAATCCATGCATTGTATAATAAATATACAGGGTTCTTTTACCATTTCCGGTTATCGAAGTGATCCATTTAAGAAGCCTATCTGAATATCTGTTACTGATATTCATCTGACATCCTGCATCTTAAACTAGGTGATTAGGACAACGCAACCAACACTTGCGATACTTTGGCCAAAGATTTTCACATGCTTTGCATGATCATATTCCTAGATGTGATACACATCATTGGAATACGTCCTTCACCTCACTTCATCTGTTATCTAGAATGGTCTTTCCTGGTCTCTGCCAGTCCTTCCGTCTAAGGTCAAGCTCTAACCCCAACTAGCAATATGAACGAGTATAGGAAGTTACTCATGGTAACTAAAGGTACGCAGACATACGGTGTCGTCCCTAGACGACTCCGTGTGTCTAGTTACCTTTAGTCCTCCGGAGTCACTCCGTATACGTGATCACATTCCTATCCCCATCTAAGAACTTAGTATCCAACTTATGTAAACTTGATGATTTGATTCGAGAGGGCATTGTAACATGTCAGCCACAACATTGTGTCGTCATGAAGGCCCCGCCTTCATGAAGACACCATATTGTAGCTGGCGTGTGCCAAGGTCCTACGGAATCCTCTCATCGAGAAGTACACATCCAACTTCACGCGTGTTTTGATTATAATCTTAATATTTAAGATCAACTTTCAGCAGCCCTGCTGATCCTTAAACCTCGTTCTCGTTGCAGTTGTATGTAGCTAAGAGAGAGACTTAATTTGTCTTCTAGCTTAATATACATCCCCTTCTTCATACCGAAGGGTTGCATATTCTCTTCTTGGTTCCTTTCTTTACTCTTCAGACTAATCAGTCCATTACAGATAACGTAATAAGTTTAACCTATTAAACTTAACCAAGTTTTACCCACAACTGTAAATAAATTCAGAATTCCATCTTATTAGACATCATTTAAACGAGGTCTAATTCTAAATGAATTTATTCATTTATTCTCCATAACCTTACTTCAGTTAAGGTTCTGTTAACATTAGATATGTTTTTCCCATATCTATATTTTCTGAATTTAAACATTCGAGGCTATTAACGGAGTCCGAATACAAGGTTCAGCTTGCTCCTATGTTATTTGATATTCCTTAGCTTATAAGCTAATCCCGAATACCTTTCAATTAAGAGTTCATATTCACCTAAATCCATTTTAATGTCAATTTAAAATTCATCTTAACCCAAGTATGAACTAATTGCACATTCCAACGTAAAAGTTGCATTCAGGTAAAGAATAGATGTTATTTCCTTTTAAATCTATCCACTATCATTTGAATAATTCCAAATCAAGGAATAATATTATATTCTCAATCTTATTCAACAATATCAAATTGATACAGCCATTAAAATATCACACTTTTCCTTGTATTCATCCATAAGTTTTACAATCTATACATTTGCCAGTCCAAACGACTGGACTTCGTTTATATCAAACAACATTACAACTCATAAAGATAGAAGAATGTAATTTCTTCCTTTCTCATTTCCTCATAGAGGAATAATAGCTATCAATACAATCCATCCTCAGTTAATCAAAAGAAGTATCAGAAAACAACCATGTCTTCGTTTATACTCAAATTCCATCTGCAAAATTACTTGCACGGGTCAGTTCATTGAACTGAGCATATTAAGCACTTGTCATTAAAATGAGGTGCTTCTAATTAACTGTCTCAATAAAAGAACCCTACTTTTATGAAACGTTAAAATGAACATCATCCAAGAATTAAGTACCGATAAGGATGAACAACATAACAACTCAATCATCTAATTACCCTCCCAATCAGAAAAGAAAGGATTACTTGCCCCTTTTTCCCAATAATTACTACAAGAAGTAATTTCCTTCAAATAGTTCCAGAATTAACATCTGTAAGAACTAAAACACAATTATGCATACTGTTGTTCCAATATAAATGCTGTAATTTCCATTCCTTACAATAGTTGTAAATTCAAAAGATAGAATTTAACTAAAATTTAAACCGAATTATTTTCCTTCTTTCATACAACTCATCTCGATTTCAAGCAATCAAACGTCAAGAGAAAAGTAAACAACAATTAAATGCAGATGCTTAAACCAAAGCAAGATACAAAATTCATTCCATAACAATTATAGATTTCAACCGTATGAGAGAAAAAAATGATCATTAATTCAAATTATCCATTCACACTCTCTTTCCTTTCCTCATAACTCATACTGAAATTTTAATCCAAACGTGATATCAATCAATGATAATAAATTAAAGAGAAATAAATAAAATCAATAATCGAATAAAAGGGAAGAAGGATCATATTACCTCTTCTCACCGTCTAACCAAATATCCATTATTTAGAATAGACATATTCAATAGTATAATTCATTCTAATAGTATATTTCACTCAACGGACTATTCAAAAAGAATATACTATTACCTTTCCAAAAGTTGACAAGAGTTCATCGCAACTCGTCCAAAAAACATCAGTACCTACCAAAAGAACCTATCTAAACACAATCATTTCCTTTTAAATTTCACTCTACGAATTCCACTTTCTAGATATAACAAGCAAAGAATGCACAATCTAGTTTTATCATATATTAAAAATCGTTTTATCAAAACCAGCATTTCAGCTAGACTTCACAAAATGAATGTAAAAGTTCAAAAAATATTAATCATTATGAGCTTCCTCATAATAGTAAAAAAATCATTTTCCAAACATTCAAAGTAAGAATTCCATTCAAGTTTAGCCTTGATAAACATCATATTTTCTAAAAAGAAGGAAGGGAAACCAGTATAGGTATACATTCATATATTTATGCAAATAATTCATCATCCAATCCAAAGAAGACTGAAAAAGTGAACTCTAATCTATCCTAGTAAATATCCGATACTCGGTTTAATCAAGAAATAATTCTTTTAAACAAATCTTTCATGGATTTCAACCAAATACGGAGGCTTTTAATCATTTTAAAAGGAAGTGAGAGTAAAACGATGAAACAAGCCCACTGCTCCAAGAATTTAAATTCTATGTAGGGTAATGATACCCTCAAACCCAAAAAACTCACCCAATAGTTCCATCTATTATTCTCATTCGTTCTTCAAAAAATACGTTCACGCATAATTCATTCGTAAAAAAATCTCCTTATCGATATTGTTTACATAAGACCGAATCCATAATACACAATAAAATCCACTTACCATTAGCTTCAGATTTCAAAAAGCAAAAGAGAAAACTTAATTCATTAATAGTTTTAGTAAGAAAAAACTCATTTTCTTCAAAACGCACAAGAATACCCAAGTCGTATTCATCCTTATAATGACAAATCAACCAGACATATACAAAAAAATCATCTCATCCTTCCATTTTCACAAGAATGCACAAACTCGAAATTGATACACGCACAGCTAATGTATTCATAAGCACAAACTCATAAAATAAAATAAAACAATCCCAATGCCGAAACGAACCCACACAAAGATGGGCAAGATATATTCACTCAATCATTATGCAAAGAAATGCTCAAGTCGCATACAGCAAAAGAAAATGACTCAACCCAAAAATCACCTCAACATAACAGCAAAATCAAATAACCAAAACCCCCATCATAAGAGCAGGGTTGTTTTAATGAGACGATTAAACAAAAGCAAGCGGTTTAAGGAGAAGGGCTTAACATGCCTGTATTTTTTTTTTGGTTCGAAGAAAACCGCGTCCACTGGAGCTATTTCTCTCCACGACGTCCACAAAAAGCTTTCCAAACAAATCCACTAACTTCCACAGCTCAAAATAGCCTTTGCTTCTCCAAAGACAGAAACAATAACCAAAAAATACAGCAGTTCGATAGAACCATGGAAGAACAAAATGCAGAGCAACTAAAAACCCGATGCACACAACAACAAACAATTCTTTCTCAATCCTCTTTCCAAGGCGAGCTGGTCACTAAGACCAAGGTAATTGAATGCATTGAATGCATTACCTTTCCTCATTCCTCACGCCACCGCCGACTCAGGTTGGCAAATTTCCAATTTCAAATTTTGCATGTAATTTCCATTTTAGCTTCATAGCTAGTTGGACGCCTCCAACTTTTCCTTGTTCCCGCCAAACTTGGCGCTGCACATGTAAGGACTTCATTTACTGTCCCATTAAATTTCCAACCTTCCCTTCTTATCCATTTCCATCCACATGGGTCCATACGTCCCCTTCCATAGGTTAGGAATAGTTTAGGATTTTTAATAGTCCATATCTAGGTTATTCACCTAGTTCATAGGTTAATAGAATTTACATCTATTTTCATCCTTATGAAATTTAAAAATCCATATAGGGTAGTAGTTAGGGTATAGGATTAAACTTAGTAGTAGGTTAGTGTTTAATCCCATAGTTTTTAATTAATAGTTTCAATCAAGTCTTTCTCGATCGGCATTCATATTCAACACTATGCAGACGTTTCGTCCCCTGTGTTCCTCATACCATACCCGTGCATCTCGCATCTCAAGCCCTTATCGCTTACGCCTTGTCTAGCTATTACAACGTGTGTGTGTTCGAGAATCAACCTTTTTCATTGGCATCTACGTACTCATATTCATACACTGTAATCAAAATGTCTGCAACCTTTATATCAACCTTCAAGATCTGTTTCATACTTCATTCTTCGTTTAGAAGTAAATCGACAAGTGATCACAAGAAGGTAACCCTTCAACATACCTTGATCAATGAAATTGATTCAAGGTGTGTGTGTCAATCAAATCAAAAGAGAGTTCATCAAGATATACAAGTCTGTTGTCTCATTAGCAATCACACAAGCAATAATAACTTTCCCCCAAGTAAACAAATTACAGCAAAACAAGGGTCCAGATTAGCAACACATTCCTTTAAGATCAAAAGATGTGTCTTAACATATTTATCTTCATTTAATGAAATACTTGTCTCTAGACTCTTAAGAATGTAATTTCTACATTTTTATGCCGAAAGGTGTTTGTACGATGGAAAAGTGACAAGCGAGCTTGGGAATCTACAAGTAACTTTTCCTTGCACCCGACCTCCCGAGGTCGTGCTTGAGACGATCGGTGGGGATGAAATATGCGTGGGATGCGTAAAAACTAGTTAGGCAATCTAATGTCTTCGACGCGCCTTTGGTGGAAATTGCGAATCTAAGGCAGAAAAGGCCCTCCTAACTTGAATCGGTGTGATAGATCAATCGGTAAGGATGACTGCTCAAGGCTCCAATCAATATCGAGCTCGGCATGATTCGGTCTATAGGTTGTGGAATACGTGGAAAATGTCCTCGGGATAGTTTCGTGTATATCCCTAGATAAGGTCATAAGTCATTTGTTGTTTGGAAGACTTGGATTCTAAGATTCTCGGTCTATGTAAACTATTCTTGTGACGAGATTGGGTTGAGGCACGATTGGCTCGAATACGTATTCTCCGGGGCTCCCTAGGTCCCGTGATTGTCATACAAAATCAATAATGTAAATCTAATCGCAACAAAGTGAATTTTAACTACGTGAAATATATATGATTTCTCTATTTTTATATTTTCTCGATGAACTATTGGAATGGATTTAGTAACTAATTTAATACATCTAGAAATTGATAGCTAAGATAATAATTTAAAACAAATAAGATAATCGAGTATAGCTATTTGTCATGCAGTTGTAAATCTATTCTAAATAATGAAATAACTGATCTAATCTATTTGCAAGATTGTCGATCCTACCTCATAAGTGAGGAATGAATCATAGTTTCTTAGAAACTATCAATCCCCACAACTTCCCCGACAATATCAAAAGTAAAGTTAACTGAAATAAAGCAATTAACTACTCTATTCGATATGATTCTAATTTAGAACTTTGAAAGCTAGAACCTGGATTCCGCAGAATAGTGGCGAATCCGATGGTGTGTGTGATCTTGTCCCCTCAGTGTGATCTCCTCATTCCTTCATGTTCACGTGGATCTAGAAAAGCGTGTAATGCTAGCATCAATAGAAGTAGATATTGGGATAAAGGTAGCTCAAGATATAGACTGAATACAATGCGATTAGGAGAGGGATATCGCAAGAGTATAGAGCTTGGCTTATGCAATTCCTAGCGGGATTTATCATGAGTCATGCAACATGAAACGTCCGAACCTAAAACTATCCTATTTGAGGAGAAAACTCAGAACTTTAATGGCTTCCTATTGATAAACAAAGCTATCCTATTCCAATGGATTGGATGAAATAACAACAGCACTTGCACAAGATGGATATGTGGCTTACTAACAACAAAACAATGCTAACTAAGCATGCAATGAAAGAAACTAAGAATTCTAAGCAAAATGAAAACGAAATCTATTGCAAAGAGAAATCAGAGGTAAATTTGAGGGGCCATTTTCTTGAGCACAAGCCAACTATTTATAGCATTTACATTTACCCAAGGTAAAAACCAAATAGAACTCTTAAACTATAAACAATGGCGAACACTATTCCAGGGAACCGTAATCATAAATGCAATCTTATGGCGGTGAAAGAAAGCTGGTAAAACGTTGAAATTACGTGAATCATGTTAAAAGAGCTTTCTCGGAAAATGCGTAAAGGACCGCCGCCCGAAAGCAGCGGCGGCGGTCATGAGACCGTTGCCCGAGCGGGCGGCGGTTTCATCATCAAGAGCAAAAGGCCAAGAAAAGAGGCGAAAAGGGAAAACAAAGCACGCGGGGGCTAAACGGGGCATGTGGGACGTTAACACACACTTGGAGATATTTTCGGATCCCGAACACCTTGCGAGGAGACCTGTATCATCATTAGGGCACTTGTTACATTGTTCTGGCAGTACAATACCTTACAATTTTGGGTACGTACATATTGCCCCCTCGGAGAAGCATTTTAGCCATGAAGAGGCGTAAAATGGTGGGTCCGAGTATGGCGGTCCCGAAATGGGAAGTTAGAAGTTATACCTGATACGTCCGTGTGTTGAAATGACGTCGTCCAAAATTCCCACTACCTGCAAAACGAAAAGAGAACTCAAGTGCAGATAGACATAATATTTTAGAAAATAAACGCTAAAATAATGGGAAGTGAGAATGTACCATTTGTGCGGGGATAAGAACTTACCTCTGTCGGCGCTCCAAACTGTGTGAAAAGGGCATTTAAAATGAATCAGGGTGCTATATATATGAAAGTGGGCCCATTTTTCTATTCATTTGCATAAGTTGATTTGCCACGGTGACAGGTTTCTGCGTGAGTAGAGTCAAAACATCCGTGACGAGATAGTGATCATGCCTCCGCGAGTAAAACATCGACCCGCGAGATCACAAAGCTAGTTTTCTTCAATTTATCCTTTTTACCCCCTTAATTTTGAAATGCTAAAATCTTTGTCATGGGGGGGTAATTTTTGAAAATGTTAGGTTCAAAAGGTCCATCTAGGGGGCGCCTACTGGGTAGGCTTTGTTTTTAGTTAAAATGGTCTTGTTTTGCATTTTTAGGCTTTTTAGGTTTAAAAACCCGCGTGGGTTTTCGGGCCACGACTGTCGCCACACCAAGGTTTACACAACCGCCTCCCTTAAGGCGGCGGTTACGAAACCGCCTCCCTACTTAGGGCGAAGGTTTTGCACAGAGGAATGCCAAAAGAACATCTGTTTGAGATTATTTTTGCATTTTTAGCATTTCTACATGTTTTCATGATTTTTCCAGTATTATTCGGATGCTAACTTGCTCTGTTTTGTGTGTTTTTGGGTGTATGCAGCGAGAGAGGAGTATATTCGGTGGAGCCGAGAGAGGGAGTGTGACTGGCTCCCAGCAGTGTTAGACGCCCTCTCACAGGATGAGGAGGATACTCTTCAGAGGGCTGGTATACTGTGTATATCATGCGTGCCCCACGTTGCTCCATCCAGTCACATTCTTTGTGACTTGTTCTCATATTGGGATGTTGATCGGAACACCTTCCGATTACTGTGTCCGCAGCGAATGGACCATTACTTTGGAGGATGTTTATCGCATTCTGGTGTCCCGATTATTGGGAGACGTCTCACCCTTGAGACAGCAGGTTCACGGGCCCAGATAGCACAATGGGCTTCCTATATGGGAGATGCAGTCATCTCCACGGGGTCGAAGAAGGGGGTTAGAGTTCGATCCATTCCTAGTTTTCCCATCCCCTTGCTTTGCCAGGCTATTATGGGGATCCTTGCCTTGAGACTGATCGGGGACAAGGGAGGAGACACATTGTTATACTGTTGGTCCCCTATCATTACACAGATAGAGGGACATGGCCGGATATATGCCCGGGAGCGAGACATATACTGGGACCACCTACCATGATTTATACAGGGTAGTCCATTTACTGTGGGCGCCTTAAGCCACCCGACCACGGTCATGAGTTGGGTCTATGAGCACTTCATCCCCTATGGAAGAGGTGTAGAGGTGGCAGATCCCGGAGCTGTGAGGGCAGCTAGATGGACAGATATGTCGGTGCTCTAAGCACCTCATCAGCCAGTTGCTTCTCTAACCACTGCTGACATGGAGGCCACACCGTACTAGACTATGGCAGGTATATGGGGCGAGGAGGCTCTTACTTTGATCTCCTACTCCACCATAGGGAAGCTTATTGATAGAGTGGGCGAGTGGAGATACACCCTTTGGCCGAGTTCCTTAGCGGTTTGGCCTACCTCACATGGGTATGCTTCCCCGTGCAGCACCAGTATACATATCACCCGAGAGGCTGAGGGGGCCTAGAGGCCGGGGTTGGACAAAGGTTACTCCCGGCGTTCCTATTGCGGCCGAAGGGTAGTACGTGCTGCAGGAGGGAGAGCCAATACGCCTTAGGCACCCTTGCTTCAGTATTGTCGCGGAACCGCCCATAGCAGCGATGACCCCATTAACATAGACTCGAGTCCGAGGAGTTTACAGGGGAGAGAGAGAGAGGAGGACAGCGATCCCGAGTGGCATGACACTCGTGGATATTATGCAGCAGCGAGGGGCCGAGCGAGCAGTGCAGAGAGAGTGACTCGGTTTCGGAGGAGCCATTCTCCCGTGGCCATGGCGGGAGGGTGATTCTGTTGTGGGCGCTACGTTTCTCCAACACAGGAGCAGCCCCTCGCCCGGCCGGCGACATCCGTGGCGGTGCTGATCCTATAGATCCATCCTAGAGGCCCGGTGATCCGAGTAAGTTACCCTTTTCTCCTTTTATTGTTTTTTTAGTTAGGATCTCCTAGTTGCTATCTCTCATTTTGTTTTATCTTGTATTTCTAATCTCTTATTTGGTTTCTAATTTGTCTTTGTTTCCTTTGTTTTGCGAGACCACCGACGAGTGGCGAGAATTGATTCACAAGGTATGCACCGATACCCCGATGATCCCCATGGAGAGGACCCGCGTAGAGTTGTCATGGATCTTTGCCGGTAGCCCTCAACAAATGGTAGACATACGATGTCTTTGCCCTGGCCCCGCATGTGGCCGAGGATGGTATCAACTCTTCGTGACGGAGCTAGCGGGGTATAGGACAGCTAAGCGCCCGATGAGGAGTCATTCTCGTGGCGAGACCGCGGCTGCCCTCGGATCCCGAGCCCTCCGTGCACTCGAGCACCGGCGTAGCGCAGTTCTAGGTGTGGGCATGCGCCTTCGAGAGGGGTTTCGTAGGGATTGAGAAGCCACTTGGCTCTCTAGATTTTGTATGATATATTATTTTATATATCCCGGGCTCTTTGAGCATTTTGACCATGCTTAGCGCATGATGGCATTGTATAGAAACTTTGATCATATATATATATTCTTTTTGGATCAGACTTTTGGCATTTATGGCTTTGTTTCCTTTCCAGTTTCCTCATGTAAACTATGATGTTATGTATGTATGCTCCTTAGAATGTATGCAATGGAGAACAAATGATGCAAGTGTTTATTTTCCTTTTGTATTTCATGATGCTAATATATGATAATGTAGATACAATGTGATTTTGAATCTTAGTTTCTGTAAGCAATTTTGGATACTTCATATTTGTTTTAGCAAAGTGGTGAAGATAAACTGATATGATGAGAAGATAGACTTGCCCCTCTCCTAACTCCACACAACTAGTAAGATGCGAGGGCTTATCACCGAGAGTTGGAAAGGGCGCAAGTTATGAAATGTGTTGAAATGATAGTGATGAAAGATAGACAAAATCTAGGTTTTTAGGATTTTGAACTCTTTTGGAATTTTGGACATCTGATTCATTTGTTTTTGACTCAAAGACTTCGATATTTTGAATTGTTTGTATATGACCTTTTGCATTTGTTTGTCAAGAGGACCCCCTACACTTTGCCCCATGCTACTAGTAAGAAGCGTGGGTTTATCACCGTGGGCAAAGAATAAGCGAGTAAGGGAATTTCCATCCTTTCCCAACCCTACGTCACTAGTAAGAGACGCAAGCTCATCACCAAAGGTTGGTGGGGCAAGGAAATGTGTAAAATTAAAATTTTCTGTTTGATCAATATTTGACTTGTTTACTTGAGTAAAATGTTAGTATGTGCTTATTTCCAAAGAGATATACATATGGGATAGATGTGACACCATGAAGCTTCTAGAACAGACCATAGGCAAGACACCTATCCTAAGAAGAAACCAAAAGTGAGAATAAACCCGCAGATCTTGGCATGGTTACCATTTAAGACTTTGTCATATCTAGTTTTATTTGATAAAATGATTCTGAGATAATTTGATGCTATCATGGAAATGGAGAAGTATGATTAGAGTGTTTATGCCAACAACATCATGAGTTTGTAATGAATTGCTTTGAGAACAAAATTCCTTGATCACAATTTTTTTTTTTGTATAAAACAAGCGGACAAAATGATCCTAACTATATGAAGATGCAATGTAAATGTAATTATAAATAGTGCTAGTTGCTTACGCGTAGAACCGCTTGAGGTGTAGGGAGTTGACTGTTTCACCAAATTCCTCACCTTCCAACGTACATAAGAGGCATGCACCAATTCCATAGTCCTTCATGACTCGGTATGGGCCCAACCATTTGGGTCGGAACTTTCTTCCTTCGCCGGTATTTTTGTCGATCCTACTGCCTAGCCTAGCCTAGAACTAGATCACCTTCATATATGTCACGTTCATAGACTTTGTTGTTATACTACCAAAGACATCCGGTCAAGCATAGGCTCATGCATTGTTCAAATCTAACCTAGCTTCATCTAGGCTTTCTAATTGGGAAAGAAGTGCTTCTCTATAAGCATCTTCATCCAGATCCTTAGAACGAAATGCGGAGACTAGGTATTTCAACCTCAAGAAGGAGAACTACTTCGCCCCAAATACTAGCGAGAAAGGAGTCACTCATGTTGGTGTTCTTATTGAGGTTCGATGAGCCCATAAGGCTGGATATAACTTCAAGTTCCAATCTCGTTTGTTTTCTTTCACCGTTTTAAGGAGAATGGATTTTAATGTTTTATTTGTCGCCTCAGCTTGTCCATTGGCTTGAGGGTAATATAATGAAGCCGTATGATGGCTTATTTTAAATTTATTGCACAATTCGCAAACTTCGTCATTCTTAAAAGAAGTTCCATTATCTGAGATAATGGTTTGCGGGATACCATACCTGCAAATGATTTGGTTCAAAATGAACTTGGCGATTCATGAACCCAAGATAAAGAGTAAGAGGCATAGCCTCTACCCACTTGGTGAAATATTCGGTGGCCGTGATTATAAAATTATGGCCATCTGGTAGACGAGGAGAGAATTTCCCTATTAAATCTAGGCCCCACGTAGAAAAGGGCCATGGAGTCGCGATTGGTTATAGAGTTTGTGCCGGCATGTGGATCTCATGGGAGAACTCTTGGCACTTATGACACTGCGTACAAACTCTACTTTGCATTGTGTTCTAGAGTGGGCCAGAAATAGCCCATTCGATGTATTTTATGAGTGGTGGCATGGCCACCGAAGTGGCCTCCACACATTCCACTATGAGATTCATGGATAATCTTCTTGGATTCTTCTGTGTCGACACATCTTAGAAGCATTCCATCGAACACCTTTCGATAGAGCACTTGTTCTATGATGATGTATTTAGCTATGATAATGCGTAACCGCCTTCTTTGTTGCGGTGTAGCCCCTTCTGGATACGTATGGTCCATGATATAATTAATAATGTCGGTATACCAGGGACACTCAGAGATAGGAGGTCTGGTTTCAATGTAGTATACGCACTCATCGGGAAAGTCTAGATTTACTAGATCACCTCCGTCTAATGGGTTATCAGCTAGCCAATCCACGATGATTTGTCCCTTAACGGATTTCTGATTTACAAATGTTAATTCAAATTCTCCCATTAAGGTTATAAAACGTCCAACCTTCTTAGACAAGGACCCTTGTGTGAGGAAAGTTCGTAAATGGTCTGTTTTTACCATGACCCTTGTTTCTTGATTCAGCATATAGTGTCTTAAGCGCTTAGTAGCAAAGACTATGGCAAGGCATTCTCGTTCTGCTTGTGTATAACGTGTTTCATAGTCGAGCAACGTTCAGCTAATGAAATAAATCACTCGTTCTCTTTTGTCATCATCTTCTTGAGCCAACATACAGGCCAACGAGACATCGGTAGCTCGTGAATATAAAATTAACGGGCGGTCTAGCTTAGGTGGCATTAGCGTAGGTGGTGATAACAAGAAACACTTAACTGCGTCGAAAGCTTCATTGCAATCTTCAGTCCAATCAATGCTATAATCCTTCTTGAGTAGATTGTTAATTGGGTGAATGGCGAAACTTAAGTCCGGGATGAATCTCTGGATTGCACCAAGTTTTCCGAGAAAAGACCTGATTCCAGATTCATTCGAAGGTGGGACCATTTCGAGGACAACCTGAATTTTGGTTGGGTCAACATCTATCCCTCGTGACAATATGATGTAACCTAGGAGCTTCCTCCTGTTACACCAAAGACGCATTTTTCTAGATTTAGCGTGACTCCGTATTCTATTAGATGTGAAAGAATGACGCGGAGCACCTTCGGGTGGTCACAGCGCTTCTTGGCCTTAGCCAACAAGTCATCTACGTAGGATTCCACAATTTTATGAATTAGATCATGAAATATATATGTCATAGCTCACTGGTATGTAGCACCAGCGTTCTTGAGACCGAATGGCATAACAATGTAGCAATAGGTTCCCCAAGGAGTTATAAACGTGGTTTTAGCTTGATCTTGTTCAGATATTTTGATTTGATTGTATCCCGAGAATCCATCCATGAGAGACAAAAGTTCAAATCCAGCTGTTGCATCAACAATGACATCTATGGATGGTAATGGGAAGTCGTCCTTAGGACATGCTTTGTTAATGTCTCGGAAATCTATGCAGATGCGTATCTTCCCATTCTTTTTGAGAATGGGAACGATATTAGATACCCATTGAGAGTAATCGACTGGTTTGATGAATCCTACTTGGAGGAGCTTTATCACCTCCTCTTTCACCATGAGAGCTACCTTAGGTTTCATCGGTCTCGATTTTTGTTTAACTGGATTTGCATCAGATTTAGTGACGAGGTTGTGCACCACAATGTGGGGTGCAACTCCTGTCATTTCCTTATAATTAAATGCAAAAGCCTTCTGATGTTCCTTGAGGATTCGAGTGTGTATTTCTACTTCTTCTAGGGTTAGCGAGGATCCTAGTTTCAAGATCTTTGGTTCATCCTCCGTTCCGATGTTAACATCAATTGTTTCTTTGATTAAGGAGGCATTACCTTCTTCAAACTCAGGTGGGGCTGGAGGTAAATCCAAATCGTCCCCATTTTCTACTATATATATGCTAGGTTCCATTTGTGAGGGAAGTTCCATCATGGGATTTCCGAAGTAGGAAGACGAATGTGGGATTAAGGACAAATCTATCATATGATAGGAGAGATGTAATGCCGCATAGGTGTTTAAGTAATTCAGAGTGGCCATATCACTATCAATGTGGTCTAGGATAGTAGATTTGTTTTCATTTCTGTTTAAAAGAGAATTTGTCGTTGTTTTTATCAATGGTTTATCATGAAGGGATACCATGAAACAGGTATCCTCTAACTTACTGTTTGGAGTAAAGCGTGATGCCGAGGTTGCTATAGAATCAGCAAGAAGATTGTGTTCTCGCGGGATTGCTTCAATTGATATGAAGTCAAACTCCTTGCTTAAATCTAATACAACTACTTTGTAAAGCTATAAATGCTTGGCTTTGGTTTCATATATCTCAGAGACTTGGTTTGCTACCAATTGTGAGTCTCCTAACACCCTGATGTTATTAACACTGATCCTCTTGGCTAAAATGAGGCCAAGGAGGAGGGCTTCGTACTCAGCGCCGTTGTTTGTACATTCAAAATTTAGTTTGAAGGTAAATGGTAGGAATTTTCCTTCAGGGGAAGTAAAGATTACACCTGCCCCCGCTCCGTAACGACATCTAGCTCCATCAAAATGGAGCGTCCAATATTTAGCTAGGAGTATAGATGTTGGGATATTTGTTGTGTTAACATATTCTACCTCTACCATGCAGAGATCTACCGCTGGGAGAGAACCGACACCCAGGGAATATCCCATGCCTACAGAATCAAATGGTAAGAACATTGGTAAATCTTGTTCTATCAATTCAACGATTTTTGCAGTAGTTCCTAATGATATTGTTTCTACAGTGTTAGCCTCATCTTTGGGGGCTGGGGTTGCCTTGACTAGACTCATAGTCTCAAGATCCATTGTAGGTACCAACTTTTCCTCTGGTTTTGCGTCAGTGGGTTTATTAAGTTGGTTTGTTGGAAGTTCAAATTCTGAGTGTACGCCTGGTCTTTTCTTTAAGTCAGCTAGGTGTATATCGAATGGCTTTGGATCACCTTTGGCTACAAACACCTTTCCTAGATGCAAGAATCTTACTTCTTGGAATAACGTAGAAGGGATTGCCTTCATACGGTGTATCCATGGTCGGCCGAGGATCATATTATAGTTAGTTTCCCGATCTATAATATAAAACTCAGTCAGGATTGTTTTGGGTCCTAAGGTGACTGGTAGTATTATAGTCCCAATCGAAGTGGCCTTAAGGCTATCATAGCCTCTCAATGTATTTCGAGTCATGGAACAATTCGTTTCCCCATATCCTAGTTTTTGAAGGAAAGAGAAGGGGACTATGTTAACTGCTGCCCCATCGTCTATCATTGCACGCTTTATATAGTTGTTATAAACCCACACTTGCAAATGTAAGGCTGGATCACCTCGGCGTGCGATCTCAAAGATTCTGTCGGAATTTTTTTATCTCGAATATGAATTCGACATCCCTATTTGTCTACCCAGGAGGATGAACATAAAAGTCTATATGATTTACTGTGTTTCAGAGGTGGAGTGATGTTAATTAAATGACTTAAACCTAATGCTTCTAAAAGAGCAATCCGTGGGTAGGAGAGTTCTTTAGTAAGTCTAAAAATGAAATGTGCGAGAAGGTTTTTGTTAGGTCATTAATTAAATCATAGGCACCCACAGGCTTTGCTATTATTTGTTGGAAGTTATCTGTCCTGGCGGTAGCTTTGGCTTGGCTGAGAGAAATACTCTCGTGTCCTTGTTACAGCTTCGATGGGTAGTTCATCGTCTAACTCTACTAAACCGACTATCTTAGGTCGTGGCTGACTCCCTAGTTGTGGCGCAACTGATGGATTTAGTGAAGTCGAGGCTTCATGATCATTGTTTCCCATCATTATGCTTTTGTTTGTCCCATTTAGACTTAGCCTATTGTTATCATGATTTGGGAGTGGATCATTAAAGATTTTGAGGGGTGCGTTTTGAGGGGAAACGCCCTGAAAAGTATTTGATGTCTTTGGTGATGTAGGATCTGCCAATAACATATCCATGAAAAGTTGTCTTTGTTCATCCGGCAAGCGTTGCATGAATTTATTGTAGTCACGGCACGCGTCTAGTGTCATGGCCCCGACTTTGTGGAAACCACAATACGAATTAGGATTGTAATTCCTAGTTTGTTGGTTTGGTGCGTATTGTGGCCCAAAATTTTGATCAAACCATTGCCTATTAGGATTAAAATTTTGCGTTTGTTGTCTTTGGTTTGAATTCTGGTTTTGGTACCTAGTTGAATTTTGGCTTGGGCCCTGTGTAGGGCTTTGCCATTGTTGTTGTTGTTGATGAGGATGATTAAAATCCACTGTATTGATTGTTGGGGTAAAGTTGTTGTTTCGTTGGTTGTTTATTTGTGATGGAGTATTGACAACATTTACCTTCTTAGGCTGGTCGGTTACTCCATCTGTTGTCACCCCGCGATTTTTGTTAAGGATTTTAGGTCCTTGATTGACATTCGTGGTAGTAGGATAAGTTGTAGTGTTCTGGCTGGAGGTGATTAACCTCCCGTTTGTTCCATATGTCTTACGACCACTATCTATCAGCCGTTTGATCTATTCAAGAGCGCTCTCAAGTACTTCATCGTAAGTTCTTAGTGGGAACTTTTGGACTTCTTCCTTCACTTCTCTGCTAAGAGAATGAAGGAATAAATCACATAGTTCCATTTGGTCCATATTTGGAGCACTGGCTGAAGAATAAAGAACTGTATGCCATCTCTGGATGAAATGAGCGATAGATTCATTATGTTCCTGCTTAATGTGTAAGAACTCCCTGATTCCTATTTTTAACAGTTTGTTCATGTCAAATGCCTTAATGAACTCTGAAACGAGTTGTTTAAACGAATGGATGGAAGCCTCAGGTATTCTATAATACCAATCGAGAGCGATGCCTTCCAAGGTTTTTGGGAATATTTTAGCAACAACCCCATCCCAAGGGAGTAGTTCTCGTATGGCTGTAGCGTAAGCCTTGATATGTGCATTCGGATCTCCCTCACCTTTGTACTTGGGTAAATCAGGAAGGGGTCTTGGAAGCATGACGCTTCATATGGTGAAGTCTAAGGGCTCTTTCAAATATTCTGAATAAGTCCCTATCGCATAGGTTTCGACCATTGATGGTGCTTGCTGAGGGAGTGGTGGTGGAATGGGTTGTTGATATGGCGTAGTGTATGCATTGGTAGGGGCATAAGGAAACACCTGTGTTTGAGAAAACATGCCGGAGAGGAGAACATATCCCCTTGTGGTGATTTGGAGTACATGTTTAAGTATGACGGGGTATTGTCCAGGAATGGATTGTTTTGTACTAGACCGGGAGGAACGGTGTTAGAGATGGTGGGTCTAGTTGGCGTTTGTTGTGAATACTGAGGAGGCATGCCTAACGTGCCTATTCCTGTGAGGAGGTCTACTTGGCTAGGATGGTGTGGGGGATTGGAACTTCCTGCTTGCATGAATTGAGAATTTTGACTTGCTTGGGCAAGTTCTAATCCCTTAACTTTGTCTACTAAAGTCGAAATGACTTCATATGGTGAAGTCACGATATTTTTCCCTGGCGGCGTTTGTTGTATATTCTGATGTTGTATAGGTCTATGATACCCTGCTATGAACTGACCATTGTCTTTCCAAGTTTCTTCGAGGGTATTTCCTATATGTAGTGGTATAGAGGTATTTTCTTGAAAAGAGGCCTCGGGTTGTGTTTGTAAACTCCTTATAGGTGGGTACATACTCCGAGAGCGTTGTTCATTCCTGGGATAACGTATTGACTGTTCATCATCTAAAACTAGGTATGGATCTGATTGTCTACTAATTTGTGGTCTAAGCAGCACCTGAGGAGATGAACCAGATTCTCTAGTGAACGTCATATTATTCGAGCCTGAAAGCTCTGTTTGTTGTGTTTGAGCGAGCTGATCTAACTCCTCAGTTTGAAAAGATGAGTTATATCTGATCCTTGAGTTGGTGTTGACAACTGGTTAGTTGAGTAGTTGTCACCCCATACTGAGAGTGAGGGTGATGATTACCTATTTTGTTGGGCGTAGTATGCCTCAAGGCCCAAGAGGGGTCTGCCATACGCATCGAATCCCAACATATTTGGGGGGTATATGAATACCCGTAGGAATAATGGGAAGGAGTGAAGGTGATGGTGAAAACTGATGAGGTAGTACAAATCTGACTCCAAATCAGAAGGTAGAAAGTTCACGTCGGGTTCACCAATTTTGTTGGTGAAGCTGATGTGAAGGCTAATGAGGTATAGAAGGTGAAACAACTATTTGTTCACATCGGGTTCACTAATTTTGTATGATGGAAAAGTGACAAGCAAGCTTGGGAATCTACAAGTAACTTTTCTCACACCCGACCTCTCGAGGTCATGCCGAGACAAATGGTGGGGATGGAATATGCGTGGGATGCGATAAAACTAGTTAGGCAATCTAATGTCTTCGACGCGCACTAGTGGAAATTATGAATCTAAGGCAGAAAGGCCCTCCTAACTTGAATTGGTGTGCTAGATCGACCAAAGAAGATGACTGCTCAAAGGCTCCAATCAATATCGAGCTCGCGTGATTCGGTCTATAGGTTGTGGAATACATGGAAAATGTCCTGGGATAGTTTCGTGTATATCCATAGATAAGGTCATAAGTCCGTTGTCGTTTAGAAGACTTGGATTCTAAGATTCTGGTCTATGTCAACTATTGCTGTGACGAGATTGGGTTGAGGCACGATTGGCTCGAATACGTATTCTCTGGGCTCCCTAGGTCCCGTGATTGTCATACAAAAGCAATAATGTAAATCTAACTGCAACAAAGTGAATTTTAACTACGTGAAATATATATGATTTCTCTATTTTTGTATTTTCTGATGAACTATTCGAATGAATTTAGCAACTAATTTAATACATCTAGAAATTGACAGCTAAGATAATAATTTAAAACAAACAAGATAACCGAGTATAGCTATTTGTCATGCAGGCATTGTAAATCTATTCTAAATAATGAAATAACTGATCTAATCTATTTGCAAGACTGTCGATCCTACCTCAGAAGTGAGGAATGAATCATAGTTTCTCAGAAACTATCAATCCCCACAACTTCCCCGGCAATATCAAAAGTAAAATTAACTAAAATAAAGCAATTAACTACTCTATTTGATACGATTCTAATTTAGAACTTTGAAAGCTAGAACCTGGATTCCACATAACAGTGGCAAATCCGATGGTGTGTGTGATCTTGTCCCCTCAGTGTGATCTCCTCGTTCCTTCGTGTTCACGTGGATCCAGAAAAGCGTGTAATGCTAGCATCAACAGAAGTAGATATTGGGATAAAGGCAGCTCAAGATACAGACTGAATACAATGCGAGTAGGAGAGGGATAGCACAAGAGTATAGAGCTTGGCTTATGTAATTCCTAGTGGGATTTATTATGAGTCATGCAACATGAAACGTCCAGAACCTGAAACTATCCTATTTGAGGAGCAAAACCTGCAACTTTAATGGCTTCCTATTGATAAACAGACTATCCTATTCCAATGGATTGGATGAAATAACAACAACACTTGCACAAGATGGATATGTGGCTTACTAACAACAAAACAATGCTAACTAAGCATGCAATGAAAGAAACTAAGAATTATATAAGAAAAATGAAAACTAAATCTATCGAAAGAGAAATCGGAGAGAAAATTTGAGGGGCCATTTGCTTGAGCACAAGCCAACTATTTATAGCATTTGCATTTACCCAAGGTAAAAACCAAATAGAACTCTTAAACTATAAACAATGGCAAAACACTATTCCAGGGAACCAAAATCATAAATGCAAGCTTATGGCGGTGAAAGAAAGCTGGTAAAATATTGAAATTACGTGAGTTGTGTTAAAAGATATTTCTGGAAAATGCGTAAAGGACCGCCGCCCTAAGCGGGGTGGCGATTCTGGACCGCTGCCTGTTCGGGCGGCGGTCACATGACCTAGCCTGTAGGGCGCGGTTTCGTCATCAAGAGTAAAAGGCCAAGAAAAAGAGGGGAAAAGGGAAAACAAAGCACGCGGGGCTAAGCGGGGCATGCAGACGTTAATGCACACTTGGAGATCTTTTTGGATCCCGAACACCTTGCGAGGAGACCTGTATCATCATTGGGGCACTTGTTACGTTGTTCTGGTAGTACAATACCTTACAATTTTGGGTACGTACAATGTTCTTTAATATGGGAAGGCCACTGGTATCGAGCAAATGCAAATAAATCCGCTGCCAAAAATTCAAACAAAAAAAAAAAAAAAAAAAAACCGTGGTGGGCGACTTGGCATGGGTAAAAACATTGAATGTTATTATTGCGATATGCAGCCAAAGCAAAGCACAATTCCTTTCCTCCTTCTACATGCTTAAACCCTAATAGGTATGGTTGGGCCATCCATAATCAAAGTTGAAAGATAAGATGGATTCCTATAAAAGTACAACTAGATTAACTTGGGATGAAAGACAAATATACCTCTCTACATTTTCTCGAAAGGTATGTGAATCTGACGCCATCTAATCATCTTGTGTATATTTATTTTCAAATATTTTTCTAGGTCTATCGAGGGTTTAGGATTTGTAGTGCCGAAGCTCGATGGTTGGGTAAGTGCACCAAGTTGGGGGCCAAAAGGGGGTCTTAAGTGGACACATTTTTCTAAAAATAAAAAACTTCAACTTGTACGAGTTTTTGAAATAGTTACACTCAAAATTGGAAGATGTTGTAGAAATATGAATCATAGCATTTTGAGTCTAGTTTCTAAGCTACTAAATTTTATTGAAAATAGATAAGTTTAAGTGGGTCAAATAACTAAAATACCAATAGGTGCTCCTATTTTTGTTAAAAAAACATAATAGAGTGAATTTCGTGCCCCCACCATTTTTTGAGCACCATTTATTATTTTTGAAAACCCTTTGGTAAAAAGATAGCTAGGAGCATCTAGTTTGTGTTAGAATTTTTTTAGATTTTTTTAGTGAGTATTGTTTTTAATAATTTTTCTAGTACATAAATTGTGTTTTAAAAGATAACAAAGCTTTGATCATGCCCCTTAACCACCTAAAAAAATATCAAAAATTAGTTTTTTTAATATGTATAGAATTAGTCCTAGTTTGTGCCTAAATTTTTTTATTCAATTTCGATGAGTCAAAAAAGATACATGACAAAAGATAGACATGTTTAAACTTCAAAAAATAGCTATAAAAAGGCATAGTTAGAAAATAAATAATATGGAAACCTTATATTTATTAGAAAAATTGGAAAATAATATTTATACAAAGAAGAAACTCTGCTTTATGTCGTGGTATAATTTTTTTAAAACGAATTGATCATTTGATGTTGATTTATCATGGCAGAAGTTGGATTTTTGCATTTTCTTGCAAAAACACGCAGTTTGTTGTGTTTGTGCAAGTCCATGCCTTAGGCTTGGGGATCCAAACCGGATCCCAAGCCTTGAGGCATGGGTTGGAAAAGGGAAAAAGCATAACGCATATGTGTTATGCTTTGTTTATATATTGTGGTCCCCCAACGTCCCTTTCATCTCTTTCACGAGATTTCTACATACATTTTGTTTGGTCTGCAATTTTTGTACATTCTTACACGATTTTTTAGTAGTTCATTTTTTCCCCTACCCCACTAGTTGATTTTTTCTAATCACGGCGATAAAACTTGAGCTAAGGACAAAAGGAAAGTCAAGAATAATACACCGAGCAATTGGAAGAGATCGAGAATAAAGAAATTGAAGAGAATGCAAAAATTTGTGCATGGAAAGGTACATCCGCTATATCAAATGTAGCTAATGTATTAGAAAATAGGGATGAAATACATAATGAAAATGTAGAGAATAATGATTTTGCAATGAATAATGATATTGAATTAAATGATAATGTTGGTATGGATGAAGAAATTGATATAAATCCAATTTTTGAGTCTTTACCGAGAATCCAAATGTTAACCCCGAAATTTGTATGAAAACACTAAATGAAGAAAATAACCTTATAAATGAATCTTCACCTCCTTCCATTTTGCAAAGAAAACCAAATCACTTAATTGAAATTGATGAAAATATTATAAAACCAATGCCTAAGAAAATTTCTCAAAGAAATGCGAGAATAAAAGTTAGTGGAATTTGGGATAATTACTTTGAGAATTTAAATCATGCGCAAAGATGTCAATTATTTATTACATTGATGAAATCAATTAAGATGAGACCTATAATGAAGACCCTGACGTTAATAACATCTAATGTTGCTAATTAAAATGTGTGAATTGTTGAAAACATACATAAAGCATACCAAACTATAGGTGGAAAAAGACGCACCAAAGATAGTAATGATACATGGCATGCAGCTTACTAATTATATAGTAAGTGATAAAATATTTAATAAACACTTGATTAGAAAAACAAGCATTCTTTGAAGCTAAACAAAAAACACTAATGAAAGAAATAGGAGACGTAAACGCCTTGAGTCGAAAAAAATAACACCGACTATTGAGATTTCTCTAAAGAGACTTCCATGGAAAGACAAGAATACATCTAATATTCTAAAAGAATTAATTGTAAAATTTTGGAATGAGAACACAAGGGTGTCATCAAATAAAAGAGATATAATAAAAAGAAGAATAGGTTTTTGTAATCGTGAATCGTGTGCAAAAAATTCTTAGATATGACTCAAACACAATTGTTCTCTAAGTTTAAGAATGAAAATCCACAAATTAACATTAGTCAAAGATGCTTTGAAATGAGTAAATCCTTTTATACGAAAATCAATCACTCACATACCACTTGTTGTTGCAGGCATCATGTTGAATTTTCAATGCATTATGATGTTTTTGTCAAATACGTCAGTTTTGCATGTTAACATCATGTTGTAGGAGTGTGAATTAAATGTCCCACCAAAATCTTCAAGAGATTTTATTCTACAATATTTTGTGAAAAATCAACTAAACAATTTTATTATAACAAAGCATGTTTGGATGGAACGTGAAATGTATGTGGTGGTTTGCCAAATCTAAAAAATTGTATCCATGAAGAGAGTATGATTCAATAGGAAAAGAATTGGCTGGTTTCAATAAATATAAATCGGTGGCATATCAATTAAAATATGAAAAAGAATCTAAGAGGTGTGAGCTTGTTACAAAACAATTACATGTATCATAATATATGGTCAAATTCGAGAGGAAATTATTTATGAGTATGCAAGGCACACACATAAAGCTCGATGGTTGGATGAACAATTAAAGTTAAGAAAAGACACATTCCCACTTGGTACTATTGTTTCAAAGTTGACTTCGTAGAGAATTACACATTGCAACCACAAATAGAGGTTCAGTCTCAATACTATAACTTAGTGCAAGTTACTATTTTCGTGCATATAGCATTCATTCACTCTCCGTAAAGCACCGAGCAAGATCGAAAAATATTAATAGAGTATCATTTCTACATCATTGATGCTCGGACACATTATACAAAATATGTACAAGGGTGTTTCTAGGTGTTTTATGCAAACTTGAATGAGAGGAACATTTGTTTCAATCAACACTACATTTGGTCGAAAATTGCACATCACAATTCAAGAATGCATGGATGTTTTATTGGCTAAGCAAGATGCACAAAGAAACAAATATACAATAGATATGGAGTTTTACTGAGGCAGGGAATGGAAAAGGAGAGCATGATGGTGTAGGAGCATGTGTGAAAAGAGCACTTGTAAGAGAAGAGTTAAAGTTCAAGGATGGTGCTAAATTTACAGATGCAAAAACATTATTGATTGGTGTGTCAAGAATATGAGCTATGAATCTCAAGAGAGATAAATGGTTCATATATTTTTGGTTGATAGGGGAACATCTCATTAAAATTTGAATATTGTATGACAATTTCGTGGATCAAGTGATATGCACTCATTTTGTAGTTTAGATGCAAATGTTTGGACGATTTATACTAGGTGCATGACATGTTTTTGAATATCATGCATTAATTTTACGTGGAATGAATGTGAATCACAGCAAAGAGGTGGATGAATGGACTTGTAGACCTCTAATTCCACTCGACACACATCAAGTTCTAAGAGCATTACAACTTACAGGTCTTCACATCAAATGACAACATCACCTAACTTTGACCAATTCTGTGATTTAGTGCAATAAGGTACATACATATATGTACATGCCATATTTTAGATTTATAAATTATTAAATGGTCAACTCTTAATGTATTTTAAATTTGACTTCAGTTTTACTTTGTGATGTAGGGCACATTTTTGTAGTTATTGCAATGAATTTAACAAAGAGGGAACAGACTACTTCTTGTCTCGTTGTGTAGAAGGGAAAAACATTTGACTTCTAATGCCATTGATGGTGAAGACCTTGAGTATCCTACAGGTCGGTGGTAGTCAATGGAACTTGGCTTCACGATATCTTATCAAAAATCAAACACTTTGTTGTTTGAACACTATGAAGTACATCGAAAGATACTTCACTAATCACATTTGGTTCTTACAAAGAAATATTAAATTGATCAAAAATCAATGTCGACCATTAAACAAGAATCAGTGGAAGGTTCGTAAATCAAATTATGAAGCAATTCTTGCTACTCGTCAAGAGTAGAGTTGATCCTTACGGTTCATTTGATTGAATTTGCAAAGGTATGTTCTTCGTGAATTTAATTTGAATATTTACTTTAATGATTTTGTTTAAATTATGTATGATTTAAAATTCTATTTAATTGTTTACTAACATGTTTATGTAGGTTAGTTGTGCCAAAAAAGCTTCCACCTTCACGTGGTTGGCATTGTTAGTAGACAATTTATTATTCTCGAAGCCAAGTGAAAGTAAGAGAAATTAAATATTAGAAAGGAACAACAAACATAAATTCTCATTTCACCACCTATATTGTAAAAATATCTTATTAAAATTTTCAGTTCACCACCTATATTGTATGAACCACCTATATTACTCAGGTGATTAACAATTGACAACTTTACACCGACTAAGACTACACTATTTCACTTGTATGCAAAAATAGGGCAACGAGAACATTGAAATGATATGGACAAAAACGACATAGGATTTTGTATATGTTCCCTAGGTGGAGGTTTCGGATCTCGACCAGCGTCTCTAGGTGCCACAGAGTCCGAGAAATCATCTTGTCAAAGATATAACATTTTTCGTCTTAGGGCTCTTAAGGGACTACGCTCGGAAGAGGTAGCCCTAAGCACGAGGAGTGCAGGGAACCAAAATAAGGCCTCCACTAGCGTTCACCGCACTGCATACAGATGTGTTGGCGCATACGGCTCGGTCCCACGAGCCACACACAAAATATAGCATCTTACACCGACTCGACTACACTATTTCATGCATTTGCAAACATTTGGACAATGAGAACACCGTAGGATATGGAAAAACCGCATATAATTGTTTAGAGTTCCCAACGTGGAGGTTTTGGATCTAACGAGCCATCTCTAGGTGCAACTGAGTCATGAAATCACCCATCGAAGATATAACATTTTTTGGTCTCGGGGATCTTAAGGGACTATGCCTGACGAGGTAGCCCGTAAGCCCCCGGAGATTTGGCCTCCACAAAGACACCTCCCTAGCATTTACCTTGCCACTGATTTGTTGGCATAGTTGGTTCAAGTGCCAAGAGCTTCGTTTGCAAAATATTGCATCGACAGACCTTACACTTTTCTAACATGCACTATCAGTAGCATGGAAATGAGATGGGATAGAATTTTTTTGAAATATTGTTTAATAGAAATTATGGGAGATGATAGAGGAAGGTGTCATGATGCTTCCTGCAAAATTTTAGGTCAAATTTAGGTCATTTGTTCAAGTTATATGAGTTTTTGTAAAACAAACTTTTGTTCAAGGTTGTCCGACCAAAAATGTTATATCTTCGACGAGTGATTTCTCGAACTCCATGACACCTAGAGATGTCTTGTTAGATTCAAAACCTCCATGTCGAGGCCCTCTATGAAATACTATTCTGGTTTTTCCCATCACCTTTTGGTGCTCTCGTTGTCTTATTGTTTGCAAACATGTAAAATAGTGTAGTCTGAGTCAATGTAAAACTCCCGACGCTATATTTTGAAAATGGTAGCTCGTGGGACTAAACTGCCTATGTCAAAGACATGCAGATGGTCTAGTGAACACTATTGGAGACCTCTTTTTGGCTCCCTACGCTTTTCGTGCTTCAGGATACCTCATTCGGTCATAGTCCCTTAAGAGCCATGAGACCAAAACACGTTATATCTTTGACAGTGATTTCTCGACTTTGTGGCACCTAGAGATGTCTCGTCGATCTAAAACCTCTATGTCAAGACCTTCTATGAAATAATCTCACATTTTATCCATCTCGCATTCGGTTCTCTCATTGTCTTATTGTTTGCAAACACGTGAAATATTATAGTTTGAGTCAATGTAAGGTCATTAGACACAATACTTTGCAAAATGAAGCTCTTGGTAGTGAATCGATTACACAAACAAGTCAAGATGGTTTAGTGAACACTAGTGGAGGCCTTATTTCGAGGCCAATCTCCGGTTTGCTTTCGGGCTACCTCATTCGAGCATAGTCCCTTAAGAGCCCCGAGACCAAAAACTCTATATCTTTGATGGGTGATTTATCGACTCAGTGGCACCTAGAGATGTCTCGTCGATTCAAAACCTCCATATCAGGACCCTCAACAAAATCCACTTACAAGTTTATCCACCTCCATTCGATTCTCTCGTTGTCCTATTGTTTGCAAATGTGAGAAATACTACAGCTTTGAGTAAGTGTAAGGTTGTCGATACAATACTTTGCAAATGAAAGTTCTTGGCCCGAACCGACTACGCCAACACATCCGAATGGCCTGGTGAACACTATTGAGGCTTATTTTTGGAGGCCAAAGCTCCAGTGCTTCCAGTGCTACCTCTTCCAGAGTAGTCCTTTAAGAGCCATGAGACCAAAAATACTATATCTTCGACGGTGATTTCTCGACTTCGTGGCACCTAGAGACATCTTGTCAAATCCAAAACTCCATGTTATGACCGTCTACAAAATCCTATCACGGTTTTATCCACCTCTATACGGTTATCTCGATGTCCTAGTGTTTGTAAACACATGAAATATTATAGTTTGAATTAGTGTAAGGTTGTTAGACCCATTACTTTGCAAACGAAAGCTCTTGCGCCGAACCGACTACACCAAAACGCTTTGGATGGCCTGGTCAATGCTATTAGAGGCCTTATTTTTTAGGCCAAAGCTCCAGTGCTGCTTCCAGGGCTACCTCGTTCGGGCGTAGTCCCTTAAGAGCCCCAAGACCAATAATGTTATATCTTCGACGGGTGATTTCTGGACTCCATGGAACTTAGAGGTGTCTCGTCAAATCCGAAACCTCCACGTTGGTACCCTCTATGAAATTCTTTCACGATTTTATCCACCTCCATTCGGTTCTCTCGCTGTCCTAGTGTTTACAAACACGTGAATTAGTGTAGTTTGCGTTAGTGTAAGGTTGTCGATGTAATACTTTACACACAAAATATCTTGGCACCGAATCGACTACGCCAACATGTCCATATGGCCTGGTGAATGCTAGTGGAAGCCTAGTTTTGGTTTCCTACGCTCCACGTGCTTCCCGGCTACCTCGTCCGAGCATAGTCCCTTAAGAGCCCCGAGACCAAAAATGCTATAATGTACCAAACTAAACACAAAACCTTGAAAACTCAAATGAAATTGATACCGATGGACAAGATCCGAAGATGTAGATGGATAAGAAAGCCGATGTAGATAAGATGGCGCACACGAGTAATTATGCACAAAGAGATCCAAGAAACCCGCAAGACACCGATGCTTGACGTAAAAGACCACGTTAAAAGGTATTTAGGTGGACTGCCCGAGAAGCGGGTCCGGGAAGCGATAAGCTCCTCGGCGGATGTCAGTCCACGTTTTCAATTAAGCAAAGAAGCATACATGATAAAAGATGTACGTATAGGACTAGATTTTCTGATCAAAGTAATAAACAGAATCTAAACAGCAGACAGAAAGCAATAGAAAACAGGAAACTATGCAAACAAACCGGATCTATGTTACCTGTGTCCTTTTACCTATCGTCAGTATGATCGGGCGCGATTATGTAGAATCGGCGCGATCGAATGATCAGATCGGCGCGATCGATGTAGATCGGGCGCCAATCGATTTAGATCGCGCCGATCGATTTAGATCGGCGCGATCCGATCCGGCAACGCGTAAAAGGTTTGAGAATCGAAAACATAGAGGCAAGATCGCCAACGCCTCACAGGATCTCGCAAATGCCGAGAGACACTGCCAGGTCCACCTGCGGCCGATGCAGAACACATTCACCAGAGAATCAATGGAGACGTGCAATGCTGATGTGATAAGAGCAGAGTAACTGGTGCTCCTCTCGTGGATTGATTTGGACAAAATTCACTTTCACTCGATAGATAACATTCAAAACTGATGTTCGAACTCTCCCTGCTTCTCTCTCTTACAATCAGTGTCTCTTTCAATCAGGTTCAACCGTAGAACTGAGTTCTGGGCTTCTATTTGTAATCGGCGCCGACCGAGATTAAATCGGTGTCGCTCAAAATCGGCGCGACCGACCGAGCACCGGCCGGCGCCGATCGGGAATGACTCCCAAATGGCCAAACGGAGCGATTTCTGGGAAGATGAGAGTGATCCTATCATCCCAAGTACGGGAGATATCCCGCGACTCGGTTTGGGAGGAGGAGAAATAGGGGGGATATATGGATAAAATAGATATGGGGTAGATAAGTGGTTAGGATATATGTAAAAAGGTGTAATTAAATAGTTAATATTTAATTACTCATGGGTAAACAAAATGGGGTGAATTAAACTTAGGATAGGTGTTTAAATCACAAATTGATTAATACTCCAAGGGGGTAGTGGTGATATAAACGTGCCCCAGGTTACCTGAGAAGATAAACGAATGTGAGGGACACTAAATTGAGTAACCAATTTTAAGTGTCTACATTTTGCCCCTTTTTGTCAAGTAACTTGCGATAAGCAAGGTTGTGAGACAAAAACAAGGAGGTGGAAGAAAAGAAGAAAAAGTGATGATGTGATCCCCCTCAAACTAGGGATGGGATGGGTGATAGAACAAACGATCCCAAGTTTGAAAGAGGTAGATGAAAACACAGGATGCCCCAGCGGATGTCTGGAGTAGATCTGATCATTAATGATGCACAAAAATAAATAAAGAGGCAGCAACCTAAAGAACTCACATTGGTAGGGAAATCTAGACGGTCTCCTCATGAGACGACGTTAGTACCTACAGACCCATGAGTGTAAGGAGGACTGCAAAATAGTCAGCCTCTAAAGAGAGACACATTGGTAGGGACAACTAGACGGTCTGCAAGGCAGACGACGTTAGTGCCTACAGACCCGTGAACCCTAAGCGGCCAAAAAGCGAGTGCTCCACGCAAAGGGAACAAACTCGAAATGGACGGTAATATCGAAAATATGTGCCAAAAGGCAACATTCAGTGCACAATAATGATCAGATAAATAAGGCCAAGCATCAACACTATGGCAAGCAGATATGGAAAATCGGCGATCACACTAATCGGCGCCACTAAGTAAAACGGCCCAAAAAAAATCGGCGCCGACCGTTTATAGCACATATAAATATGCGAACGGAAAACGTAAACGATTTATTTACACCGTGACGATTGATTCAGAGAGAGTCAAAAATTGGATTTGAGCATCATGGAAGCCTCTGAAGCGGTCAGAAGCGGAGGAGGACACGACTGCAAGTGGTTTCTCCTATTTCGTTATTATCGTTATTATATTTTTTTATGTTTGATTTGAGCTCGATAGGCGGCGGCCAGGAGAGACAACCTGGTCCAGAGGAGGGTGGAGGAGATAGTGTCCTCCACACATCAGATTTTACGATATAGAGATTGATGTATTTTGTATTAGTGTAGTGATGTAGCCTCGATTGAAGGCATTTTATAGATGGCTTGATTGAAAGCCACCCATTTTTTGTTGACGGACACACATGATATATATATAGATTTTTCCTTTGATTTGTCATATAATTGTTCTCATGCTTTTGATTTTGATATACATGGATAGATGTAGCGTAATTGTGATGGATATAGATATAGACCGATAGATGATGAAATAGATGTGATTGGATAGACATAGACTGATAGAGGATATAGATAGATGTGATTTGATGTGATTGATATGTGGATTTAATTTGGATGAGAAAATAGATATAGATAGATGTAATGTGACATGGATAGACAAGTGATTAGATGATGTGATAGATAGATAGGAGGTAATAAATGGAATGGATTTGATAATTTTGAGATTTTAATTATATTTTGATGGAAATAGATAGAGGCGATGAGATATGTATTAGACAAAGTAGATCGATGAATTTAGATAAATGATAGAGTTTGATTAACATGTTAAATGTTAAGTTAATCGATGAAATAATTGGAAAGACTTTTGGTGAGAGTCAAGGATGTAGTGAGAACGACCTTGATTAGAAATAAAGGAATACACCCAAATATGAAGAAAATGATAAATCGACTCCCAACCGACCATAAATAGAATCTGGATAGGAAACCAAAAGACCATGCATACAAGGCCCTATATGAGGTTAAAATAAACTCCGACACTAACTAGCCGCAAACCAGATTTAGGATGGAAACGGAAGAGCAAGAAGTAAGTATCTTGTCGAAATTTACAAGGGACAAAATACATGTTCATACTGGGAAAATAGGATTCTCCATATGATCGAACAAAAGGTCTTAAATCTCACTTCATGATTTTGGCGTAAAAGCAAACCGATCAATGCGGGAAGTTTGCTAGATATGGAAAGACCGATCAATACGGAAGTCTTTCAAATGATGCTAAAAAGTGTACAAACCGATCAAAGGCTGATCAATGCAAGAAGCCTTGAGTATTCATTTGAGAAACAAACCGCCCTTCAAGGGAGCGGTCTCAGATTTTGAATTTTAATGATAGCCATCCTTCGAGGGCATGGTCTATATTTTTTTTTGATTCATTTTGATAATGTATGGATAGCTGTCCTTCAAGGGATCTGGCCATCTTTTCTTTTTTGATAACATCTTTTTTTTTTTTTTTTTTTTTTTTGAAAATCCTTTTGGAAGAAGCTGAGTTTAGACCTAGATAGATCAGATAGAGGGGAAGAAAACATAAAAGAGCACGCACTCATGCCCCGAGTAGATCCGATTAAGATAAGCACTTGGGATAGATGAAGTGGTGATTAAGGTATCCCTACCATGAGGAGGAACATATCCAAAAGAAAAATGCAATGAGTAGAGCCGCGATACTCATATTTAAGGTAAAAGAGGCAATAGGCGGAGAACCACATAGTTCCGAATCACCATGAAAGTATATGACTAGTTGTTAGATGGATGAAAGATCTGTCTTGCGACTAAATTTGTGTAAGATAGATTTTAACAGTAGAAGGGCCGTAGATGCAAAGCATTAAGAGGTTCCACTTCAGGTATACCATCCATGGAAGATAAACGATAAGCCCCAGACCCATATTTATGAGTGATAATGTACGGGCCCATCCAGTTGGGAGCAAACTTACCACGCTGACTCCTTTCGAGTGTAGTGACATTTTGGTTTTCTTTAAGAACAAGATCACCAATTTTGAAGTCACGGTGCTGCAAGTGCTTGTTATAAGCACGTTTGACACGCTCAAGATAGACTTGATGATGTTCAAGAGCATTTAGATGCCGCTCATCTAATAATTCAAGTTGTGCTAGACGATTTTGACGATAGTCCTCATCAGAGACAAATTCTCTGAGAGAAACACGAGAGATGGGATTTGGACTTCCAAAGGAAGAACAACCTCAGACCCATAGACGAGAGAGAAGGGAGTAGCACCCGTAGGAGTACGAATACTAGTCCGATAAGCCCAGAGAGCAAAAGGGATATGTAAATGCCAATCCACCAAATCGACTAGTTACCTTTGCAGGATATTACGCAAAGTTTTATTGAAGCTTCGGCCCGGCCATTAGCTTGAGGATAGTATGGAGAAGAAAAGCGAGCTTTGATATTGAAAGCGTCGCAGAGATTCTCGCAAATCAACGCTCTCAAAGATTTACCGTTATCTGTGATGAGTTTGTGTGGAACACCAAAGCGACAAATGATGTGTTGATAGACAAAATCAACTATGGGTTTAGCCTTTGTTGAAGAAAGAGGGATAGCTTCCACCCACTTAGTAAAGTATTCCGTGGTAGTAATGATAGAATGATGACGCTGTGAAGAACGGGGATTGATGAGACCAATGAGATCAAGACCCCATTGCGAAAAAGGCCACAAATCCGCTGCAGGTTGTAAAGCTTGACTAGGGATATGTGTAAGATTAGAATGTTGTTGACACTTGACACATTTCTTAGTGTATTCACAACAATCTCGATTAAGAGAAGGCCAATAATATCCCAAACGTAAGATGCGTTTAGCCACAGCCAAGCCACTAAAATGTCCACCACAGATACCGTCATGGACCTCCTGGATAGCTTTAGATGATTCACGGGTTTTGAGGCATCGAAGCAAAATGCCATCAAAGCCGCATTTGTAGAGGATCCCACCTAGAATAGTATAGCGATTAGCGCGTTGATAAAAGATCTTCTACCATCGGAAGTCGATCCGAGAGGAAGCACCGAATGAGATAGATAATCAACGATCTGTCGATACCACTCATCCCGAGTATCGGTTGTGACAAAGATGGATTAAAGTTAGTTGCCGAGATGAGATGGTTGATCTAATCGCTTGCACACCCACATAAAGTCGCGAGTCTTCGGTAAAAGGCGGATAAGTGAAGCTAACGGGCCATCAGATCCGCGAATCGATTCACAAAGCGCAGGAATGGCTTGATAGTGAATTTATCGAAAGATTGAGTTGAACAAGAACGATATCACGATATTTTTGAAGGATATCATTCTTGCATCGATAGACACCCGTGACTTGATTAACGATGAGTTCGTAATCACCAAAGATGTCAATATGACGAGCGCCGAGATTAATGGCATTTTGAAGACCCAAGACTAGAGCTTCATATTCAGCCATATTATTGGTGCACTCAAAGTTTAATTTGTGTGCGACAGGGATAGGCGTACCCCAAGGAGGAATCATCACAAAACCTCGCACCTCCCCTCACGACATTTGATCCATCAAAGAAGAGCTTTACTTTAAATGGAGATAGACCAAAATCAATTTGTTGGATATATTCATCGGGAATCGAGCAAGGGGGTTTTGAGTATCCTAAGAGGAGCATCAACTAATTGATCCGCAATAACCCGACCCTTGATAGACTTTTTGCGGATAAACTCGAGGTCAAATTCTGTCATAAGCATGAGCCAACGAGTGATACGATCATTGTGATAAGGCTTCGCATGAATTGTCTTGAGTGGATTGACACTTGTGACAATGTAAGTTTTGTGATTAAGGAGGTAATGACGAAGCTTAGAAGTTGCGAAGAAGAGAGCACAACACAACTTTTCAGCTTCGGAATAACGTGTTTCATACTCATGGAGGGTGCGACTGATGTAATAGACAACTTGTTCTTTACCACAAGTGTCCCGATGCGAGATCATGGCTCCCAGAGCATGGTCACCACGAGATATAAAGATAGAAAGGCTCCCGCGTGGAGGTGTAAGCACAGGGAGAAAGAAGATAAGCTTTGAGATCATCAAAGGCCTTTTGGCAATGCTCATCCCATTCAAAATGAACATTCTTACGGAGGAGATGATGAAAAGGTTGACAACGATCCGACAATTGTGAGATAAAACGACGACTATCAAGACGCCCTCGAGACTCATGGAGTTGCTTTAAATTAGAAGGGGAGGCATCTCAAGGATAGCTTTTATTTTTGCGGGGTCTACTTCAATACCCCTAATGGAAATGATAAAGCCTAAAAGTTTACCAGTGAGAATGCCAAACACGCATTTAGATGGATTTAGACGAAGACAAAAGCGAATAAGCCTCTCAAAGAGAGGTGCAAGAATGAAAAGATGATCCTGACGACGTTTTGATTTACCAAGGAGATCGTCGACATAATCTTCCACAGTTTTGTGTAAGAGATCATGGAAGATGTAGGTCATTGCTCGTTGATAGGTTGCTCCTGCGTTCTTAAGACCGAAGGGCATGACACGATAACAAAAGGTCCCCCAAGGAGTTATGAAAGAAGTCTTATGTTGGTCTTCTGGTGCGATAAGAATTTGATTATACCCAGAGAAACCATCCATAAGAGAAAGCATCTCATGACCCGTAGTTAAATCCACGAGTTGATCGATATTAGGTAGAGGAAAATCATCTTTTGGACAAGCAAGATTAAGATCCCGGAAGTCGGTACAAATTCAAATTTTCCCAGTGGCTTTAGTTATTGGTACTACATTGGAAACCCATTGTGGATAATCGATGGGTTGGATGAAATTAGCCGAGAGCAAGCGCTGCAACTCTTCTTTAACAAGCAGGGCTACTCTAGGGTGCATTTTACGCAATTTTTGTTTAACCGGTTTAATGTCGGGAAGAGTAACGATATTGTGAACCACGATATCGGGATCGAGTCCGGCATATCCTCATATGACCAAGCAAAGGCTTGATGATGGTTGGAAAGAAAAGTGGTAAAGTCTCCTAACTCCTCGTGGATTAAGAGATCGGCCGACCTTAATGATGCGAGGGTCTTTAGAAGTCCCTATATTAAGGTCGACAAAGGGCTTCGCTGAGAAGCGTAGACGTGTCGAAGGAATGGTTTTAGGAAGATAAATCCTCCTCCCCCCCTGCATAGGTGAGAATAGAATCATCATCCGCACAATGGATAGTGTTGATAGTAGGAGAATCATCTCCAACTATTTCAGGAAAACTAACGGTATGGAAGTGGACGTGTCATTAGTCTTATAGGTTAGTGGTCCTAAGGAAATGGTATTGACTAAAAAAAAAAGTTAGACGGGATGGAAATGGCGTCGTCCACATCGAGTGATGCTTCGACCTAATGCGGAGAAGATGGTTCCTCAATAGGAAGAGGCTCATCGAGAACAATGACGGATGGCTTTTGAAAGAGGTTTAAATCCTAAACCAAATTTTTGATGTGGCATGAGAGTTGGAATGGATGTGAGGTCATGCACACCTTGTTCATATTTTCCTGTGCCAAAGCCCTTCCACGCGCATCGATATAAATAAGTTTTTGCAAACGTGGGATTCTCAGAGACAATCAAACCCCGTTAAATAAGGTTTGGCCTAGGAGGAGAATCCGGGCGATAGTGAGGCGTATCAAGACCACCGTAAATGAAATTAGTCTATTGATTGGGCAGACCAATGGTGACGATGCGACCAAGACCTGGCTGATATTCAGGTTGTTTGTCTGGTCTACCATACTCACTAGGTTTGAGATGGGCGTCAAAAGAAAGGAGAGGAAGCTCTCCCAGTGAGAAACGCTGCAATGTCTCTTCTAGATTTTGTAAATCCGGTAGTTTGGTTACAGGTATGGAAGAAGATGAGGCCCCGTCAGGAGAACAAGCATTTTCCTTTAGAGGGGCAGACCCTGTGGTCATGTCGCATTGTGCGGAAGGAAAAGGATCTCCTGGATGAGTATAGATTTTTCCCTCATATTGATATTTTAAGCATCGATGGAGGGTGGATGGGACACAATGCATTGCACGAATCCAGGAGCGTCCGAGGATCATATTATAGTGGAATTTCCCTTCAACAATGTAAAAGAGTTCGTGAAGCAACTTCTTACCTACTCGAATGGGTAGGACCACAGTTCCTAAAGTAACTGCTAGCTGATCGTTAAATGATCGAAGAGCGAAAGGCGGGGGTGACACTACGTTCTTTGGTAACTTAAGCTGTTCGAATGTGTGTGAGGAGATGACATTAAGTGCAGCTCCACTGTCGATCATAATGCGTTTTAATGTAGTGTTGTCGATCTGGACTGTGATAAAGAGGGGAGCCTCTAAATCCTCGGAAGAAAGGGAAGGAATTTCTGAGTCTTCAAAAGAAATGGTGGTTGATGGTCTATTCAATCCAACAACCATCTCGAAAGGCTGGGGCTCATCTGAATTCACTGCGATGTGACGCAGATTATCAATCAGAGCTTGGCGATGTTGCGGAGAGGATTGAATGAGGTCAAAAAGAGACATTTTGACCGGAGCCTGGGTGAGTTGTTTCATAACACTCTCCTCAACTGATACGGGAACTTGAGCCCGAGGTGCAGCACGAATGGAGACTCGGGGTCTCGAGGCTAATGAGGAAGGAGAAATTCCTTCGGGGGCTGCAGAAATGACAACCCGTGGTCGAGATGCTGTAGATGAAGATGGATTATCATACTGTTGGGTTCTAGTAGCGATATGGATTGTGTCGATTTGAGAAGGTGGAAGGTCATTTGGAGTGGAATCACTAGAAGTAGAGGTCTGAGTAGATCGTTGGGGCTCAGATGGAGCTATGATGACAGGAGATACTTGTTCCTCATCCTCTAGCAAAAGGTCACTTTCTTCCAAAAGGCTGTTGACAACAGATCGAAGAGCTTTACATCTCTCAGTATCATGACCCGGGGTACGATGGTAGGTGCAAATCAAATCAGAGTTAAACCAGTAGGTTTAACTCCTTTAGGGTTATAGGGTTTAATCGGAGGAAGAGATATGGATGAAGATTGGATAAGTTGGCGAAGGATTTCAGTATAGAATCCGTTAGACAAAGATGAGGACAGGGATGATGAAGGCACCTCTTCCACTTTAACAGACTGCCGAGGTAAAAGGACTTGCATGTTAGGTTTGACAGTCTTTTTAGGGATCATCTTATTTTTTTGGACATCTGGAGGAGCAGCCCTGGGCACTTGAGGTGGAAGTAAGTGAGACATGATTGATTTCGATGGAGGAGGAGCCCCTAAAATAGATTTTGAAGATGATGGAGATGTGACAGGTGTCGCGGTCTTCAGAAGTAAAGGAGGCTGCTTTGGTCGAAACTACTGATGATTTAGATAATGTCGATTTAGATGAGGAAGAAGCTCCCAAAGTAGGTCTAATCGGAGGAATAAAGGGTGCCCTGGTTTTTGGTAATGAAGATGATGATTTTGATAAAGGAGGTGACGTCCTTTTAATAGGTAAGTCCACTTTTCGAGGTGTTGGTGAAGAATGTGTTGTAGAAGAAGATGATGGTTTTGATAAGTTTGCAGGAGAAGACGCCTTCTCAGTGGATAAATCCAATCTTTTATGAGGCGTAGATAGAGATTTTTGTGGGAAAGCACCCAGATTCTTGAACACGTGAACTATAGGCTTTCCTTTTCGTGGATGGTGACAATTTCAACCGCATAAGGTGATCAGAACCTTCCTGAGAGAAACAAAGGGGAGATGCTGATGATGCAATGTTAGATTTTGGTTGTCTCGGTCTAAGTTCGGGAACCGAGTGTATAGGTGTCGGTGCTACTTCTTTAGATTTTCCTTTAATGGGCGAAGCAACATTGGTGATGGAAGAAGTGAGTGATGAAGAAGCAGCTCCTTGCAAAGGAACTACTGCACAAGAATCAGTGGGTGAAACTACTGTAGGAAAGGAAACAGGAAGAGTCAAAATCGAAGACGCTTCCGTTGAAGTTGGTACAACTATAGGTACATTTACCAATGGCATAGTCGCAGCAAAAATGGGAGAAACAGAAGTAGGTGTATCCGCAGTGGAAACTCGAAGGGATGTAATTGCCTCGAGCACTGAAAGAATGTCTGACGATGAGACAGATGAGGATGACACTGTCTCGGGTATGGATGGAAGGTCAGACAAAGAAGCGGAGAGAGATGAATCCGTATCTAGCAATGTAGGAATATTCGAAGACGAGCTATTTGAAGATGGTGGAATCCCAGCGATTAGCGAAGTAGAAGGAGGTTCTGATTCGGTCGATGTGTTCGCAGATGGCTTAGTTTCAGAAGAAGATTCTTCAGTAGAGATGAAGCTGATAGTATGAGTGTTTGGTTTTTGAGACTCTGAAGCATTATGGTTCGGGGAATGATTAGGAAAAGGTTGTTTAAAAACATCCAAAGGCTTGATTTGGGGAGCATTTGGGTTATCCAGAATGAGCTCACCTCTATCAATGAATTTCTGGACAAGATTTTTGAAGGTCTGACATCGTTCAATGTCATGACCTTTGGTTCTATGATAATGACAGAAATCATTTTCCCTATACCAGAATGGACGTTCTTGGTTTTCATCAATATTCCTAATGGGGGGAAGTTCGATCATGCGAACTTCCAACATTTTCTCTAAGATAGAAGCATATGATTCTCCCAACGAAGTGAAAGATCGAGATGACGAGGACCCTTTTCGAGAAGATGAGGAGTCTCTCCGTGGTGTTTGATTAGAAGTATTATCGGCTCGTGATGTTTTTAATACGATAGCGTTGGTGGATCCCTGGTTCTTGTCTTTAGAAGTGGAAGGATTTGATTTGGTAAACCGAGAAAAATCTGGTTTAGACTTAGAGCGAAGTTTTAACTTCCCTTGTTCAATGGCGCGAGACTCAAGTTTGCGTGCCATCGTAAAGGCTTCTTCAAATGTATGAAAGGTCTGGATCCTTAAAGTGGAAGAAATATGATTAGCACAAGATCGAGTAAACAACTCGATCTGTTGGGGTTGAGGAAGGGAGAAAGACAATTGATTTACTATCCCTCTCCAACGAGCGACAAAGTCTGCAATAGACTCATCATCGAATTGACGAATGTTATAAAGATCTGTGATCGAGATCTTATGGGCGATATTTATTGAAAAGTTTTCAACAAACATCTGAGCCAATTGAGAGAAAGAAAACAAGGAATGTTGAGGAATGTTGTTGTACCAGTCTAAAGCAGGACCTGCTAGAGACATAGGAAAAGTACGGAGCATAAGCTCCTGATCTTGGACTATGAGGTAGCAAGCATGTTTGAATGCTCGCAAATGCTGTTGAGGGTCCTCCCGACTATGAAATTTTGAAAATTTAGGAAGTTCCCATTGGGGAGGATAAGGCTTAAAAGCCACTGAGGGGTGAATGGGTTCATTACACACTTCTTCAAAAGAGTATGAAGGACGAGCCCCTTTGGTGGAGGCTTCCAAGTCTGTGATTTTCTTGAAAAGAATTTGACCACGCGATTGAGGAGGAGGCACAGTGGCATGTCCTACATAGGAAGCAATGGTGGATGTTGTTGAGGTGTCAACGGGGGATTCATCTGTTGATTGATAGGATGATAAGAGGAATAACCAGGCGTTCTGGGTGACGCCTGGTGAGGTATTTGTTGTGAAGGAGCCTCGTGTATAGGTAGGTCAGTGATAATAAGTGGTTGAGAAAATGAAGGTTGATGATGACGAGCCTCGTGATTGGTGGACTCCTATGCTTGTTGACCGAATCGAATAGATTGAGGAACATGGGTGTTGGTTTGATTGGACATGGTGGGGAACAAGACCAAAGAGGCTTTTTACCGCCGATTAGTTATTAAGGGCGCCGATGCTGAGGATGGGCGAAGGTCACTCATGTTGAATATCGGAAGAAAAACCCACCGGAGGACGAGAAGCAGGAACCAACTGACTAGTCGAAGGGGGTTGACTCATAAAGAGGTACTGACCCTGGGATACAATGGACGACATAGATGAATTAACAACGAATATGTGGGTGCGCAGACGCACCCATGATAGCCAGAGAAGAGGACTTCTCAGAAGTAGGTTGTGGAATAGTCGAGGTAACTGTGGCGTTAGGTATAGGTAAGACTATTTGAGAACTAGTCGATACGGTCGGTGGAAGAGAAAAAGGAGGCACAGGTGCGCCACCCTCTTCCGTGGCTCGAGGCGAGAAAAATGATGCTAACTGTTCTACAAAAGCCTGGGATGGTTCACGAGGATAATCGTACACTTGTTGGATTGGTGGTCCTTGATCAGATATTTGAATAGATTTGTGTACTAGGTAGTCCATGAGGGCTACCGGGTTACGATCAAGGAGCGCTTGAAATTCAGGATCCCCACGAGGAACATACTCTAAGTCAGAAGCAGATGATATTTCTGAAGGACTAGGGGAAGCTGGACGTGATGGGGTTGCTTTGGCTTGATAGAAAGGATTATATGACTGTGATGGGGAACCAACTAACAAATGGTCCCGAGGAAGATCCGGGGTGCCAAACATCCACACTAGTGGTGATCTCGAAGAAGAAGGGGCCAATTTGAGCCATTCTTCTAGATTGTAACCGAGTGATGACCGTCATAAACACGCAGAAAAGAAGATTGACCTAACTAATGCATGACAATTCAAGCAAAGACAGTGATTATCTCCTTTAATTTTGATGCTTTTAAGAAAGAAAATATTAGGGAAGGCTTTTAGAACAGAACTACTCGATAGCCAAACTAAGGATGGTTTGGGAAATGTTTGGTGAGGAGTCCCAAGGCACTTCAAGAAAAGACCAAGACGTGGCTTGATATAGGGGCCTACCCCGCACTTCACACACCGCTGCGATAAGGGAGTCGGGTGCTTTGCCAATATATACCGTAACTTCCGTGAATTTATAGCGCCACGCCCCCGAGTACCGCGTAGGCTCTTCCTCTCGATGTCACTTCCAAGTAGGCGAGGCCAGGGAAGGAATTTTTGTTTAAATGCTTTATACCTAGTGATTTTGGCTTTGTGTGCAAGGGTGAAAAATAAAAATCAAATAGTGTCACTACCGATTTTGATCAATTTTCCAGCCTAATTAAAACTAGATGAGAAACATACAACAACAATGACAAAGAAAGAGTTCTTTTTAAGCACTTAAAAATGAAGTGTTTGATTTCGATGAAGACAAGTCAAACAGATTCTTTCCCAAATGCGATTAAATTCCTTTTAAGCACCAAAAATTGAAATGTTTGGATGTGATAAAAAAACAAACAAATTTTTTTTTTACTTTTTTTTTTTTTTTTTTTTTAGTTCCTAAAAAGAGAAAACACCGTAAAAGAGAAATACCTGTAGATTTAGCTCTCCAAGGTGTGTGGACTTCAAAAAGCGCGTTGTTGAGCTCTTCCCCTCGAACAATCCCACGAACAAGCAAAGTGCTCCGCAAGAAAAGGTTAAGCAAACACCAAACAAGATCCGGAAAGATATATCCAGATAATGGTGAAATGAAAAATTTCTATTTTAAGGAAATAGAAAAATTTCAAGATAACGATTTCGCATAAAAAGCAAGATTGAAACTATGAAAGGAAATGCTCAAACAGGACTGATAAAAATCAGCGAGGAAAAAGAACAAAGCTCAAAACCAGGAAAGAGATGAACTTACCAATAAGGGACTTTGGTTGGGTCCCACCGGCGTGCCAGAATGTAGATCAAGAATTTAGCGCTACTCCGTCCAAGTTAATGTACCAAACTAAACACAAAAACCTTGAAAAACTCAAATGAAATTGATACCTGATGGACAAGATCCGAAGATGTAGATGGATAAGGAAGCCGATGTAGATAAGACGGGCGCACACGAGCAATTCTGCACAGTAGATCCAAGAAACCTGCAAGACACCGATGCTTGACAGAAAAAGACCACGTTAAAAGGTATTTAGGTGGACTGCCCGAGAAGCGGGTCCGGGAAGCGATAAGCTTCCTCGGCGGATGTCAGTCCACGTTTTCAATTAAGCAAAGAAGCATACATGATAAAAGATGTACGTATAGGACTAGATTTTCTGATCAAAGTAATAAACAGAATCTAAACAGCAGACAGAAAGCAATAGAAAACAGGAAACTGTGCAAACAAACTGGATCTATGTTACCCGTGTCCTTTTTACCTATCTGCAGTATGATCGGCGTCGATTATGTAGAATCGGCGCCGATCGAATGTAGATCGGGTGTCGATCGATGTAGATCGTCGCCAATCGATTTAGATCGATCGCGCGCCGATCGATTTAGATCGGCGTCGATCGATCGATGGATCGGCGTCGATCCGAGGCAGCGTGCGAAAAGGTTTGAGAATCAGAAAATAGAGGCAAGATCGTCAACGTCTGCAGGATCTGCAAATGCCGGAGAGACACTGGCCAGGGTCCACCTGTGCTGGATGCAGGAACACAGTCACCAGAGAATCAATGGAGACGTGCAATGCTGATGTGATAAGAGCAGAGTAACGGTGCTCCTCTCAGGGATTGATTTGGACAAGATTCACTTTCACTCGATAGATAAACTCAAAATTGATGTTCGGAACTCTCTCGTTCTCTCTCTTACAATCTGTGTCTCTTTCAACTGCAGGTCAACCGAATCGAGTTCTGGGATTCTATTTGTAATCGGCGCCACCGAGATTAAATCGGCGCGTTTCAAAAATCGGCGTCGACCGAGTACCGGTCGGCGCCGATCGGGGAACAGACTCCCGAAATGGCCAAACGGAGCGATTTCTGGGAAGATGAGAGTGATCCTATCATCCCAAGTACGGGAGATATCCCGCGACTCGGTTTGGGAGGAGGAGAAATAGGGGGGATATATGGATAAAATAGATATGGGGTAGATAAGTGGTTAGGATATATGTAAAAAGGTGTAATTAAATAGTTAATATTTAATTACTCATGGGTAAACAAAATGGGGTGAATTAAACTTAGGATAGGTGTTTAAATCACAAAATGATTAATACTCCAAGGGGGTAGTGGTGATATAAACGTGCCCCAAAGTTACCCGAGAAGATAAACGAATGTGAGGGACACTAAATTGAGTAACCAATTTTAAGTGTCTATCACGGTTTTATCCATATCCATTCAACTTTATCAATGTCTTATTGTTTACAAACGTGTGAAAGACTACAGGTTTGAGTCAGTGTAAGGTCTGCTAGACACAATACTTTGCAAACGGAATCTCTTGGCACTCGAATCGACTACGCCAACACGTTGAGGTGGCTAGGCAAACACTAGGGAAGGTTTCGTTATGGTTTCCTATGATCCCCGTGCTTCGGCTACCTTGTTCGAGCATAGTCCCTTAATAGCCCCGAGACTAAAAGATACTATATCTTCAACAAGTGATTTCTCGGTCTCCGTGGTACCTAGAGACGTCTCGTCATATCCAAAACCTCCATGTCGGGTCCCTCTATGAAATCCTCTCGTAGTTTTATCCATCTCTATTTGGTTCTCTCGTTGTCCTATTGTTTGCAAACTAACGAAATACTACAGCTTGAGTTAGTATAAGGCCGCCGACGCAAATAATTTATAAATGGAAGCTCTTGGCGCCAAACCGACAACACCAACACATTTGGGCTACCTCATCCGGGCATAGTCCCTTAAGAGCCCCAAGACCAAAAAAACTATATCTTCGACATGTGATTTCTAGGACTTCGTGGCACCTAGAGACGTCTCGTCCGATCCAAAACCTCGTCCAAAGTTTTTTTCAATGACTATATTGGCTTAAGAATGAATTTTATAGGGGAATGTTTAAGAACACATGGGATTTATCAATCATCTATTAAATCTTTCTTGTTTAGTTATGAATGGGAGTGAGTTGGCCTATGGCTTAGTGACCTACCATTCATTGATAATTTATACTATGATAAACCCATGGATGCTTTTAAAAGTGCCTTCAAAAAGATAGGGGTAGTCATGAATCTTAGTGAAGGGTATGATGTGATTTCCAAATAACTTAAAATGCCTACAGATTTAAAGGTAATAACACGAATTAGACAGATTAGACAATCAAGAATCATTGAGTGTCCGAATCATAATGTCATTGCATCCGAGACATTCTCGAGCATTGGAGTAATGCACATGGAGAGACATTCTCAAAATATCAATAGAGGAAAGCCATTAAAGTGTGACGACTCTTAGGTATTTTAATAGGCGAGAAGACTAAGAAGCATTGAAGAATGTAGTTGGTGCATGATAAGATAGAACAAGTACAAAGAGACCATGAGCAAGAAGAAGCGCAAGTAAGGTAAATACACATATACACATTAATAAATTGAATGAATAATTACTCAAATTAGGTAACTCTTTATATACATTACATTATATAAATATTAATTTCTAAATTTTGATGCATATTATGAAAACTCTAGTATATGTACATCACCAATAAATGAAAAAATAATCCATAATGTCTTAAATATTGTCAATTGCACATCATATTAGTTTTATGCAAAATTAATCTAAGAAATGTAAGGTATCATACAAAAATATCAATTTCAAAATAGTATTTTAATGTGCATAATAAATATAAAAATGCCCAAATAGGTCATCTACCATCAAGTTTAAATGCCATATATGCATACATACAATGTCATGCACATATGTATACAAAAAAATGTCATGTAAGACATATATATTTCCTAATCATCAAAATCTATCCCTCTCTTGCCCTTGCTCAAAGAAGGCCCTCCCTTAGATGAACATGGAGATCTATGAGATGACTTTGGATCATCCAAGCCCATGCTACGAGTCCTCTTCCATTGAATACTTGCTTGTAGATGAACTTGTAAATGCAAACAATGTTTTTTTGTCAAAACTTAATTTATATATGTATTTAAGACCATGCTAGAACAAAAGTATTTACATAAATACACAAAATTACCACAAGCTATCGATCATGCTGAATTTTGCATCTCATGCTCGATGAGTCATCGAGAGCTCCCGGAGTGTGAATGGGGGTACGAAGACAATGAGATGGAGGATTCCATGCCCTTGAAGTCAAAATGGAGGGGGTTGAAGTTCCCTACATACACATAAGATCACAAAATATAACATCAGAATTAGTGAAAATAGAACTAAGTACATGTATGTGTAATGAAAATATTTTAAGTATTTTTATCAATATAAAACTATTGTTTTTACCCCGCCATTCCCGTGAATCAAATGAATAGGGCTACTACCGTCGCAAGTAACTCCCGCATATACACAATGAAGGACATTATTAACATAATTTAATAATTCTTTAATGAAAGACATTACTAACATGTAATTTAACATAATATGAATTACACGAGCAATTTAACGAAATTTGCATTTTGTTTGAATACCTCAGTGAGTTGTTGCACAGATGAAATCGCAGTGGCAACACCTTTCTCTACTTGTCGCAGAGATGGTGGGGTGTCTAGTGAAGTCAACATATTTATCAAACATGTATCACGTGAGTTAGATGAACATACAAGAACATACATATATTTGACTTCAAAAGTAATATATATATATATATATGAAAATTTTACACAATTAACATTCTAAATTACCTTTGTGAATGTATGTGTATGCATAGTGCTGTCAATCGCCTTTGTGGCCGGGATGAATATGTGCCTCCCACGTGATGTAATATCAATGCATGTACATGTACAAATATAATTATTTCAAAAATTTAACATATATAAGTAAATCAAGTACTTCGAATGTTTGTAACGCACATAACAAATACCTGCGAAGGTGACGCCAATGATTGTAATCCAAATGTATCACTCAAAAAGCATCCGACATAGTGACATTATCATGTGCACCCATAGCAGCAACTCCACCAAAATCGCAGTGCATGAAAGTATCGTCCTCCTCGGGCCCCAAACATATGCTACCACATGACGGAAAAGATGTGGCCTCATGCTAGTACTCCTAAGGGACTACTGTGGTACCTCCGTGAGCATCCGGCTCAAAATCTCCCTCGTATGTCAAATAAGGGTCATAGATAGCCCCTAAAGCACATGGAGTGTATCAATCTCTATTATCTCCTTCACCTGCTGGAGGGGTAGTCTCGGGTGAGGGGGATTCTATGCGGGACTCTACCCTAATGAATAGGTGCACATTGTGCACATGGTCAATCATATGCGATCCTTTTCCTCGGCCTTGAAATCTCGAAATCAAAATAATTTGGGGTCTCGTTGAGGATAAACTCGCAATAGATTTTCCTCGAAAGTATAGTGGCACCTCATTGTTATTACAAGGTGGAAAATCAAACACCATCTACCATCACCCAAAAATTATTTTTAATCAAATTATTATTACACCAATGGATGGGAAATTACTTGCATGACAATGAAACATGAAAATTAGTGTGGGGTCGATGAATAAGGCGTGTATGAGGTCTTTTGTAATTTCTTTTTCTTTACATCCACATATGACATTTTTTGGAATAATAAACCCTACAACCCTCTTTGTAATATGTCCAATAATCAATTTTCCCCATTGTCACATCAACTTGAGAAAGTAATGCCTCCAATGTGTTTGCAAGAGAGGCGTGGTGGGGATTTGTAGATTGTGAATCCCTCATTCTTTTGATTAAATCCTCAATTTCAATTTTGTTATCAACTATGTGGGCTGCTAAATCTTCTTGACTACCTAGGGATGTTGAGCAACTGTGGGAGGGTTGGGAGAGATGGTAGGAATAACAGGGTTTGGTTGTGGTTGATTCCCTCGACCTCAAACCGTAAAGAATAAAAACAATGTATTCAATTCAAATTCTACTCTATAATTATGCAATTTTGAGAAAAGAATAGTGCCTACCTCTTCTCCATGGCACCATCATCGATTCAGATCTTCCCTATGATCTAGAGATGATCGTTTGAGCTTGAGATCCAGCTTGATGACAAAAACGCGAGGGCACGGTTAAGCTCTAAAACTCGCGTTTGAGGGAGATAAAATGATAGAGGCTTGGGCTTCTTTTTTTATTTATAACAGAAATAACATGTACGCGTTATGGTTTGGTAAATTCTAAACCTAGGAAATTAAATGTGATCGCGTTATAATAAAACACATACACGTTTTGATTTTTTGGGTTTTTGTCCACTTTTTGGCCCCCAACTTCGCGTGCACTTACCCAGTTGTTTTTTTAATTATTAATCTTTCAAACTCTAGGATTTAGGGTTCTATGATGTGATGATACGGAAAAGGTTTCATGGAATGCCCAAAAATAGGGAAGAGAAGGAAGAGGGTTATATGGTTTAACAAGCGAAAATAAGGAGTTGGTTTGTATGTGACATTAGGGATCATCTATCATCCCTAGAACCCTAAAACATGTTTTGGATGCATTGGAGTGCTACGGGAAATGATGGTGTTTCCACCGCCAAAGTGTTGTGTTTCCAAATACATTGGGTCACGTGCACATAGGTGGAGCTTTGTGGAAAAGGCAGCACCTTCATAGCTTGCAAGTATTTTGAATAGGTGTATTTTTCCCCATAATTTTACTTAATATTATTTCGCTTTGGTATATTGTTTTGTATGGAAAATCGTTTCGCCTCGAAACCCTTTGTTTTCATATAGCGATGACATACATGATGTGTTTGTTTGTGGTTTCATTTCAAACAACTTTGGGAAGAAAGTTACAGGCATTTGTGATCCTCATTTTTTTGTATTAGTATGAAAAGCTTTGGGGATGATGTTATTTTAGTTTAGCAATATTGTTTTGTATGAAAAACTATTGCGCTCCCATGATGTGGCAAAATTTCAGCAATTTTAATATATGTCGTGATGCATTTCGATGACTCTACTCAACAAAGGGTTTTGTGGGTTTTTATATACATAGCACTATTTCTAGTTGCATGTTTTTTGCTCATATCAAGTTAATTGAAGGTCAAAATATTGAATTCACTTACATAAATGAGACTTATTCTCAAAATCAAAGGACTACTAACAACTCTTTTGGTTGTATGGATTTCTCTATTGCACTTATCTCTTATTTCCCCAAAAATTACTCTAGTGGTAGCCTCTTTTTTTTTTTTTTTTATTATTATCTAGAATTACTATAATAATGTCTTTAGGAGATATGTAGCGGAAACAATTATTTCATATTGCCATGCATTATTTCTGACTAAATGAATTGGGTTTTGTTTATTTTGTCTCAATTGCCAGTATATTTTATCGTAGCTTTGGATTGTTACGGATTATCAATGGTGGGAATTGGACTCATGGTGTTTCCCACATGTCCACAGGACCCCTTTCTATTGCAAAAGGTAAATTTTCATTTTTGGGTTTATTTGTGGGCTTTTTGATTTCCCGGTAATGTGTATTGGTTTTGTTTTGAAAATGCGAAATGTTGTGGTATTTATAATTTCGAGCCATGTAAAGCATATCCAAGTTGGTTATGTTTTTGGAAGAAGAAAGGAGGAAGGAAGATGCATTGTTTGTAATGCCAAATGAAAAGACTCAATTAAATTGCATTCACCTTTTGATGTAAACAAAGCCATTTAATATCGTTAATTACAATTTTGTGAGGTAATTACGCTTAAAGACGATTTCACAACTGAAAACATGCCTCCCCTATGACTCTGTTCGGCATGCGAGGAAGATATGGAACATCGATTTTGTACATCGTATCAATGTTTGCTACGCGCGAGACAAGTTTGGATATCGAGTAGTCTCTGATTATGTCAACAGTCGCATATGTCTGGTGGTGTAATGAATGTACTCATACTATGTTTTACATCATTTCTTTCTCCTTTGGGTTTGTTCGGTGCCCTACTTCTTTGATGGCACCATTTTTTCTAATTGTATTTTAGTTTTTGTTGTTGAATTTTGTTTCATTGTTTTAGAGCATGTTGCATTCATGTTACGTATGTGTTTGAGTCGAGTTGATTTTTCATTTTTTCATGTGTTTGTGTTTGAGTTGGATCAGTTGAGGATGATGTTTTTAATTACATTTAATGATCAATAAAACAAATTGTCATGTGAAGGACGAACTAACCTTAATTTCAATGTAAAAGTATACCCTCTCAAAATATTGCGTTAAATTGATGTCCTTGCAGGAATTTCATGTTTTATGTATTTACACATTATAAATAAGGTTATAGACATAGATTTATATTCGGTGCAATGTTGTATAAAGTATACAAAAAAATAGATTATAACAAACAATAGTTTAGATGTGTTTTTGAAGAGGTTGTGATGTGATGGTAACAAAGGAGATCCATAAGAGCACAAGTTATGCACATATTTACCCATTGCAAATGGTTTGTGAGGTGTTCGACTTGTTGAAATTTGCTTTTCCTTTACATCATCGTAATTATAGGTTGCCCGCAGTTATTAGATCATCTTCCATGGTGGGGGTCCTGAAAGGCCATATTGCAATAAAATTTACATTTAAATTTGCATTGCTTCATGTCATTCGTTAAATATGTGCAAAGGACATTACAATAATGAATCTCTATTGTAAAGCAATCCTGTGTTTAAACAAATTTGGTTAGATTTATATATGCATAAGTAAATCGTAATCAATGAAACTCCAAAGTGAAAGTAATGTGAATTGTAGATAAATTGAAATTGAAGTGCAATAGAGCTAACATGAAATTTACGAGGTGTTTCGTCATAGATATCCACACTTTTACCAAAGATATTTATGAGAACAATATTTACACTTTAGACTTGCACATATGACATGCCTGTAAAAGGCACTAATAGAAACATTTCATTTTGAAATATGGATAAGATCTTCTTATTTGATGCAAGCTATATGTATACCAACCATATTTGAAGCTTTGTTGTGCATTACCAAAAAGGGATACTAATATCATTTTAGATTTCCCTTTGTTATGATTAAAGTTCGCATATTATTTTGGCACTTTTATGTTTTAAATTGGTTGGGATTATCGTCTTTTAGAAAAAGATCTTATTTTAGCAATAGAAAACGATCAACTATTTCATTAAGTTTTCCTGCTTCCGGATGGTCTTGAGAAGGAAAATGTTGAGACTGTGGTGCAGACCATAAAAAGAAACATGGCATGGTTTAAAGATGAAGTGATGAAAATTAATATTCTTCTTTTTAGAAAATTTGCTATGAGGTCTGCATTGTTTGTTTCAAGGCAATATTTCAAGCCTTTGCATGGGAAAAACCTTACATAAATTTAAAACATTTACATTATCAGTAAACTATAATTTTTAGCGCTATTGTTTGTAGTACAACCTTCATTATTCATGACTAGGACATATCTGCATATAATTACAATGTCTTGGCTACATATCAACAAGAATAAATATTACAAATGGTACTTATTATTACCTAGGAGAGTATAGAAAATGTCATAATATAATGGCTATAAAGATGACACAAAACCACATGATCGACATTATATTTCGTGGTTATCATATTCAACGCCTATAATGAATTGACTTGGGATGATGAGTCAACTCACGTATCCCTATATCTAAATTGGATCAAAACATAATGAAGACGATTCCCCTTAAATTGAAATGTGTTTTGACTACACAAAAATCAAAATGAAGACCATTTTTAATAGTAACTTGCTCCACCGCCTCTTCACAAATTTAAATCATTACCAAAAAAATGGTTGGTCTAGTTTTCATCTAGATGGGAGCATACCATAGAAAGTCTCCCGCATCTGCTATTTTCAAACCTCGTTACATCCTCGTACTTTGATCAAAACCAAGGTCGGGGACATCAAGTCCCTCTTCTTTATGGGAGAGGTTCCCTTATTGAAAACAAGTAGCAAAGCTTATATACAAATGTACAGTTTTCATCTTAAGGCTAGACCTCTGACATCTTGAAATGATTTTATACCAAAAGATTATCAATACAAACGAATGGAAGAATTGAAGAAATGAAAGAGGAAAATATAACATCACTTTCAAAAATATAGATAGCAGAGTATAACCCTATACGTGTCGAGCAAGAGTGATACATAAAAGGATCATTCACATTCACAACATAACATATCATTCCACAAACATAAAGTTCCATAAATCATATCAATAAGAACACAGCTTTCTTATCACAGAAAGTAAATGATCCACGAATTTCAGATCGTAAAGAAAGGACAATGAAGGAAAATAGGGAAAGGGGAAAATCCTTTTGTATTGATTTACTTTTGACTATAATTACACTTTAAAAGTATCGTAGTCCAACCCTTTAGAATGAGCCAAACTCTTACATTTATAGATGAAGTTGTTATCTCTCGAAAGTGCACCTGTAGAGATATGGCTGCAGGTTTTCTACGCTTGCACAAATGATCTCTCTCTTTCGTAGATATAATGGAAACACCTCAAGTCTGTGAGTATACCTATTTCAATGTGAGTCTCTGGTATCAAGGTCGGTTCCTTATTGGTGTATCCTAAACTACTTTATGTGAGTTTGAGAGTAAAAGATGAATGTAAAAGTGATTAAAACTAAGGTGATACACCAAATTTGTATGAGGTCTTTGACTAAGTATATGCACAACTGATTTGTGAAGGATTCTTGATGCACAAACCAATAGTTTTTCTACGTAGAATATCTTAGGGCAAAACACTTGATTGTCTTGAGGAGGATCAATCACAAGACTAATAAGTTAACATGCACATTAAAAATTTAAGCAAAAAGGACTGAAATTTGCAGCAGGGTAAGGTGGTTGATCAAGGAATTTGCATTCACAAGATTAATTTAACATACACAAGACTGCAAAATAACTTGGAAAGGCAGAAAATACTTCACACTCATAGAGGGCAAAACTAGTAAAATTGCTTCAGTACTCATATATCCAAAAGTCCTCGCCCTCTCTTTGTGCTTTGCAAAGGCACACAATATATAGAAAAATAAATTTCACCCTTCCTAAAAATAGCCTAAGGCTATACTCACCCATGCATCCTAATTTTATCCTTTATTTAATAATAAATAAAAGGATAAAATAATACAAACTAGTACAAGAGGCATTAATAGCCTTTGATTACATCTCAGTCAACTGAAGTTGACTGTTCTATTTTTAATAAAGTTAGGTGAATAATTTTGCCAAAAATAAAATTGCTTGCTAGGCAAGTCTCTCTCCATGACATGCAACTTTGTCTCTTCTCTGTTTTGTCTTCTTGTGAAGCATGCAAAAATACAACTCTCTTCCTATGAGTAAATAAATCAAAATATTTGCAATATTTGCAAAACAAACACCCAATGTGGGGCCACCTGCCATGTGTACATATTATGATGCTGACATCTCCTTTGGCTCCAAAAGGTCACAATAGTGACATACTGCCAATTACCTCCTTGAAGTGGGGACCACCTCCAATCTGCTTGGTTTGGCCACCTTGGTGGACTTAGCAAATACAAAGGTCGACCATTTTGTTTGACCACCTTGTGAACTTTATGCACGCCATACTATAGTCTTCCACCTTGTGGACTTAGCATATTACCATGGTTCTTGACGTAAGATGAGGGGACCACCTTTGATAACACATGGCAATTACATAGTCGGCTTTGTTTGTTTTGGATGGACTATAGTTTAGACTTTGAAAGTCTTTGCAATGATAATTTGTTTGATTACGTGGGCTGGCCCCTTTTGAATGGTGACTCACCCCTTTGGAAATATTATCGGTGGCTCTTGATTAATGCTGACCTAACTACAGTTAGGGTTTCTTGATATCCGATGATGATCTTGGGTCGTTGATTTCTATCCTTTTTCATGGTGGCCGTTGATCTGTGACCTGTGGTTGATTGCTTAAACCTCATAATTAATACAGTCGGTGGCATCCTTGATCATGGTGATTTGCTTCAAATTTTGAGGATCCCTTTTGGCCCTTGATCTTTGCACGGCTTGATCTTGTCCATTGAAACATTAACTCAAGTTGAGTTAGGTTTTCTAAGCTCAGGTGGGTGAGTTAAAACAACTCGAACTCCACCATTTTGGTCATTTCGCATTTGCTCACTGAGAGCGGTGAAGCCCTGGAAAATTTTTGGCTTGACGCCATTGATTTGATTTTGTGCTCGGCTCTGTCATTCTTTCTCTTCGGGATCTCTGTGTAGTCGTTGGAAATCGGTTTTTCATGAAATCTGACCACTGTGGAGTTCTATTTTTTACAATGGCCACCATTTTTCTTCATTCTGATGCTCATGCTTTTGATGCCTCTGGATTCACATTCCCAAGTTGATTCTATTTTGTGGAAGCTTGTTTTTGCATTAATGGCCGCCTCTCCTGTTATGGTTCGTAGCACCATTCACGTAAGGTAAGGACTCGGTATCTCTAGCTTCGTTATTAGATTTTGACATTTGGAACAACTTGGATCTTTGTTTATTGATGGAGGTCTTCATCAAACATTTCATTCAGTTCTTGTTATCCTTTACGCGACATATTTTACTTGGGCTTATTAAATCTGTGATTATCTTTGGCCACCAAAGCTTTGTATTTGATTCTAGGTGCCTTTCAAAGATCTGAACCTGATGATTCTCAAGGGTTGTTTGTATGGCCTCTAGAAAATATATTTCCTAGTCGTTTCTTTGATCTTTCACTTCGAATACTTGTATCAATGTTATGAGTTGAACAAAACTTAATAATATTTCAAAACAACTAAGACTTTCGCAAAGCACTATAGCTTGAATTCCTGTGTGATTTCGTGGCTCGGCCTTGGTTGTCTTTGAGTTGAAGTCATTTCTGAGCTTGGTCTTCTTCTCTGTTTCATGGAATCTAACATTTCCTTTTTTCATGGCCGAGTTCTCAATAATCGGCTCATCTATCTTGCTTTAGATTTGATTATTTTCCCATGTGGGTTTTCTCTCTTCATGCATTCTTTGCCTTTAACTCTAGATCCAAACATTTTTCTGATGTGGGTAATAGAAAACATGTTATATATGCTCTGGGATTTCGTTTATTAACTACATCCATTTTATTTCTTGTGGTAACCCATTTTGCTATTTCTGACTATCATGGATCTCCTCCTGGGGTTTGAACTTGAATATCTCGTCGCTTCATGGACGTATTTCTTAACCACTGAGTGAATAGAGAGTATTCCACTGCAAAAAATTTTATACGAGAGCTCGGTTTTGTTGATTTTCTCAAATCTAAGTAGTTAAAGCTCTGTATCTTGCCGTTGCTTTTGATTTTCAGGTTATACCTCGTATCGTGCATATATTTTATTTCTACTTAATTTCTTGCCTGAGATGATGTAAAAGCTATTTCCTTAATTTTGTATCATTCAAAATTGGGCTCTGCTATGTTTTAACATCATTATTTCCCTTTACACACATACGGCGAAGAAGCTGATCTTGTTTGTTCATTTCATTCAACACAAGATTTGAAATGGTTTCACAGGTTTGAACATTAGTTCGTCCTTTTGAGAACCCAGGTTGTCGGATTTACCATGGCTAGCACTGTAAAATTTCTTCGTTTTCATTTTGAACCTTCCTTCAATAAAGATCATATCATTTTGATCATCTGTTTGTTTTTATGTATGTTCCTTTGGTTGTTGATCATGCTTCGTAACATTTGACCCCTGAAAAGTGATGATCTTGAACTCTAAATTTGATCATCTCTGTGATGGAGGATTTTTATCACCAGATCTAATATGACATTTCCTTTGTGTACCTGAGTTGGGCTGCTATGAGGGTTTTGAGCTTTGTATAGACCTTCGATGGCTATGATTTAAATCCATTATAGATTGTAAATCCTTCCCTTGTAAATTTGCAACTTGTATCTTCTTTTATTCTTACTGCAACTTGAATATGAATTCAATGATGATCACAAATTTCTAAAATATCTGAAATATTTTCTTTGAATTGGTATGTTGTTTGAATAGTGGAGGCCTGAGACATGTTTATTTTTGAAAGTTTGTTGTATTTGAAGCTTTGTTTGTCATTTTCTAAAATGGTTGCTCAATCTTGCACTTTCCTGTTCTGAAAAACTAAGAATCTTGTATTCAATTTTGAGCTCCGAAGATATACTGTGGCATAATGAACACTTGATACTTGCTTTATTTTGAAAAATTGTAGTTCAAGATGGTTGTATTTGTAGGATCATCTAGCAACTTCATTTCTCAGCTATTTAAGCTATAAATAATGCTAAAAGTACTTCAATCTGATGAATGAAAGTACAGTCCATTTCTTTTCTGCATTATATATATATTTCCTTTTCATTACAACTCTGATATGTATGTTGAAAAAGTCGTAAATGTCCATTTTACATGGCGAAGCCCTGTCAAAATTTTCCCATAATTTTCTCTCTCATCTGTTTCAGCTTGTAATCCCTTTTTTACTTTTAGCTTCAGCTTCTTGAAATCTGATTCTCCCTCTTCTGCTGCAACTAAAACAAGTGTTTCTATCTTCCACTCTCTCTTTTGTACTGTAACCTCTTCCATTTCAGAATAATTGTTGGAACTTTTAGTTACATTCTTCTTTTCATTGCATGCACTTATGACTTGTCTATTTTCCTCCTTGGTTGCAACCTGTACCTGCACACTTAGGAAAATAGTTAGAAAATATTTAGGCTTTTTGGCCTCTCTTATGTCCATGTTTTCTTCTTTCTTTTCACTTTTTTCTTTTTGAGTGAATAAAGCATGTATGTAATTTGTCCTTCAAGTAGAATACATCTCCTGCTTAGGGAAGATTCATATGCACGAAGTAGGATAGTGTAGGAATATGGTTTGATCCTTGAGCTCATAACTGATAGTTAAATTTTCTTCTTTTCAGGTACAATGGCTTCTATAATGAAGATGAAAGAGAAACAAAATATGGAGATGAAGATGCTTCAAACGAAGAACAAAACCCCAAGGCAATGATGGGTTCACTCATACTCCTTTGCTTTCTCTTTCATGCATGTGTATCTTTCTTTTCAGTAGCTGTACTTTACTTTTTAGTTACATCCCACGGCTTGTGTGGGAAACATTTGACTCTCCTTGTGAATAAAGCATTGAATTATGTAAATGAGTTATATATCTCTTTCTGCATTTCTACTTTTTGTATGGATTGTATAATGAACTAAACAACTCAATAACATAATTGAATGTCTTAATCATGAAGGAAAGAAAATTGAATAGAACTTGTAACATTCAGTAATGAACTCGATTTTTGTGATCTGCACTTATGTTTGTTGTTCCAAAACTTTACACTTCACCTACTCTGCAATTGGATGTCCTCATCAAGACAACACAATTGTCCTTCGGGGCTTGTGTTCTTTTGTTGAGGATGGTCATGAAATTGCAGACTATGTGATCTATTACATTTTGTAACAACACACATAGTTGCAGATTTCATGTAATCTTTTAAATAAATCAATAGTAATGACATAATCTAATATAATCTCCCATAGCTTAGGTATACTTCACCAATGCTATCCATCGTAACAAAGTTTCGAGTTTCCCATTTTTGCATAAGTGTAAAAATTGTCAACATTTCTGGATCCTGTGGGGAAAGTTTCCTGCTAGCTTATATACTAGTGCCTTGCTCTTGTCCATTGGGCATGGAGTCCAAATATGCAACAACAATTTACCTTTTCTAAAAAGTCTAACCTTTCCAAAACAAAACTAAAACTAGGAAAGGATCTGCGTAAACTGAGATCACGTGCACGAATGCACTTATTGAATTAAAAACAAAGCAATGTGTAGAAACCGCACTTATTGAAGGTAAATCCTACTCTAACAATCACCGTAAGATTTTCAATAATGTTGTTTGAGAAACATACCATTCACAGAATGGGAAGTTCCTCTCCATTCAACTTCAAAGTGAAAAGCGTTGTGTTCCTTACAAGCTAAAATCATGTAAGGGCCACTCCAGTGTATCAAACTTTGAGTGTCTTCCTGGCTTTGCACGATCATCATCCCATTTTAACACAATATCTCCTTCATTGAAGACTCTGAATTTGGATTTCTTGTCAAAAGTCTTCTTGACTTGTTTATGATTCTTTTCCATATTTAAATAAACTCGATCTCTTAGCTCTTGTAATTCCATTAACTCTCGCATAACGAACTCCGCAATGGTTCATTCTCAAGTAGCTCCATTTGATGCAAAGCAAATCTAATGTGGGTAACTCAACTAAAATAGGCATCCTCTGCTTCTTTTCCATACACAAGTTTGTAGGGTGAATTGCCAACTGATTTTTAGGAGTCACTCACACCCCAAAAGTGCGAATTCAACATCGATGCCAAGCTCTTTGATTATCCTTGAGTGTTCTTCTGATGATTCTTAACAGATTCTTGTTAGTACTCTCAGCTAAACCATTACCTTGTGGGTAATAATTAGATGAAGAACTTAGATATATTCCATGGTTGACAACCCAATCTATTATCTTTGCACCAAGGAATGCTAAAGCATTATTTGATATGATAGTTACTGGAACACCAAATCTGCAAACTATTCCTTCATAAAAGGATAGTATCGAAGCTTCATTAACATCTTTCAAGGCTATTGCTTTAGTCCATCATGTAAAATAATCTGTAGCAGTTAAGATCCACTTATGTCCTTGTGATGAAGGTGGGTTTATCATGCTAATAAAATCAAAGACCCCACTTGCATAAAAGGTTGATCAAATGAAATAGGCTACAAAGGCATTGAAGAAAAACGTTATTTTCCAACAAAGAAAGCACATTTCTTACACTTTCTAATCCATTCAAAACAATCTTTGAATATGCTAGGCCAATAGTAACCTGCTTTCATAATTTTTAAAGTTGTAGTACGTGCTTGAAGTGACCTCCTGCAGTCCTTCATGGAATTCTCGATAATATTTTCTAAATTTTATCATAACAACACATCACAAGCAAGATCCCATTTATATCCCTTTTGAACAACACACCATCAACGAAAAGATAAGGAATAACTTGTAATCTGAAATATCTTCGTTATTCTTATCCATACTTTCTAGATAGGTGCTATGTATAAGTAGTTAACCAAATCAGTTATCCACCTTGATTCTTGGATCTCTCGAGCAAGTTCAGGGTTGTTGATTTTCTGGTTGGACCATGATATTTGATTGCTGATACACAATTTCAACATGTTGTTCTGAATCTTCGGGTTCCGCAACTTGCTATTTTTCCATATTAGCAATTATATGTTCACATAAATCTTTTCCTCGAACTGTTTTAGCAACCCGAATATCAACATCATACTCCATGACCTTTGTTATTTAGTTTGCTCTTTTCTCATTTAACTCCTTATTTAGTAAGAATTCTTTCACACTTGGATGAGAAACAAGAACATGGATTTTATTGTTCGAAAGCATATACTTGAAATTATTTAGTCCTCTGACTACTGAAAGTACTTACTTTTCAAGGAATGTGTACCTTGTTTCATAATCATGCAAACTCTATCCGAAGAAAGCAATTGGCTAGCTCAATATTCTCATCATTAACCTGAGTCAAAATAGTTGAGATTGTTTCAGCTCCTGCAAGTGCATACATTGTAAAATATTTATCAAAATTTGGATTTGCAAGAGTAGGAGCTTGAGAGATAGCTGCTTTTATTACTTCAAAACCTTCTCTTCCTTCACTGGTCCAAGAGAAAGTTTTCTCTTTCTTTAGCATAGCTATGAGTGGTTTAACCAATGCTACAAAATCTGGGACAAATCTTCTAACAAAGTTGATTTTTCCAAGAAAACTTTGTAATGCCTTCTTATGATGAGGCAATGATAGCTGTGATATAGCTTTGATTCTGAAAGGGTCAATTGCTAAACCTTGCTTAGAAACAATATGACCAAGTAATTTACCTTGATGTACTGAAAAGATAGACTTTAGTGGGTTCAAGGATATTCCAAATTACCTGCACAACTGAAACGTCTACCTTAAATGCATCAAGTGTTCTTCTGGATTTTTTGAGAACATGGTAATATCATCCAAATAAACAAGAATACATTTATTTAACAAGCTCCGGAAATCCATGTCCATTGCACGTTGAAACGTTGCACCAACATTTGAAAGACCAAAAGGCATTCTTTTGTAAGCATAGGTACCCCACTTGGTGGTAAAAGTTGTTTTGTATCTATCTTCTTCTCGAACTAAAATATGATTATAGCCACTCATGTAACCATCGAAGAAGATATAGTCTATCCGAACTCCGAGACTATTCTCAAAATATAATCCATCTTTGGGAGTGGGTAATGATCTTTTAATGAAGCTTTATTAAGATCTCTGAAATCTACACATAGTCTGATTTCACCGTTCTTCTTCCTAACAGAACAAGATTGGCTACCCAACTTGAATGCTTAACTGGAAAGATAATACCCGATTCAATCAATTTAAATAATTCTTTCCTCATCGGAGGTTCTATTTTTAGATTTACAGGCCTCTATTTCTATCTTATAGGCTTAACATTTGGATGTAACTCGATTATATGTTGTGCTAGACTGGGATCAAATCCTTTCAGATCTTGGTATTTCCAAGCAAAAACATCCTTAAACTCTTTGCAAAGATTAATAAATGACTGATTTTTGGTTAAGGAACATACCTTTCCAAGAAATAGCTTTTTCCCTTCATCAACCAAGATCTCTTCATAATTATCGAGAGGGGTTGACATTTTAGTCTTCACCTTTCTTAACTGATCATCAGTGTTGAAGATGTCTTCCAATGTGACCAGACCTCGAGGCAATTTATTTGTCTTCAACTGAACAATCTGATCACCATATAAATGTTGTAACTTATCCTGATTAACTACAGAAAATTCAGCTTCTTGCTGCAAAAACTTGCAGATTTGATCGTCATCACTTTCAAAAACTTACCAATTTGATTCATTATCAGGTATAGAAGGCTTGACAATTAGCTTAATATGAGGCTGAATTTTACTATTTTCCATCTGTTCCAACACTTCAAAACTAGCACCAACTACTACAAGTCTATCTACATGCTTGTTTTCAGCTCTAGAAATAGATTGGATATTAATAGCTTCAAAATCTTCCATTAAGTTTGAAACTCTATGTTTGTAAGACTTCATTAGTGGATTCTTACAAATATTGAATTTTTTTACTTGATTGATAACTAACTCAAAATCACCAAAGATTTGTAATGTGCTTGATACCTCTCTTTCTGGCCCAAAGCAAGCCATGAATTAATGCTTCATATTCAGCTACATTGCAAGTACATGAAAATTGGAGACTCAAAGCTGAGAAATACCTTTCGCTTGTTGGGGAAGTGAGCATCAAACCTGCTCCTTGTCCTTTTTTGTTCTTAGCTCCATCAAAATGAAGCTTCCAAATCCCTTCTGCTGAATTTTCTGTTTTGGACAGCAAGGGAAGTGGTGTATTCTCTTCATGCATACAATACACACAAAAATATGTTCTTCAACTTCTTTAAAAGGATCATGGGCATGTTCTTCAACTGTATTTTCATCCATAAACATGTTAGAAACACCATCTAATGCTGAAACCTGAGCTACATCATCAAAATCAGATTACTCTAAAGTTGAGTAATTAGCTACTGCATTTGGAGAATGAGGCTCAATATGGAATCTGGCCAATGCTTCGAGTTGATAGTAACCTTAGTTACATAACGTGTAGTAAAAAATAAGGACCAATCCGAAGAGAGATAACCTCCTATTTTCACTGTGAAATCTCTAGATAAGCACAAGGCAAAGTATGGAGGTAGGTCCACAATAGTAACATCTTACAGAATAGAAACATTTGGGAAAGCATGTAACATCATGATTATACCAACCGTATTAGTTGCAGTTCCATCAAGCTGTAAGACACTCCTTTCTATAGGCTCATACTATAACCCTAATTTTTCTGCAATTGCTTTTGGCATAATTGTGCTACTTGCACCACTATCCACCATGCAATTATGAACTAAATTTTCACCAATAATCAGTGATAAATAAAATGGTGGTGGTTTCTTGATGTCATGAGCATTCAAAACTTTCTGAACCATCCACTTAACTTCTTTAATACGGTCTTGCTCAAACATTCCAAGGACCATGTCTGTCTTCTGAACTTCCTTTTCTGCTGTATTTGAAGAAATTTGCAGCTTAGCTAGTTCATGAGAAAGTAAATCTTGTTGTCTAGGAATACTTAGAGCATCCCACATTGAGATGTTAACATTATGATTTTTCATTACATCAACAATGTTAAAAGAAGCAACTGTCTTAGAGACAGAATCAACTGTTTTAGAGTAGGCCTTAGCAAAAACTGATTTTGCTTCAGCTGCCTTGGATATCTGAGGTATAAACAGTCTTCTTGGATTAGGTTGTAGTTGTATTTGATGACTTTTATCAACTGGGACACTTGCTAATTTTTTAGGAACAACAAGGTTGCTATTTGAATTTGGAGTTGTAGATGTTGTCTTGTCGGTGACAGTAGGCAAGATACGCCTATTTTGTTGCTTTTTATTTTCAGCAGCCCACTCTTGAGACCTAGTAGTTCTGCAATGAATTCCTCCTCATTAAAACTAACTAAATTCTGTTCAGTGCTTTCTAGACATGGGTCTCTTGTTACCCACCCTCTATTTGAGGCATAAACAATGTTTCAAATTGAGGTTGTGCAACAAGATTCAGATTCAGAAAAGCATTTGGGCAAGTTACAACTGAATGAAGTTGATTACAAGGTTAACACCACTCCTCTGTAGCCATATTAACTGGAACTAAAGCGTTAGAAGAACTAGGAGCCTTTGGGTCAAACTGCCTTTTCTGGTAAGGCTGCCTATACTTCTGATTATTCTGATAGATAGGGCTGCTGTTTTGTTGATTCTTGTTGGTAGGGCTGATAAGGAGCCTAGTAGGGTCTGCTAGGTAATGCAATTTTGTTCTCAATTGAAGTCAATTTATTTCCCATAGTCTGAAAATATTTGAATACATCATCTGATGGAGCTACCACAATGGGCTCTATGATTGTAATACTCGAGGAATAGGTGTTAAATCTACCGAGAAAGGCATTGATAGCCTTTGTGCCAATTTTCTAGCTTGAATTATGCTATTTTCAGCTCGGATAGCAATATCATAAGGTGTTGGGAGTGTCTCTCCACCCATTGATCAATCATAGTTGAGATATCACTGTTTAATGCTCTAAGATAATAAAGGAAAGCATGATCGCTTGAGGCTTGACACTTGCTTGGAATTCTCTCCCAAGTTGCTACGCCCTTAACCTATTGCTTGTATTAGGATATGAGTAGCCGATTTGTGGCTTACCATATCATTTTATTATATCATTTATACTTTCTCATGCTTAGTAGGTCGGCCTTGGTGTTGGCCATAACATATGAATAATATATATAGGGGATTTTAGGTAGTAGTTCATCATCATTTTGGAGCATTTGAGTCTTATTGTATGGTTTGGAGGTTGCCCCCTCGAAGTGGCGAAGCTATTCTAATTGCATATTGAGATCATTATTCGGAATATTGTGTTATATTTTTGCTTATGATCTAAATTATACAAGTAATTTCATTACAAGTGGTATTAGAGCTACGATTTGGGCCAAAATTAGGGTAAAAACCCTAATTATTTGTTTCCACCATATATTACTGAACCAAATTGAATTGGTGGGAGATATTTTTACCGAGTTTCAAAACATTTCATGTAATATTCCCTAAAAATTTCAGACTTTTTGATTTATTTTACAAAAGTTATTACAAATTTGGGGTTTTTCATAAAAGCACTCCCTATAATGCAAATTGTGGAATTTTTCAAATTCATTACATTTTCGGAAAGCAAAAAAAATTATTTGGGGTTTGTTCTTTAAGTTTTTTATATTTGGCCAAATTCATATTGAAATATGAAACCCTAAAATTTGACTATGATCCCTACATCCTACTATTTTGGGGCATCATGGCGGGGCCTTCCACAAGAGGAAAAAAGAATCCCATCACTCCGGGTAAAACACTAGAAAAGGATGAGATAGTAGTTGAGGAGTTGGAGATAGAAGATATAACTACAGATTCCTCAGGGTTAGGTTTTACTTGACAGGACCACAAAGTAAGCCAACTTGAGTTTAACCTGATGACCTCGACTCTCGAGTGGCCAAAAAGAAGATGTGGATAGGATTGGAAAAAGATTGGAGGATTTCATGCAAAACTTCAGTACATATATGATGGGTAATCATACTTATGTCAATCAAGGTGGATCCTCGGTGTGAACATAATCGACACATGAGCCAGTGGATCTTCGAGTGTGCACAATCCAAATACAAGCACTTTGCAGGCCCGTACTATGTTTCCAAAAGTGGAGATGTGTAAGTTTTATGGAAAGGATCCACTCAATTGGATCAACCAAATGGATAATTTTTTTGAACTACATCAGATTCCACCAGGACAAAAGGTGACCATGACAACTTTGTATCTCGAACTTGACCAATTAATTCAGTATCAATGGTTATGTGCTCAAAGGCAAAAGAGTGGTCTCAATGTTACATGGAAAGTGTTCACTGAAGAGTTGCAATTACACTATAGTTCTAGTGTGTCAGATAATTACTTCAGCCAATTAGCAAAATTGAGACAGATAGGATCTGTTAAGGATTACATTCATCACTTCCAAAACCTTTCTCTATGGGTGGAAAATATTACTAAAGAGAATTTGAATGACCTATTTCTCGGGGGTCTTAAGGATCACATTGAGCATGAGGTGCGTATGTTTAATCCTCATAAGGTTTCTAATTCGATGATTATGGTAAGAAGGGCAGAGGAGAAATTTGTTTCAAGTAGGAGAAAACATTTCACTTATACCAGAGATCACAACACCTTGGCCCCAGCACTCCCTCGACCAGTTAGATTGACACCTCAACAAATTGAAGAAAAAAGAGAAAAAGGTTTATGTTTTAACTGTGACAATAAATTTGGACTAGGACATAAATGTGCTGAAAAGAATTTGTTCTACATTGATGGGCCTAGTGAAGATGAAGAGAAGGATGAAGATTCGAGTCGAGGTATTGGTTGAGCCGAGGGAGTCGGAGATCCTCACCAACAATCTCATGCCATGCAATTTCAGGTATTAGCACCCCCAAACCCTAAAGGTGGTTAGATTCCTAAAAATAGAGGATCATAGTGTTGATTGATTCAGAAGTACTCACAACTTTATCAATCATAAGTTAGCAAATTTAAACTGCTTCATTTATCCAAATCCTGAATGCCAAGTAATGATTGCCGATGGAGGTACTTGTTTGTTCGGAAAATGCCATAGCATTAAACTTGCCATGGGAAATTACATACTAAATAGTCCCATGTATGCCATTTCTATGGGAGGAGTAGACATTGTGTTAGGGGTTCAATGGCTTACCACTTTGGGAACCATTGTGATGAACTTCCAAGACTTGTTCATGAGATTTCACTCTGAAGGAAGGAATTTTGAGCTAAGAGGCTTAAGAGAAAAGTCTCCACAAATAGTAAGTTCTCATCATATGCACAAAATGCTAAAAAGGGTGCAGAGGGATTTTTGGCACAACTATTTTCATTGGAGGCTCATCATTTTAAGGACATTATACCATCAAATATGCAAGCAGTGTTGGATGCACACTCTGTTGTATTTGAAAATATACCAAAGGGCTTACCTCCAAAGAGAGATCATGATCATGTTATTCAGTTATTACTAGGAAGTCAACCGCCTAACATTAGACCTTATAGGTACCCATATGTGTAAAAGAGTGAAATTGAAAAGATTGTACAAGAGATGTTGGAAGCAGGAATTATCCGTCATAGTCAGAGTGCTTATTATTCTCCAGTAGTGATGGTACGGAAGAAAGATGACATGTGGCACATGTGTTCGATTATAGGGAACTTAATAAGTACACAATCAAAGATAAGTTTCCTATTCCTATAATTGATGATTTGCTTGATGAGTTGCATGGTGCTTGTTTATTTTACAAAGCTTGATCTTCATTCGGGATACCACCAAATCAGAATCAAGGATGAGGATGTTCATAAAATTGCCTTTCGGACACATGAAGGCCATTATGAATTCTGGTAATGCCTTTTGGACTCACAAATGCACCTTCTACATTTCAAAGTTTGATGAATTCTATTTTTAAGTCATTCCTGTGGAAGTTTGTCTTAGTGTTTTTTGATGATATGTTAATTTATAGAAAAACATGGGAGGAACATTTGCATCATGTAAATAAGGTCTTGGAAACCCTTGAGCAACATCAACTTTATGCAAAGCCCTCTAAGTGTTCTTTTGGACTCAAGGAGGTTGAATATTTGGGTCACATTGTCTCTCATGAAGGGGTTAAAGTGGATCCTAATAAGATCAAAGCCATGATGGAGTGGAAAGTTCCAAAAACCCTAAAGAATCTACGAGGATTTTGGGGCTTACAAAGTTATTACCGAATATTTGTAAGGCATTATGGAAGCATATCTCGCACCTCTCACAACTTTATTAAAGAAGGACTCCTTCCATTGGAGAGAGGATGCAACCAAAGCATTTGAGCAACTAAAGGAGGCCATGTGCACCACTCCGGTGTTGGCTACTCTATATTTTTCCAAAACATTCATTGTTGAATGTGATGCATCGGGGTGGGTATGGGGGCGCTTCTCATGCAAGAAGGCTATCCTATTTCCTTTTTGAGCCATCAATTCAAAGGTAAGAATATTTCCAAGCCAACTTATGAGAATTAAATGCTAGCCATACTTCATGCAAGAAAGCAATGGAGACCATATCTCATAGGAAGACACTTTAAAGTGAAGACAGATCATGATAGTCCAAATACTTCTTGGAGCAGCGTTTATCATCCGAAGAACAAAAAAATGGGTCTCCAAGATGTTGGGATATGATTTTGAGATTATCTATAAGAAAGGGAAGGACAATGTAGTTGTGGATGCTCTGTCATGGGAAAGATGAATCAATCAGCCTTGTTATGTGCCATATCCATATTACAGGAAGATTGGATAGATGAGGCAAGTTCCGAATGGAGAATGACCCAACCACACAAAACCTCATTCATCATCTCCGAATGATCCAAGCATGTCTAAAAATTTGTATTGAAAGGGGATGCTTTATGGTATAAAGATAGATTATACCTATGTAAGAACTCCACTCTTAAAAATAGGATTCTATTTGAGCTTCACTCTTCTCCAAAGTAGGGGGAACTCTAGATTATTGAAGACTTATAATTGAGTCAAACAAGATTTCTTTTGGAAGGTCTCAAAGGGGATGTCCAAAAATTTCTGGCGTAGAATGCATGGTTTGTCGGCAAAATAAGGGTGAAACAGCTTCAATCCCCGATCTTCTACAACCTCTATCTATTCCTAGCCAGCAGGGGAAGAGGTTTCCATGGACTTTATCACAGGATTGCCTAAATCAAAGGAAAAAATGCCATCATGGTTGTGGTGGATAGACTCACCAAATATGCTCATTTTTGTGCCTTGGCACACCCATTTGCTTTGCAAGCAAGCACCGTAGCACAGACCTTCATGGACACAAATAAAAAGCTTCATGGGACACCAAAGATTATAGTAAGTGATCAAGACCCTATATTTACTAGTAATTTTGGACCGACTTATTCTCATGTTTGGTTACTCGCTTAGCTTGTAGCTCTTCTTATCATCCCCAATTTGTAAAATTTAAAAAATAATCCATCCACTTGATGGGGACCACCTCCATGTGTACATGCTCAAATTTTCCTATGCAGTCTTTGGGGCCATCCTTGCACTTGATCACTAATCTCCATTTAGTTTGACCACATTTGTGGACTTAGCACATTATTGAGTTTTAGATGTATATGGGGAACTTTTTTAAAAGACCACCATGTCATATTCGGCCACCTTTGATTAAACATGACCATGTAATACTTGTCGGCTTTTGCATTTGGGTAACACTTGATTATAGTTTTATAACCCTTACCTTTTGGGTGATCATTAGTGAACATGATTTGGTCGACACTTTATATTATTTGAAGTTGGACTATAGTTGATCCTTTTGACATTTTGAAGGCAATGATTTTGTTTTAATCATGGGGCTGGCCCCCTTTGCACGATGACTCACCCCTTCAATAGTTGGTCGGTGACATGGCTAACTCAGGTAGAGTTTGCTTTGATATTGGTGATCATTTTGTAATTGTTGATCTCTGTACTTTGAGATCTCAGGCCGTCGATCTTGAAACTATAGTTAGGGTTTCACCAGCATTGAATGTTGTCGGTGGCATATTACCCAGGTGGTTTTCTTCGAACTTGGGGATTGATCCTTGAGTGTTGATCTGTTGTCCTTTTATTTTACGGCCATTGATCTTTGACTATGGTTGAGTTCGAACTAACCCAATGCTTGGGCTCAGGCGGTAAAGGGAAGATCGACCCTAATGATCATTTCATTTGGATTTTCAATATGTGGGCGAAGCCCTGCAAAATTTCTCCTGAAGCCATTATTGATCTTTTAAGCTTGATTCAGTTCCTTTTCGGTCTTTATAGTGAACTTTACAAGCGTATATCTAATATTTATGTGATTTTTTAAAACATTTCGGGATTTGCGTATTGTGTTTTATGATATTTCTTCGACATATTAAGCTCTGCTTGGTCTGTGGACCTTTGTTTTTGTCGGAGGCTTCTTTGGTTGGAAATATTTGATGTGTGGCCGCCATTTCTTAACTTTTTCGAGCTTTGGATCTGGTTCATTTGCTGAGATGTATATGGATGAGCTTTCTCCCTTCGGCTTTGACTTGAAGTTTGCCACGACGTTGAAGGTTTCAGTCATTGTGGACTCGGTTTCATGCTATTCCGAGTCACTATGGTTGTCGTTATATCTTCATGGGGTTTGCATGTGCTAAAACAACGAGGAGCTTTGGGTTCTATGAAATGATTATCTTATTGATATTCGCTGCGTTCTTTAGAGTAATACCCACTTCGCCTTTTCCATTGTATGAGCTTCTTATGCTATGATATTTTCATCATTTCGCCTTCTGATGATATGGAGACATACTTTGATTTCTTGGTAAATACTCATCTCTATTTATGGTTTTTAGAGTCTCACCATTTCAGAGCTTTGGGTGCTTTCTGATCTATGTATTCCATTCCTTGCAATTGAAAATTTTAAAGCTAAGCGAGGTTGTTTACCCTTTTATCTTTAGGTAAGTGGTTGCAAAACCTAGATCCAAGGTTCATTTTAAGAGACCTCTTGGAAATCGAAGGTGGAAAATACCTGGCGAATATCCCCAGAACCGGTTTCGCGGGAAGGTGAATTTTTTGGGGGTTGTATGAAAAAATTTCGCCTGATTTTCAAGTGGTGTGACGGAAAGGTTGTAGGCGCGCGACGGAGATTTTCTCGTCGCGTGTCAAAAAAATGCATTGACGCATGACATGGAGATTTTTTCGATGCGCAAGTAGTAGAGGCGAAGGTGTAGATGCGCGACAAGAGATTTGTTGTCGCGCATCAAAAAAATGCATTGACGCGTGACACGTAGATATTTTTTGATGCGCAAGGCAGAGGCGCGAGGCTATAGATGTGCGACAGGAGATTTGTTGTCATGCGTCAAAAAATGCATTGGCGCGTCGATAGACCTCATTGACGCACATCAACAAACTTTTTTGACGCTAGCGTCGAAGAGGTTTGTTGATGTGCGTCAATGATGGTGTTGTCGACCCTTCTGCTTGCGCGATCGAAAAATTCTCGGTGTCACATGTTGATAGACCTCATTGACGTGCATCAACAACCTTGTTGACGCCAGCGTCAAAGAGGTTTGTTGACGTGCATCAATGAGGTCTGGCATGGCGCCAGCGTTAATGCATTTTTTTTGACGCACGACAACAAATATCCCGTCGCGCATCTATAGCTTCCGCCCTTCTTACGCATCCAAAAATCTTCATGTCGCGCAACGAGCCTCATTGACGTGTATCAAAAACCTTGTTGACGCCGCGTCAAAGAGGTCTATTGACGCGTCGTCAATAGACCTCTTTAACGCTGCGTCAACAAGGTTGTTGACGCGTGTCAATGAGGTCTGTTTACACGCATCAATGCATTTTTTGATGCGTGACAACAAATGTCCTGTTGCGCATCTCAGCCTCCGCCCTCTGCTTACACATCGAAAAATCTCCGTGTCGCGCATCAACAATCTCTTTGTCATTTGTTTGTTATGTGTCAATATTTGCGGTGCCTCCTTGTCACACGTCAACTATCCGCAAGATTATCACGTCTCGCAAATAACCCTCCTTGTCATGCGTCGATAACTTACACCCTTGTGCGTGCGCTGCGCAATACGAGATATATCATATTGTTAACAAAATGTGAAGTAGAAGTGTTCTACCCGCGAATAATCTAGGATTATATAGGGGATTATTTTCAAGGGTAGGCGAAGTTGACCCCTAAAAAATTAAAGTGTAATTTTTAGGCAAACAGTCACCGACCCGCGCGCGAGAAAATTTGCCTTTCCAAAATTTTCAAAAATGGAATATTCACCATATTACGAATATTCACCACTAAAATTTTTCCCGCCTAGATCTACTAATACCCATTAATGGGTTTGTGATTTTTTGACTTGGGTATGCATGTTTCCCTTATTCGAATCTTAAACTTTTGTATTGTTTAATACGTTGAATGGTGATAGACTGAAAACATGGAAGTATCAACTTTGCTCGCCCTATTCTTTTTGAGAATTAGATCTATTATTTTTGTTTCCATTTAAATCTACCTCAATTGAGGAGAAACCGCACTTTTCTCGGGTCCTTCATTTATTTTTGTGATCTGGATTGTGGGTACTCATATTTTGTTGTGCAAAAGGAATCTTTGCCACCATGTTTAGAGCTAAAGTTCACATTTTGCTCTGATTTTTCTTTTTCATCTTGTAGCGAGGGTTTTGATTGTTGTGTTGCTTGGTATTTGGGAATCTCAACATGACTTGGCTTTCTATACTTGAACTTTTATTTTGAGCCTTTGTATTTAATGGCCACCTTTAGAAGGTAGGTGATGAGATGTTCCAAACCCGTATACCCGTAAACTAAGCGTGATAAGTTGTTTTGATCATAAAAGTATTTTCTGATAAATTTATTTGCATAAACCAATAGTTTTTCTTTGCAAAACGTTGTCACCATTTGTTGTTCGTGAATTAGTAGATATCAAGGCTATGTGTCTCAACATTTTGTGAGGGAACTCCAAAGCACATCCCTTGATTTCTTTGACGCCATTTTCCTCATTATGTTCTTTGGTGCTCTGAGATGTGGACTGTAATCTATTTCATTTTGTTTCTATTTTCCTGAAGCTCCGCTTTTCGAATATTCGTTGGCTTTGTCATGATTCACTCTTTCATAGGCCTGACTTCTAAAGAACTAGTAAGCTGAACTCTGTTCCCAAGTTCTCTACAAAATTTAATGAAAATTGTAATGACCGTGACACTGGAAATTTTCTCCTAAAAATTTTCTTCGCGCATTATGGCCTTAAAGATTTCCTCAATTGGAGCTACACTTTAACCATGCACCTTTTGATGTGAACCATTGTATTTATTTTCATATGTTTCTGAATGATGATATTATGACACATGAGTTGTAACTTACTTGCAAGTCTATGAGCTTTAAAAGCTGGAAAGTGCTCCCATCTTAGCTTGTAAAAGGTTTCAAGTTTGGCTTGAACACTCTACTCCTAACTGAGATTTGTTTCTTTGTGCATTTAATTCGAAGTACAAAGTATTGGTATCTTGAATGTTTTCTTGATTCCATGAGATCTTTGTACCTTGTATGTGGTCTTCTCGCTCATGTTCTTTGGAAACATAATGGTCATTTTGAGTCTCAGTATACAAGAATGCATTTCCTTTTCTTTAACATGGAGAATATGAACATTTGTTGACTCTTATTACTGCAAAACTGAAACTTTGTTTTCTGAGATTGTTGCTTTACTTTGTTCTGTGGCTTAGGTTGTCCCATATTTTTCTACCTTTCATGACTATGATGAGTCATTGATGTTGATGAATCTGTTCAAATATTGAGCCTCTCCCAAAACTGTACTTTGTATTTGAGTTCTTTATGACTTCCATTGTTATAATTCATTATTTATGATCAATTTGATTCGTTGAAATTTCAAAGGTGGCACTACTCTTGTGAGAATGTTTGTTTTAATCCTCTTTTAATTTGAGATCACTTGAAAACTGAAATTCCTTCGTTTATGTATTGAGAAACTAAGTATACCTGTTTTATTGTGATCACCATTCATAGTTTGGTGCATTCTAATTTTTTAGATACCCAAGTGTATTTGCCTTTCCCATTGGGTGTATGGCGAAAGATTCTATGCTGAAAAGCTTTGACTCATATTTCTATTATGTGATTGCATATTTTATTTAGTGACTCTTCAAGATATCGGTCAGAGTATTAACTTTTTTCCTCATGTGCAACACTATTTCTTTAGTCTGCACTGTGCACTTATCAAACTGTTTAGAAAATATGAAAGCCGTAGGCTTTTCTTTTATCATCTATGATTGATCTCCTTCTATCATACTTTTGAAGTTCATGTTCTACATTTCTTTATGTGATTTTGATACTCCATTGTTCTGTACTCCATTCATTGGTGTGTTGAAACCAGAAGCATTTGCTTGAGTTGAATTCATGAAGACCTGTAGCCCGGAAAAGACATATTATTTTCTCGGAAATTTCTATTCACAAATTCTGCATGCTTTGAACATTGAAGTTTTGTTGAGATGTCGTAGTTCCATTTATTTTATGCTTAAATATTGTATTTGAGCTTCATTACAACTTTAGATATGCATGTTGGAAAAGTCATAAATATCCATTTTACATGGTGAAGCCCTGTCAAATTTTTCTCAGATTTCCTTATCCATTCTATTTCAGCTGCAATTTTATCTCATTTCGGTTAACTTCAGCTTCTTGAAATCTAATTCTTCTTCTTTAGTTGCAATCAAACACGTACTTATATTTGTCAGTCTCTCTTTTGTACTGTAACTTCTTCTATTTGTATGACAGTTACTAAAACTTGAGTTGTATTCTTCCTTCATTCCAACATGTACTTAATGACTTAACTGCTTTATGCCATAGGATAGAAGTCATTGAACTCTGCAATCTTTGTTGAAAAACTTTATTTATTTCTTCTTGGTTGTAACTTGTACCTGCACACTTAAGAAAATAGTTAGAAAATATTTAGGCTTTTGGCCTCTCTTATGTCCATGGTTTTTTTCTTTTCTTCTCTTTATTTCCTTCTGAGTGAGTAAATCATGTATATTGTTTGATATTCAAGTAATCTATATCTCTTGTTATCAGAGATCCATGTGCACGAATTAGGACAATATAGGAATATGGATTGTACCCTGAGCTCATAACTGATAGTTTCCTCTTTTCTGTTTTCAGGTGTAGTGCTCTCAGCGATGAAGATGAAGAGGGAACAAAGCTGAAGATGAGGATGCATCAACCGAAGGACAAACCTCAAGGAAATGATGGGTTCACTCATACTCCTTTATTTTCTCTTTCATGCATGTGTACCTCTTATTTCAATAGTTGTACTTTACTTTCCAATTACATCCCACTTGTGTGGGAACATTTGAAATTCCTTATGAATAAAACATTGAATTATGAAATTGAGTTGTGTATTTCTTTCTGCATTTCGATATGGATTGTATGATGAACTAAACAACCCAATACTATAATTGAATATCTTAATCATGAAGGAAAGAACATTAAAGAATACCTGTAACATCCAGTAATGAACTTTGATTTCGTAGTCTGGGTCTCGATTGTTGTTTCAAAACCTAACACTTCATCTATTCTCGCAATTGAAATTGTCTTCATCAAGACAACACAGGTTTTCCTTGAGGGCCTTATGTTAATAGCAAACATAGTTCTGATTTCATGTAATTGTTAATTAATTCAGCAAGATATAATATATATGAAAGAAACTCCCTAGCTTAGGTATACTTCACCAATGTTATCCATCGTAACAAAGTTTTCGAGTTGCCCATTTTTCACAAGTGCAAAATTGTCAACAGAGGGAATTCTAAGGGTGACAACACATCCTCATTCCAAAGTTGTTTTGGTTGGTTTCCATATCACGACATTTTCCCGCTCTTGTTCTCCATCAAATTTGATTCTTTGCATAACACTTTTCTTCTTGTTATCTACATTTTTCTACAATTTTTTCTACTCTTCACTCACATTTCACGTAATTTCCTACAAATAATCACCATTAATAATTAATCCTCTCTAACATTACCACACAATACACCACCACCCACCATACTAAATTTAACTTCTATTCTGCTCTATTTTCCTCCTTATAAATGACACATCAAATACCATAACCAACACAAATACGCTTCTTAGTTTCCTTATTCCACATTTCTTTCTTCCACCGGATCCCTTTTAGCGTTCATGTTACACTACTTGCATGTGATTGCTAGTTTAAAGAAAAATTAAATAGATATATTTTACAATATTGTATAGACTTATTTCCTCACCTTTTTCTAGTTGATTTATAATTCTTTTTAAAGGTTTATTTCTATTTATTTTTATTAATTTTTCTTCTTCCTTTTATCGTTGATTCCTCTGTTATTTTTGTTTTTTTTTTTACACATTTTATTTGGTTTAAGTACTTGTATTTATATGTGTTATTTTTTTTTGTTGGCTATATATATAAATGTTGGTTATATAAATATTTATTTTTTTAATATGTCAGTTGTAATTTATTTCTATGTACATAGTCACTCCATATATACAACCGTAGAATGCTTGTCGATATGTATATACTTGAAATTTTTTTACAAACACCCAACATACAAATATTCATATTATTATTTAGTTATGGTGAAAAAGTAAAAATTTAATATTTATTTATATAACAAATATAGCAATAATCCAAATTTTTAAAATACAAATAAAACATAGTTACATTAATAATATTAAAATAAAATTAACACACACTTAATATCTTATTAAAGGATAATATACATGTTTTATATAATCAATTATAATACATATAAACAAATATCAATCATTTATATACAAATATCACATAAAATATATACTTAAAATTATTTTTAGAAACACCCCACATATAAATATTCATATCATTATATAGTTATGGTGAAAAAAAAATCAAAATTTATTTATTTAACAAATATAACAATAATCCAAAATTTAAAAATACAAATAACACATGTTTATATTAATAATATTAAAATATAATTAAAATAGAGAACACGTATTTATATAAATAATCTAAATTTTAAATATAGATACAAAACATGTTTATATTAAAGACATTTATATTAATAATATAAAGTAATCATTCCATCATATAATCCAGGTATAAATTAAGATAAAAAATACTTTTATGTAAATAAAAACATTCATATAATTTATTTAAAAAAAAATTCTTTTTATGGTCTTAACAATAATAGAATTATGATATTCATTGAGACATTATGCCCATAATTATGCAATCACTAGAAAGAGATTTACAAAAAAAATATTAATTCCACATTTTAGAAAACATTAAAACATTTATCAAACATTATAGAAAATTTTAGTCCTAGAAGGGTTAAGGAGTAGTTTGGAGAGGTTGGCTTGGTTGAAGGCCTTTCGTTTGGATTTGGAAGGAGTTATAATATGTTATGGAAATATGATTTAGAGGTTTTTTTAGAGGTATTAGGTTTGTATCATGGTGAGTTTATTTGATGGAACTTTCAAGTTAGTATTTGAGGAAGAAAATATGTTGATTCTTCAGGACATGTTTGCTCAGCCGAGAGATTGAGTTGGTTTAGGCATAAAATGGATTGGTTGATATTTGATATTACCTAGAAAGTGAAGAGGGATGAAGTTTTTATTTAAGGCCTTTGGAGGTCTTAAATGTGGCAACAAGGGTGCAAACTAGTTGAGTTTGCAAAACTAGTTTCTGTCACTTGATTTGATGAAAAGAAAGTCGTTTTAGTTTGAGCATATGAATGTTTCAAGAGGTCTATCATGCATGGATGTGTTCTAGAGGTCTTGGGGATTCCATTAAGTGGTTACATTCCACAATTGAGTTGATCTTGGGTGGTCTTGAGCCCCAAAGGTGAAGATAGGGTGCTAGAAACATCTATTTGGTGAAGGATATGAGTCTTTTGGCTTGTGTTATGAATTATTTGATTGGTCCAAGCTAATTAATGACCATGGATGATTTTTTTTTCTAGTTTACATGTGTGATGAATTTTGGGGCTTGACGAATCATGGTTTTGATGTTAGTAAATTTTACTCATCCTAATGATGGAGTTTTGAGTTTGTTTTGTGTAATTTTAGTGGTTTTGGGCATAACTGACTTATATAGGTCATATGTGAACGTTTTAATGAATGTAATGTGATATTATTAAGTTTTGTTGGTCTAAATTATGATAGAGAATCGACATATCTTGTGTTTGAAGGAAGAGAAGCCTATAAGCAATAGTTTTCAGTTCATTTTTGAACTAGTGCTATTGGAGGGAAAAGTGTAACCCATGTGGAAGTGTGTAACAGGTTTAGAGGCGTGTATTGAGATCTAAAAGAGTGTGTTACAGGTTGATGAATACTAGAGAGAATGCATGCAAGAGTTTAGATCCAAGACAAGTCCAAGAAGAAGAATAAAGAGTCATTTGTGTGAATGAGAGTTTGATTGTGTTTGTATTAGCTAAATTATAGATCTCCATCGATTACGTAGCAAAAAAATTTAGAGATCATCATCTTTAGGTGGTTGAGTTGGTGTTCAGTCATCTTAGAGGGTTGTATCCTCCTTGTAGAGTGTGTGCTTCACTTAAGAAGGGGTTGATACTCCTTATAGAGTTGATGCTTTACTAAACTAGGGGTTGATGCTCCTTGTGGAGTTGGTGTCTCCCTAAATTTGAAACATGACAACAATTTTTTTTTTTTCAATGGGTTTTCTTTCCCTTGAAATTTTTCACTTGTATTTGGTGTTCATGTGTAGTCTCTTGCTCTTGCTCTTGCTCTTGCCCTCAAACTACATCATATCCCGAAAAATAAAATATGCAACATGGAGAATCATACTAACCCCAATGGTCATCCAATTGAGTGGACTTACAACCGATCATTTCACTACATCCCAATATCTAAATACTTCTTATGATTTTGTAATAAAATTTTGTCCTTGGAAGCCCTTGTGCAAGTTCATGTGATAGCGGATGATGCCTAGATGTACTAATGTAAATATATGTGTGGATGGCAAAATAAACTTACCCTACTATGCGTGTATGTACAAAATGTAATCTCTTGTCCCTTGAATGAAATCTAAGTGGATGTCTTTGGGGCTCTTCAATGCCCTTAGATGCAAGATTAGGTGATGATAATAGATGCTTAGAGTTTGATCCTTTATTTTAGTCACATGACTTTTTATTTATTTTATTCCCTTTGGTTGAATTTCATAATTGACAATTGAAAGGCCGACCCATAAGAAAATAAAGTACCCAAAAGATAAAAGAGACTCGAAAAGAGTGAGCAAGATAAAAATAGGTTGGGACGTCAAGAGGGGAAAAGGGTTCCTAAGCACTGCATCTGGTGAGGGACCGATGTACGAAGCCATAGAAGATAAGTAAGTGAAGTAACAACTGGGGATGTTAGATGTAAGAGACTAGAAATTAGACAAGACACAAAGTAAAGAGGCCAAATATAGTTGTCTATTACTAGTTTTCTCGCTAAGGAATCATGTAAATGCAAGTATGTTGTTAAGACCTAGAAATGTACCCAAGTGCGTGATTTTGTGTCCATAATTCCTTTTAGTTTCCCTTTTAGTTGAAACTATCAATGTCACCTTCATTTCTTTACTTCAACTACTCTTCGATTATATTTCTCACGAAAACCTTTCAAAGGTGGCACACGCTTGAATGAGAACATGAATTTCATATTACGGTTTGTTTAAAGAATTGAATCTAAGTTAGGGGCATATGTGCACTGTTTCTTGACTCATTACTTAAAAACATAATTTAATCCCCTCTTCACTTGTCAAATCAACTTATAGGAGAAACACCCACTTGACATTAGTAAGACATAAAAATCAAAAGGTTGTTTGTGTAAAAGGAGGAGATCAATTGGATGAAAAGCTAACCCAACCCTATAGTTCACCAACAATCTACATGAATTGTGAAAAACTCAACTTTGATTTGTTGAGTATGTCAAGAAAACTTCCTAAAACGTAGGAACGTGATTTATTTTGATGAACATCTCAATGTACCCATTCAATCGTCATTGAAATATATCGGTGAACATTGAAACACTATAAAAAAAAGGCATGTGATTTATTTGATCAATGATTCACTTGTACTAATATCATCGCCATCGCAATTTATCAAGTCTATAAGGAACATTTCCTACAAAACAAGGGCATGTGATTTCTTTTATCTACTCATTATACTATCTGCGCATTAGACTCAAATCCATGCTTTACAATTTATTGCACCTATAACTTACCATGCATGAGCTTAGTTTTTAAAACTATATAGTACACTTAAAATTCTAGAAGAATTAAATGTGACGTGACACCTTCACGTCTTCCTTAGACAACCCAGGCATGTCAAACATAATTTTCACTTTACTCTTGCTCTCCATCATATCCCATGGGGTTCAAACCCTCAACGTAACATCTCTTGTAAGCCACGCCAACATGAACATGGAGCCCTCGAACAACTTGTCCATGGTGTCTAACATCTGCCTCATGGTTCTCATGGGGGATAACATGTTCGCAAGGCCTGAAAAAACTAGATTTTTATGATTTTAATTTAGCTTCGTGCATTAAGACACATTCAATGTGAGAGGAAGGACGCAAAAGAAGACATAAAAATCTTGGAGGTTTTACAGAAAGGGGAAATGTCTGTTGTTGATCTTTTTACAGTTATTTCTCTTCGATTTGTAAGTCTACGACGTGCTCCTTTCTCTCTCCTCTCACCAATGGTTTCCTATGCCCAAATTTAGGAAAAGAAAGCTTACTCATAGTTGAAAAATATGCAATTTTGATAGAAAAATTCCTATTATGGAAGATAGAGTATGATAAGGGATTGGGATTGGAGTTGTAGACATACGATTCACCATTTCTATAGATTGGATTTATCCACGTCAAATCAGAGGAAAATTGAAAAATTCAGACATTGAAACAAAAATCAAAACTCAAAGAAAAATTAAAAACTCGATGTAAAAATTTATGAATTACATAACAAAGAAACAATCAACATGAATAAAGGAAGGCTATAATGGATCATTTAAAGGACAATAACAGAAGGCATATTATTTCTTTCTCTTCACCCAACCTATCTCGCCAACTGCTCTTGTGACATAACTATATGTTATGTAAAATCACAACATGACACACATATTATTGCAAGGTCCCCTAAGTTGTTCACTTCCCAATGCCTCTGCCAGATACCTAAATCCTCTTAAATTTTACATTATTTTTCCTCTGGACATTTTGTTTGGTGCAAAAAAAAAACTGAGCGATTCAAATTTATCCGTAATCGACGTCCTCCTCTCCCACTTCATCTCACTTGTCTGTCTCTCTAACATTCGTCAAAACTCCCGCCCCCTTGCTCTAACCCACCTGTGAAGCACCTGCGATGTAATTAAATCCTTAAGAATCTACCCAAAAACACATATTTTCTACCTTATCCGTACATATAAATGGATTTAATCAAATCAATATTCATATTTGTAACTAACATTTAACTATTCAAAAAAATTCCAAATAGTTTTCTACAGTTGAATTATTTGCGCATTTAGATGCGTGTGCATGACTGAAAGCACATCTAATTGTTTCCTAGTTTGGGACCAAAACAACCAATCTAAAAGTACATCCGATCGTATTTCATTTTTAGGGACAAAGGTGTTAGGAATTAGTCCTAACATGGGTGCTCCATGTATAAAAATAATATATAGGGAGCATATATAAATAATGTAAGTGAGTTGTGAAAATAACTCACGTAGGATTTGGGAGAGTGTTTTTAGGAAGGTTGCGGGAAAATAGGTTGTGAGAGATTTAGGGAATAAAGGTGGTTGAACCACCCACCTAGTTTTAGTGAGGATTTGTTATAGGAGTGTTCTTATATATTTGTAACATTTGTAATAGTTAAGATGAATGAATATTTTATTGAGTGTATGCTCTTTCTCTAGATATGGGATAAAACCGCCATTTGGTATCATATCGGGTTTCTATGAGGCCTCTCTGAATTTCACTCCACTCATGCTTCGTTTGTCAAGTTGATTAAGGAAATGGGTTAGTAGATCCCACAGACCTTTGTGACCCCATTCCCTTCTTCCATGCCCATTCATTTGTTGTGAAGTCAAGCGGTGCAAACAAAGGACTAGCGGATACCACGGACCTCACGTGAAATTTGGAGTTTGTAGTGTCCACCCTTCTTGCATACTTGTCATCGGTACTAGCGGATACCACGGACCTCGTAGCGAACCTCGTTGACATTCATCATTCATGTGGATCTCCTTCCTCTTCCACTCTTTTTACTCTTTCCACAATATTTCATCCATTTTTCATTGTCTTCATGCTTAAATTTAAATACCTATTTAGCTAAGTATTTTTGTTTTAAATCATTCGTTATTTTCTTTGTTTGTGCGAGCTTGCAAATAAGCATTCGAGCATTTCAGCAAGCAAATTTTCCTATTTTTTCAGATTTGGATTGATGACTTTTTTACCAAATCTAATTAAGTATTGGATTGTATCAAGATGCAATTTGTTCTATGTTTGGGCTGATTGACTAGCATTCATAATTGCGGTCTTGAGATCTTCAATACAAATGAAAGATTTATTAATATGATCAATCACCAATAGTTGCTACAAAAAGAGGATATAGATAAATTATCGAAAGCACATTCGGTGTCTAACGTTCGTGCATAATTCAAGCGAGGAGATTGTTCGACATCATTTCCATATTTACATGACTCTTGTTTCTTGTAACTCTACCCATGATATTGGAATTGGCATTCAACATGATCGCATTAATAGCTTTCTCAAAATTTCCTTCTAATGTAAACATATCTGCATGAACTATGTCTCTGTGGGGTTCTATGGAATCGGATGTTGTTCCATGGTTTTATACTTCCTTGCAATAAAATCTTATTGTCTCGAATATTTTAAGATCATAATATTGAATCCTTCCATAAAATTTTGGAATATAATCTTAGAGATGATTTGTAGCTATGACGTGGAAAGCCTCTCACCTATTATTTTCATCGATGTTCTACGTTTTTATTTATAATACCATAGTGTAGGATCTCATGCAATATGTAATTCATACACGAGATCGACAGATTTGACTCAAGGTGATTTAAGTCCCCTATTTGTAGCAGATAGAAGATATGGTTTTATTCTCACATGGTTGATCTATATGTTGTCTCCAAATCACAACACCCTATAGTTTGCACAAGTGTGTGTGTTTGAACTCACGATACTATCTCCAAGTTGTTGTACTTGCTACTTGAGATGGACCTCCAAAGAAAGCTGGTTCTTGCTCCTACACTACCTTCCACAATCTACTCTAATGCGAGACATAACTATCTTTTCCTAATCTAACTTTCTAAGGGACCAGAAGACAAAGTGCATAAAAACAAAGCCTACACTAAAGCGGTGATACACAATAAAAGGAGGGTGTGAGAATAGTATCCAATGTGTGAAAAATAGAAGCAATGTACATACTAGAAGCGGTGATAATAGTTCTCCACAACCTAACAACTACATTCACAACAATATTTCATACACACAATGATAATAAATCCTGCAACATCATAAACACAATATATTTGCAATAATTTTTAGAGGGAAAGAAGAATGCAAACAAACACAACATGGGAAGATACATCCACAAACTTGCATCTATTGCTTCATGGATATGCACAATTCAATCTATTACAAGATAAGGGCCTGGATCACCATGCAAGGAGTCCACTATAAGGGCATGTAACACATTGGCTTCACAAAATAATTTTTACAGAGTTTTGCTACTCAAAAATATCTCCCTTTACAATGAGCCCAACACTCCAATTTATAGATTTTTGAGAGGAGAGAGAGAGAGGGAAAAATGAAAATCCAAAAATATTTCCTTCAACCACTTGCAAAATGGAGTTAAATGATATTCTATTACTTGCAAAAGGCTTCCCATACTGTCCCATAACTTGCAGCAGTGAGATAAATGTTAGCCCATGTTTGATTGAATGCATCTCAACTACCAAATAAAACCACCGTTATGAACTAGGCACGTTTTATGAAAATCACAATCGATTTCTTATAAAATTTTAAATTTCTTGACTACTTTGCATCATAATTGGAAACACGATTCCAACGGTACCAATTTTGTGCATTTTCATTGAGAAATACGAAAATTATGGCCTTCTGAGTGTGGGCAGCTAGTTTGGGTCTGCCAGACATTTCTTTAATTTAATGGGACTGGGCATTTAATTTACAAGAGAATGTCCAAATCCATTATGAAGACTTCAAGCATAACTTTATTCCTAAACAACTTCTTATTTAATCTTATTTCTCATTATTCTTACATGGTTAATATAGACTCTTATGGGCATTGTTTTAGAACAATTGTAATTTAAATAACAAATAATTTACACTTAGGGATTTAAGACTACAAGTAGTACTACCTCATACAAGACATCTCATTTCTTTGCTCTTAGACACACAAGTATTAAGTGTATATTTTAAGAGACATATCCTAAACAGTCTTATGCATTACAAAAGCCTCATAAGGACATATTTCAATTGTTGGGTAAATACACAAGTAATTTGAGACGTAGTCTTCACTCACAAAATTTAGATCTCACAAGAGATCAATCGTAGGTACAACCACCAACTATTTTGCAAATCTTTGGCCACCCACTAAGGTACCAATGGAAATTATGCACAAGGGGGATAATTTTAGTTTTGTGGAAATTACGCCCCAGTATAATTGATGAGATGAAAATCTACCTAGTATTGTGGGTATTAAGGAAATAAACCAATAATTAATCTAACAAAGGATTAGTTTTATTTCTTTATAACATAGGTACAACTTTACATCCAATTCAACAATATAAAATACAACCCGATTGGTATTCCCTTTTAAAGTAAACAAACAACAATTCTTCGACCAATAATATTTATCATTATTCTATGGTAATACATGTATTGAAAGATGAATATAACTTTACAATGACAACTCACTAATTACAACATATCACATCCATAAAATTCCTCTTGTTTGAAGTACCTACAACCAACGTTGTGTTAGTCATATGATTGAGTATGGAAATCCCCTACACTCAAGCATGTTTAAGTTCTGCGCATCCATCATTTCAAACAATCGAACATAAAATAGAGAGATATAGAGATAAGGAGAGAGAGACAATAGAGTAAGAGAAAGAAGAAGTAAATCTAGGATTCATTTTATTTTCAAATCACTTGTAACATCCCGTGTCCAATTTTCATTTCATTTCAACTCATTTACATTTTGACCCATTTGTATTTTCAAAACCCAATCAATATTTTCATAGTCATCTCTAGAGAAAGGGGAAGAGAGAAATTCTAGATTTCATTTTCCTTTCTATTCATCATATCACAATCACATACATTATCAAATTTTCATTTCATTTTCAATCCATGAACATTTATAACCCATTTACATTTTGGAACCACCAAACTATCGGAGTTACCTATAGAAAGAGAAAAGGGGAGAGAGAGAAACATCATAATTTCCTAAAAAGCATTCGTACAATAATTTTATCAATTCATACTCTATAAAGTGTGGAAATGATACATACAAAGTTCCACGCTTAATTAAGAGTCAACAAAGCCCTTAAAAGGTGTGTTTAGCTAAAGTTGTAATTTTGGTGCAAGTTGGCGAAATATCTTAAGTTCTCAAAATTTGGGCCTTTAAACACAAATTTTGATGATTCATGTGTCCTCTCCCATATATATAGAATTCATCGTGTTCGACAAAATTTTATTACGAAGAGCTGAACTCAATTTACAAGGGCAACTCGGGGCCAATTATCATAATTATGATAGCACCTCTTGTCACTCAAATACCAATGGGCCCCAAAACCCACTCACAAAATTAGTCTCCAAAGACATTTCATTGAAATGCGAGATGGGTTACGATTATTTTTCCGGCGAGTCTAGGGATATGTGGAAGTGGTTTTCATTTTCGCTCGAACTAAGCAATAACCGTAAGACAAAACCAAACGCATTTTATTAAAATGAACACATCACACAAGTGACTGTTAAGCTAAGTGGCTTCAAAAATTCAACTTGCAAGGATGCTAAATAAATTCAAATGACTTGGCTAAGTAACCCCATGGTGTCCCACGTTACTAGGGGTCATGATAGGAGTTTCATGTTTGTAGTATACGTGGGTGTGGCGCTCCATGCGCGTGACTTTCAAGATCAAAGTTTTTTTTTTGTTGTTGATGTTTTAAGAGTACACATTAAGGAGATATTTTGTCATTTGTTGGAATTATGCTCCCTATCATTCAACATTTAATTATTTTAAAAAAATTGAAATAATGAGGCAAAATTTTATGCAAGCGAAAAGGGGAAAACCATACATTTTTTACAAAAACATCACAATCCTCGGCATTCAATGTGACCACATCAACTCGCCACATTCACAAAGTGCAAACCACGAGACAAAGCATGATGAGCTCAATAAAACCGACAATTGGTCATGCTAAGAGTGAAGTCACATGAAGAGATATAATACTAACTTAGCATTTCCTCTGAATAACCAAACCTAACACCGAGGCATATATATGGTCCCTTCAGCTGCTCTAATGCATTATTTAGACACAACCAAGGAGGCACTAGGAAAATAGAACCCGATTTATTAGAAAATCCACCCTAGCCTTTACTTGGAAGATTGTTAAGCCTAAAAAATACAACCCTTTTGTGTTAATCCAGCGATTAACACACTCCCCGTAACTACTTTACGGTAGGTGTCCTGGAATTAACCACCGAAAAAAGCATTACTTCAAAATTTTCTAAGGCTCTTCAATAACTCTACCTTGATTATACCTGCACCCGTAGCATTCCCTAAGATGTCACCTGGTTGAGATATCTCTGGAAAGGCATTTAAGTCTCATCACGAACACCATTATCAACACCTCAAGTAATCAACGCATTTCCATGAGACTACTTCTTTTCTTTAATAAGTATTTTGTCAAATAGCTCACGTGGCCTGAGTAATCTCCCTTATTTTGCATACATGTCAAACATAACACTTGTAATCAAGACTTCTAACAAGGATCCCATTATACTAAGCCCTACTGGTTTTCCACACCCTGTTCCAACAACTCCTCTAGGCGTAGGGAAGAATGAAAAAGACAAAACTTGCAGAGAAATTCATGGGATAGCAAGAAAGGGTGTTTTCAATGACTTAAATAAAACAACTACCTAAAACAATAGATAAAGAGCAGGAGAAGTGCAATGGTAGTCATTTCTACCCATGGTTGGGGTGGGAAAGTTTATTATGCACGTAAAGACAGTTCCCAATAGTAGAACAATTGAAAAACAATATAGCCAATAATTACCAAAGAATGAAGCCCTTCCTTTTCCCAATCTCTAACTTATTCTTCATTCAATAACAAACTAGCAGCCGGAAAGCGTAGTTTCCTTGCATCTCAAAGATAAAACAACCCACTTCCTCTAAAGTTATAGACCCTAATCAATAAGTTTGTATAAAGTAAAATGAGGAGAAATATGGGATCCATATTATCCTGTGTGCAAGCTGTTGGTGCTCAAATTAGTCTCGCCCCATTTGCCATTAAAATCCCTTAGTTTGCGGCCTCTGTCATGATTTTTTATCTCCTTGTGTTGGTGCTTGAAGACTCTGTCCTCCATTTGGTCGCCATGATTAGTCCCTTCCTTAGTCGAAGATCACTTAAAGATCCAAAATTTGTTTTTCGTTTCTCTGTCCATCTAAAGGTGTCTGTAAATTGGGCGTAAAACTCAAGTTGTTCCTTTCCTTCCATTTTCCGCAGTCGTGTGTTGTTGTCCCTTCCATTTTTGTCCCAAATACCTGAGGAAACATGATTGAATGTAGCTCGGAGGATCATGTTTGAACCTTACAATATTTCCAAATTCTCTGTCCTTGAAGAAAATTTCATCTCCGGGCTCAAATGGTGGTTTCCCTGCATTTTTACGGTTTGACGGCTATGTTTCTCCCGTCAAATTTGCATCTTTGTATCGTGGCAACGTGGCCCTTTTGGTTGGATGTGGTTCGGTGGGGCACTCACGAAAGTTTGTGGATCGCTTTTAACCAAAAACCTATCCACATGGAGGAATGACGCTCGTTCGAAGGCTCACCTTTTGTTTGGCCTTGGAGTTACGCCTGGGGGACACGTGTATTCCCATATTTCTTTCCTTGGCACGCAAGATACAAGTTTATATCTTGATTTGGTGGGGAAGATCTGAAAAATTTCTTTCACCATTAATATATTATATGACTATTGGATTCGATCTCGATTTTCCAATCTTTCCTTAACACGCAAAAACCAAATTCGGCAGATGATTAGAGGAGGAAGTAGTTGGCACGTGAAGTGAAGAGTGACTTACCAGGTGAAGAATTCAATGTTAGAAATATTTGAAGAGATTTTCTTTACGAACACTGCAACTTTTTTGCAAATCTGATTAAGTCACGATCAAAGTTGTAACACGCAATGTTGCATTGAATGTTTTTGGTTTTGGGGGAAAACTCTGTTGTAAATGAAATGCTATAAATTTTATGAATTTGTCATGCAAATTGTTGGAGTGTTAGAGGTCGGGAACTAATTCCTAAGAGAAACATTTGAAAGAGCCCATCTTTTTGAGATATCATCTGAGGAGCCGATTTATTTCTTTTGTGTTAAATTTGATCATGTCAAGGTGGTTGTAAGTGTATAGCCATTGACAAGCTCTGAGATTTTTCTAGAAACTTTCCCCTATTAATGCATTTAATCAAATTTGAGTAAATCTATGTTTGATCTTGAGAAAATTCTGTTTGCTTCATTTTTGAATGTCTGCAAATAGTTTTTCTTGTTCCCATTGCAATCTTACATTGGAATCTTTGTGAATCACACAAGATCTTATCCTTGTGACAGCTTTGGTGGCATTTGTAATTTCATTTATTAGAAGACCTTTCACTTGATAGTGAAATAAACAAATTTAAAATCACTTTACTCCTAGCATGATGATAAGATTGTTTGTTAGCCTTTGAGGATATCTTAGTCGTGATAAAACAGATTGAAAATGTTCAATTATTTTTTCAATTTGAGCTTTCATTTTGGATTCTTAAAGTTTGTGTGAAAACGTGTTGATCTAGGTCTCCACCGAAAGCACACGTTCGTTAAAGGAACATTATCGCTGTTCGAAGCATTCTATTGATCAAGCCTTCCATTTTTGTAAAAGTTCTCAAAGATATGGCGAATCAAAGTCCATTCTACCTCACCTCCCGCCAAAATTCTCTATCCACATCCGAGTGACAAAGAGCAAGTAGCATTTCTTCCCGGCTACAAAACGACACACAACATGGTCTGCTTGTCTCTAAGCTTCCTATCAAAATTGTGATGTTGCTCACTTCTAAGGGAGAATCAATTTGGGTACCAACACCATTTCTAGCGTCGTTGCCGGGGACATTGTGATTGCAGTTCATATTCAGACCATGGTAAACATTTCTTATATGCTCTAAGTGCTAGTACATTGTTTCAACATCATCATGTGCTCAGGGTTGTAAGAAGTATTCAAAGTTACAAGTGTTGTGTGCAATATTTTTAGTTTCTACAATTATTGCACTAAGTTTCATTGATAAATTTGGGTAAAGGAAGGTCAGATCGTTCCATTTCTAATTTCTAGAGTTGACATACATTTAACAGATCATTTTTTAGTACATCCGCACAACTAAGGTTGAAATCCTTAGTGGCAACTTTGTGTTAATCTGAGTTTTTGATAAATACCGTTGTCTTAACCTCTTTCAAGTAAGATTTGTTACTAATCTTTGCAAAACTGAAAGGAAGAAGATCATTCTTCACTAGGGATCCTACTAGGACATTATTTCCGAGCTAGGAAAAACAAAGTTAGAAGAAAGAAAAGCCTGGAGAGTTGTTGGAGATCAACGAATCAAGAAAAGAGATCTCCATTGATGAAAGTGGTCACTTATCATTGAAGATTGTCATTCAAGTGCTTCAATCGTAGTATTTTTATGGAATTAAATTCTCCATCTGGAGAGGGGCCTTCATTTGAATTTGAAAATTTTACTTCTCATTCTTCCCCTGTATTTTCCAAAGTTGATAGGGATTTCCAAAAAACAAAGCCTTTAGGGGATATCTATTTTGGAAGTTATACTCCGGGTTTCAAATACCCCTTGTCCCTTATCAATTTGATTCTTCTCCAAGGTCACTCCTCAAAACAACATGGCCCATCCCCCACCTAGACCTCCATTTGTTGTAAATACCTTTGGTCCTATAAATTTTAGAGGGATGGTTGGTTATCCAAATGTAGTTCCCCAAGATGTAAGAAATAGATTACCTAAGTTCCAATGAAATAATGCTATAACCGGTGATCGAGACTTAAAGCTTTTTATCAACATGATGGAAGACTTTGAGATTGAATTTGAAGATGTATATATCATATTGTTTATCCATACTTTGGAAGAAGATGCAAGAGTATGGTATAAATATTTCCCGATAATTCCATTGATTCTTGGACCGAAATTAATAATGCATTTAGATCTGCAGTATGGTGACAAGACAGACTCTATGTTTCTTTTGTCAAAATTTGAGAATATTAAAAATAATCATAATGAATCGGTGCATGACTTCAACACTTAATTTAATAAGACATTGAGGAGATTTCCCGTAAGTTTGAGGCCATGTGATGAATCTTGTCTTATTAAGTATTTAGATGCATTTGATAAGAAAGATGCTTAATACTTAAGGGACAAAAACCTTACCAAATTAAGGCGAGGTCTTTACCATGGCTCTGCAAATTGAGAATAACATTAAAGCAATTAAAAACCTCATAAGAGAGAAGGTGTGAAACTGGTTAACCCGGAAAGACCTCAAGCAAGTAAGGTTGCTGATTTGGAGGAAGTTGTGATAACTTTGGCATGAGCTATCAAAGAAATTTCATACAAATTAACTTGGGCAGAGAAAGGAATTGGGCAGAGTTCACAAGGCCAAAGCATAAGCAACAAGGCCAAGACAGATTTGTCAATCATTCTAAAAATGAGCAGAGATCGATGATGACAGAGACAATGGACCCATCGATTTGCAAATAGACATCGCCAAGCCAAGGAAAACAGAATGGTACCCGATCCTTTGGCTGCCGAGTTAGTGTTAGTGAAGAAACAAATGTAATTGATTGGTGTGACAAATGTTTCATGCCCCATGCTCCATGTGAAGTAGATCAACAAGTAGAAGAGGAAGTTGATGATGATAACACTGATGATGATGCATGCATGATGGAGTGCTCTATAAGCTCACAACAAGGAGCAACTTCAACTAAGGTAATAAGTGCTAGAACTGCTACTGATTTTTGGGATTGCATTCACTGAGTACCTCTTCTTCCTCCCTATCATACTTTAGAAATAGATATTGTACAAGCTTTTGAATTGCCCAATAATAACTTTGAATATTTAAGAGCTTTAATGATAAAGAAGTATGATGGAGGAATCCCATTTGAGGATAGGAATTTATTGATGAATGTTGTTGCTCAAGAAAAGGATTATAATACTAGGAGTAGAGTTGTCAAAGGAGCAGGGCCTCAAGCCAAACCTAAAACTCCATTGCTTACTAGTATTCCTAAAGAGGTTCCTAAGAAAGATACACCTTCCAAAGGCCTTGTTGTCCCAAACAAGATTCATACTTCTCCTCATGCCCAAACTTTCAAAAATCTCGTGCTATCTGATGAGTCTGTCAATCTCCCTTCCAATGCTACCTTGCCAAAGTGTGTTCCATATGAAATTGCCCAAGTTTTGAGTCAAATCAAAGTTAGTGTTCCAATTATTGAGCTGCTTAGGATTCCTGAGCACAAGAAGAGGGTATTTGAGTACTTGGGATTGAAAGAAGAGAGGAGTACCCCAAGTAGAAATGTAAACATTATGGAGACTCCTCAAATCATTGAAGAGCTAGAAACACCACCAACATTGGAAGAACTAGTTGAACCACCGAGGTTTATTTGAAAACATCCTTGGTAGAGTCTCACTAAATGTAGATCCATTTTTCACCACTCGATCATTAAGGACATGTTGTTACACAACCGTATGTTTTATTTGGGAGCATCATGCAATGTTATGCCTCTAGAACTCATGAATGAACTGAATATCAAAATAACGACAAAAGATATGGGAAGTATACTTGCCATGGATTCTAGAGAGGTACCACTTTGGTGGGATGTGTCAAAGGTTTGGTGGTACAACTTGCAGCTTATCCATGTAGGAACTTCAAACTTGATGTTGTTATTGTTGATTGCCCACCCAAATGGGGTATGGTGTTGTCTAGAAAATGGGCTGCAAGTGTTGGTGGGAGTTTTCAAATGGATATGTCATATGCCATCATCCCAATTGAGGGCGGTGTTGTCAAGTTGTATGGAGAAAAGAAGATGTTGCACCTCATTGAAGATCCCTTCAATGCATCTTATGAAGTGTTGTACACAAGTGTTGATGCTAATAACTTTATTGATTTGTTGATGGGAAAGAAAACAAAATGGATCAATGTAAGAGTCTTGAACACTTAGGCTCTCCATGGACTTTTTGTTTGATGGAGCTTGCTCCAAATTTGGAAACAATGTTGGTGTAGTTATGATTTCTCCAAGCTTGAAAGAGTTTATTTTTTCTTTCAAACTTAACTTTGAGTGTACTAACAACATTGCTGAGTATGAAGCATTGTTGTTAGGTTTGAGAATTGCTTGGAAATACTAAGTTAAAGACATCATTGTTAAGGGAGATTCAAAACTAATTGTTAAACAAATTAGAAAATTGTATGCTACTAAAAATTAGAGAATGAAACAGACAAACATGCAATCGGGACTTGATTGAGATGTTTGATTCATTTAACATCGTGCATCATGATAGAAATTTCAATGTTATGGTAGACAAGCTTGCATGATTGAGATCTCGGTTTGATCATTGTGTAATGTCCCCATATTGTGAATATGATGTTGAAGTAATAACAAGGCCATCTGTCCTCGACTACATTAACCATTGGCAAATTTTTGATGATGATGCTTAGGTCAAAATATTTTTGTAGAACAAATGGGAATTTGTTGATCATTGTATTGATTGTGAGCCAATGGTAGTGTGTGCGAGAGGGTAAAGAAACTTTGTTTGGCACGAGACATCATCCAACTAAAAACTAATACCATTCCTGAGAGGACGGGTTGCTCGTGAATCAAACTTCGATAATGCTGATTACATTATTAACAGGGCATATAGTAGCCTCAAGGGATGTTGAGGAGCATGACTTTGGGACAAAAGAGAAACCAAGGAAGATATGGTTGGGAAGCAATCTGAACAAGGAGGAAAAACAGTCCTATGTCTAATTGTTGAAGAAATATCAGGACTACTTGGCTTGGTCTTATTCTGAGTTGAAGGCATACAAAGAGGATTTGTTTCAACATGAAATTCCTTTAGAATCTAATGCAAAGTCATTTAGGAAGAAACAAAGGCCGATTAATCCACTCCTATGTCTTAAAATGCAAGAAGAACTGAAAAAACTGAGGGATGGAGGGATTATTCAACTAGCAAGGTATTCTTCTTGGGTTACAAACTTAGTGCTAGTTAGAAAAAAGAATGGTGATATCAGGTTATGCGTGGATTTTAGAAATATGAATAGAGCATCAATGAAGGATAATTATCCTTTACCAAACAAGGAAAAAATGATGCAATTAGTGACTGGTTCTCGAGCCGCTTTCTACATTGGATGGTTTTTCTAGATATAATCGTGTGGTTGTACAAGAATAAAAAAGAATTAAGAGCCTTTACCACTCCTTGGGGAACTTATGTCTATGTTAGAATGCCCTTTGGTTTGATGAATGTTGGAGCAACCTTTCAAAGAGCAATGGATGTTGCTTTTGCTAGTTACATTAATGATTTTATTGTTGTTTACCAAGATGATGTGACTGCATTTTCTAGAAAGAGGAGTGATCACTTGTAACACTTGGAAAAAATGTTGATAAGATGCGAGAGTATGGCATTTCACTCGATCCAAAGAAGTGTCATTTCGAGTGCAAAAGCAAAGTTGTTTGGTCACATTGTATCAAAGGATGGTGTCATGATTGACCGAGAGGGTAGAAACCATCAGGTCTCAATTCCAAGAACCAAGAAGGGAATTCAGTCCTTCTTTGGGTAAATAAACTTTATCGAAGATTCATATCAAACTTTCTTTGAGTTGACCATTCCAATTACTTGCATGCTAAAAAGGACCAAGTTATCAAATGGGAAGAGGTTGTCATTCAGATTTCACCGGGATCAAGGAATCATTAAAGCATGCCCTTGTTTTAGCAAGTCCAGATTATAAGAATTCTTTTCAAATGTTTTCTTTTGCTTCGAAAACACTATTGCATGTCTTGTTGCGTAAGGATGATGAATGGGTTGAGAGGCCAATTGCCTTTTCAAGTAAGGTATTATAAGGGGGTGAGTTGAAGTACACCATTATGGAGAAGCAAACATTTGTCTTAGTAAAAGCAACAAAGGATTTTAGACCTTATAGTTTGAGCTCTAAAGTTGTTGCTTATGTTCCCACACCATGGTGAAAGATGTCTTATCGAAATGGAGGTCTCAAGCAAAAGATGCATGCAAATGGGCGAACAAGTTGCAAGAGTATGACATGGATATCCAAACCATGAAATTGGTGAGAGGTTTGGGCTTATCCAAACTTATGGTTGAGAGCAACCCGTAAACTATTGAGGTGAATGAAGTAGAAAAAGGAAGGGTGGATGTCCTTGAAATGTTGGTGAGTTCTCAATGGTACAAAGATATAACGTTTTATCTCGGACATCTATATTGCTCGAGTATTTGATTAAAAAATAGAAAAGAGCTCTTAAGTTGGCTTCCCGTAAATATGTTGTTACTGATTTTGGGTTAGCTTGGAAGAACCCCGAGGGAGTTCTCTTAAGATGAATTATCAAGATGAAGCCCCCAAGATAATTTTTGATCTCCATGGAGGAGTTTGTGGGGGGCATTTTGCTGGAAAAGTCACAACACACAAAATCCTGAGGGCTGATTATTGGTGGCCAACTATTTTCAAGGATACAACTTTGTTGGTTAGAAGATGTGAGAGTTGCTAGCATTTTTCTGGAAGATTGAAAGCTTCAAGCTCCCTTCCTTTGCGAACAGTATCAATTGAAGCCCCACTCAAGCAATGGGAATGGATTTCATTGGTGAGATTTCAGACCCTTCAAGTGTTGGCCATAAGTGGATTCTTGTAGCCACTGATTACTTCACTAAGTGGGTGGAGACAATCCCCACTAAGAGAGCAACACACCAAATTGTCATGGACTTCATGCTAAACCATATCATCTGCGCAGGTTTGGAGTGCTAGTTAAAATTGTTGTTGATAATGCCATGAGCTTCAAAGTTAAACCTTTGGTGGCAATGTGTAAAGAATATGGGATCAATTTCACATATGCATCCAACTATAACCCCAAGGCATATGGACAAGTAGAGTCCAACAATTAAAATCTATTAAAAAAATTTAGGAAAACGTTGGAGCTGAACAAAAGGAAATGGGGTCAACAGGTTGAAGTTTGTTGTTTGGGCTGATAGAATTATTATTAAAAGAGCTACCGGAAAAAGTCCATTTGAGTTGGTGTATGGAACTCAAGCTCATTGCCCCCGCATATGCAATTTTCCTCATATTAGTTCATTCAACAACTGAAATATCAAGAAGTTAGTCCATATGATGCTCACATTAACCAGATTGTTGAACTTGATGAAGAAAGGAGGGCATCTCACCAAAGACACGTGAAGTTCGAGAGAAAAATTGAAGAAATTATTTGACAAGAAGGTGACCCCCAGCTTTCAAAGATTGGAGATCTTGTGTTGTTATGGGATAACATGCATGAAGATAAGGGAAAACATGGTAAATTTGATGCATTATGGATAGGCCTTTACTCCATTGACATTCAAATTGGTGAACATGCCTTCTTTTTGAAAGACTTGGATGGAAAATTTCTCAAATTACTGTTAATGGCAGTGCAATTGAAATATTTCTTGGATTGATTCCTCAAAATCAAGGTGAGCATCATTTATAAAGTGTATAGTTTGTTGGTTGCTTTCTATTTTTGTGTTTTATTCATTTTGGTCCTTGGTGACCTAGTTTTGCTAGGTTTCTCGGTTCGTTTTTAGGAGATGTTTCTAGTTTTCTACTCTGCGATCGACTCCTTTACCCAATGGATGTTTTTGGTTCTTGTGGCACTCATAGGAGTGCCCATCCCCGAGTCGGAGCTGATGTTGGTGCTCAAATTAGTCTCGCCCGTTTTCCATTAAAATCCCTCAGTTTGCGGCCTCTGTCACGTTTTTTATCTCCCCGTGTTGGTGCTTGAAGACTCTTTCTTCCATTTGGTCACCATGATTAGTCCCTTCTTTGGTCAAAGATCACTTAAAGATCTAGAATTTATTTTTGCATCTCTCGTCCACCTGAAGGTGTCTCTAATTTGAGCGTAAAACTCGGGTTGTTCCTTTCCTTCCATTTTCCGCATTGTGTATTGTTTTCCTTGCCATTTTTGTCCCAAATACCTGAGGAAACATGATTAAATGTAGCTCGGAGGATCATGTTTGAACCTTACAATATTTCCAAATTCTGTCCTTGAAGAAAATTTCATCTACTGGCTCAAATGGTGGTTTCCCTACATTTTTACGATTTGACTGTATGTTTCTCCTGTCAAATTTGAATCTCTGTTTAGTGGCAACGTGGCCCTTTTTGGTTGGATGCGGCAGGCGGGGCACTCTAAAACTTTATGGATCGTTTTAACCAAAAATCATGTCCACATGGAAGAACGACGCTCGTTTGAAGACTCGCCTTTTGGTTTGGCCTTGGAGTTGTCTTGAGGGGACACGTGGAGAATTCAGCGGCTTTGCCCAAACATAGAAAAAAAAAAAAATTATGTAGCTGGTATGGGCCATTTTGGCGGCCTTAGATGTGGTGGGTTGGCGCTAATTTGAAAATCAGCTTTATAGGGTCCCACATTAACAAACATGACAAAGGGACATGTGGAGGCTTCTAATGGCTCCGCTCTATGCTTAAACTTTTTAAAGAAAATTTCTAAAGGTCCTGGGACACATGGTGATCCCACGCTCATTCAGGGTCTCCGCTCTTGGGGACCAAGTTAAATTTATGCCATAAAGACACGTGGAGGTTTCCGTCAAGCCTTCCTTTACTTAGACTTTTCAAGCAACTTCCTAGGGGCCTTAAGACACGTGGAGGGACCACACATGTTTGGGAACCGCCCCGAGTTTTATGTTGAAGAAGCGTCGGCCAGAGGACACTTGGAGGCTTCCGCTCACTCGCCTTTTGCTTGGACTTTTCAATGGCCAAAGAAGACTGCCTCTCTCGAACCTTAGACACATGGCGCCTTTTGTTGAACCTTCAAATTTTTAATAAACTTTGTCGATGAGACATGTGTTGAGCCCACGCTTGTTTGGGGTCTCTACTTTTGGGGACCATCTCAAAATGTGGCATTGAGATGCATGGCAATTTGAAAAGTCAACGGCGGAGGTGCGGACTCACGAGGAAAATTTGAGAAATTTTCCTTTTTCCAAACAATAGGTAAAATAGCATAATTGAGCCGCGGTTCCTCTAAGACCCACATTGGGACACGTGTTAAGCCCGTTTTCAAAGGCAAAGGGGCGGAGAAAATTGAGATATTTTACAATTTTTCAAAAAGGTGTAAAAGTTAAAAGGAACCCCAGTGCCGTCTCAACTTGGATCTCCCACGTGGATGATCCAAATTTAAAAGGGAAATCAACGACAACCGTGCATCTCAGTATCGATTTTCTGCCATTTTTCTCCAAAGCTCCCGGGGATGCGAAATCTTATGTTTTTTTATAATTTATTAGATTCTCCCGCACGCTAAATGAAGAGGAGAATTAATTTGATATCTTGGTTTGGTAGGGAAGATCTAAAAACGCCTTTTACCATTAGGATGTAATCCACTATCATATTCGGTCTTATTTTCTAAAACTTTCTTTCCTTGCACGCAAGAAACTAGTTGATATCTCGATTTGGTGGGGAAGATCTAAAAATGCCTTTCACCATTAATATATGATATGACTATTAGATTCGATCTGATTTTCCAATCTTTCCTTCCTTGGCATGCAAAAACCAGATTTGACAGATTAGAGGAGGAAGTAATTGGCACGTGAAGTGAAGTGTGACTTACCAAGTGAATAATTGAATGCTAGAAATATTTGAAGAGATTATCCCTCTTCAAACCTGACAACTTTTTTGCAAATCTGATTCTCGGGAGTCACGATCAAAATCGCAACGCCAAGCAATGGTGCTTTGAATGTTTTTGGTTTTGGGGGCAAAACTCATTGTAAATGAAATGTTAGAAATTTTATAAATTTGTCATGCAAATGGTTGGAGTGTTAGAGGTCGGGAACTAATTCCTAAGAGAAATGTTTCACAGAGCCCATCTTTTTGAGAAATCATCGAGGAGCCGGTTTATTTCGTGTTAAATTTGATCATGTCAAGGTGGTTTCAAGTGTATAGCCATTGACAAACTCGAGATTGTTCTAGAAACTTTCCTTGCTTATGCATTTAATCAAATTTAAGTAAATGTGTTTGATCTTGAGCAAAATTGTCTCCTTCATTTCGAATGTCTGCAAACAATTTTTCTTATTCCTATTGCAATCTTACATTGAAATATTTGTGAATCACACAAGATCTTATCCTTTTGATAGTTTGGTGGTATTTGTAATTTCATTTATGAGAAGAGTTTTCATTTGATGGTGAAATAAACAAATTTAAAATCACTTCACTCCTAGCATGATGATAAGATTGTTTGTTAGCCTTTGAGGGTATCTTAGTTGTGATAAAACGGTTGATAATGTTCAATTCATTTTTTCAACTGAGCTTTCATTTTCGATTCTTAAAATTTGTGTAAAAACGTGTTGATCTAGGTCTCCATTGAAAGCACACGTTCGTTAAAGGAACATTATCGCTGTTTTGAAGCATTCTATTGATCAAGCCTTCCATTTTTGTAAAATTTCTAGAAGATCCGCGAATCAAAATCCATTATGCCTCACCTCCCGCCAAATTTCATTTAAAAATAACCAATCCTACCTATACTACCCTTGTTTGTCTTGTGTGTGTGTACAAATGCTTAATTTCTATTACCAAAACATGTAGAAGCAATCAAATTTTCATTGTCTTTAGTAGCCTAAACCTTGCTTGGGAAACATCTCCATTATCTAGGGTGACAACTCGTAAGAGTTAGATTTTTGTTGATTGATCATATTTTCTTTAAGGTCTTCTTAAAAACTTTGTAAAGAAGGACATTTCCATCTCATCCACAAACTGCAGCTACAAAGGGTCCTCTCACCTGGTTGAAAGGCACAACCATTAAGTAGTGAGAATAGATCAAATCCTCTTAAGGGTGCTACCCATTTCTCCACATTTGAGTGATAAAGAGCAAGCCGCATTTCTTCTCCAGCTTTCTGAAAACGACACACAACATCATGCTCGTGTCTCTAAGCTTCTTGTCAAAACCGTGATGTTGTTTAACTTCTAAGGGAGAATCAATTTGGTTACCAACACAAGGCTAAATCAACCCATGATAGAACTCATCTTAGGACAGCTAATGGTGAGAACCCCATAGCACAATTTTTCCTACCGTGTTTCGTTTATTGAATTATAGGAGTACATATCTCTACTCTTGCTACAACTATCCAAATTCTGCAAAATCCAAACGTAAACATGGGTTCCTCATGACTAACATCTTTGGACCTCAAATAAAGTGCTTGTATTATTCTACAAATAAATGACAATCCTGAAGGGCCATCTAGATGTGTCATTCTCCATGTTTTTCAAGGCTGCAAAAGCTAGAAAAAGTTTCTTGGGAGTTAATAGCATGACTTGAGGGGAGAGGGTGTTGATCTGTTATAGTGGAGTACAACTTTACACTTGTCGCTTAGATTGCATTGAAAGTGGGACACTACAACACACACACACTCTTTGGGCAATTATATCAAAGCTATTGAGTGTATAGAACAAGACTCAACATCCTTGACTTTTAGACTTTGCAAACTCCAACAACAATCCGAAACCACTTCTAGTTGTGTCTCAATTATAAGGGTTGAAGTTATTCCCCGGCCGAGATTCCTCATCGCAACCTTTATTTCATTAATGTTGAACTAGATAACACCCATGTTGGGTCCGATGTGGATTTATCGACAAGTACCAATTACATCTTATGAAATGCATGTGCACGACCAAGTTGTTACTCTTCTCTTTGCAACTATACCACACCCTACACGCATGCACTCTCCCATTGCAACAACATAGACGAGCATATAAATTAAGATTGCACAATAACTTTTTGATTCTCGGGGCGTCAACGATAATCCGAAAGCATATCCAATGGTGTCTCGATGGGGTCAAAGTTGTTAAAACAAACCCTAGCCATAAGGAACGGTGAAACATAACCATTTGAAGGTCACCTATACAATAACATTTTTATTCATCCCCACTATTGTGCCCACAACTTTTTGAGCACTCTCTACTAGACAAATAACTTCCTTTATGAACCTCCATGTTTCCATGCTTGATATGGTTGATAACCTCCACCTTTTTGAGGAAATTCATGTCTCCTTCCATAGAGCAATATTTATTTCACTACAAGGCAATCAACTAGCCAACCATAAGGGTTCTCTAGCTTAAATTCCACATCATAGCCTTGAATTTGTTAATTTTTGTCCAAATGACTTCGTGTTAGGCCTCACAATGATGTTTATCAAGTTCCAATTTCACTTTACAATATACATGTGCGAAATCAATAGTTTTCTCCTCTCCCTATTGTCATTTCACACATAGTCGTAAATCAAAAAATGTTTATACCCCTCAACATTATCGATAGCCAAGTAACAAATTTTCAAAATCACAAGGTTTTTATGTTCAATATGGTTGATTGCAACTCATTAAGGAAATTCAAGTTTCCTTTTACAACATAGTTTTTAATTCACTTCACCACAATTAGTTGGTCGACCGGAGTATTTCCCCCTAACAAATTTCCCGTCACAACATTGATTTCATTAATATTGAACTATGATGTTTATCAAGTTACAATTCCACTTTACAATCTACATGTACGTGATAAATAGTTTCCTCCTCTCCCTATTTTCATTTCACACATAATCGTAAATAAAAAAATGTTTATATCCCTTCAAGTTATCACTAGCCAAGCAACAACCTTTCAAAATGACAAGGTTTTTGTGTTCAATATGGTTGATTACAACTTATTAAGGAAATTCAAGTTTCCTTTTACAACATAGTTTTTAATTCACTTTGCCACAATTAGTTGGTCGACTGCAGCATTTCCCCTAGACAAAATTCCCCACACACAAGATTGATTTTATTAATGTTGAACTAGATGGAACCCACATTTACCCTCACGAGACTTAACATGTCCCAATTACACCTTATGAAACGCCTATGCACAACCGAGTGGTTTCTCCTCTCCCTACAATAGTACCACACCTCACATGCACAAATCATGCTAGATACAAATTTCCAACATTTTGCTTAGGTGAGCACAATAATTTGAAAATCTCTAATTTTTCCATAATCCGCGTCTTTCTCCCACTCGATCAAACATACACACATTACACCACAAACATAAACAATATTACTTCTAAATTCATATTTTTCTAAATAAAATTCTATAAACAATATAAATCTTAATTCAAAATTTTATGTCAAGAATATAATCACATTTGCTATTTTAAAAATTGTAAATATAATATTAAAAACCAAATCACATATTATTCATATGAAAATAACTTTGTATATGATGTATTAATACATTAAAAACAATGATACACACACTTAACATAAAAATGAATTAAAATACATATATTTATTTACAAATTAAAATATATACAAAAAAATTAATATTATAGTTATATACTTCATATATAACATGAATATTTATTAAATAATAAGTAAATATTCATGCATCCAAATATTTTTATATAAATTAAATATACAAATATGATATATTAATATAATATATTACCTATTATATTTTATATTAATTTTTTTATTTAATAGCATATTTAATGTTAACAAACATATTTTACATTATCATTTAAATTAAATATAAACACCATTAATAATCTATATACAAATATCACATAAAAATATATATTTAAAATTAATCTTACAAATATGCCAACATACAAATATTTATTAGAAATATTCACATTATTATATAATTATGTGCACATCCTTAATATCATATTTAAAGACACATTTTATAAAATCAATTATTTTAAATATAAACATGCAACAATATTTTATATACAAATTTTACATGAAAATATATTCTTAATAATTATTCTTACAAACACCCCACACATACAAATATTTATATTATTTGTGCCAAAAACTAATACAATAAATATCATATTTAATATCTCACACTTTATATAATTAATTATACTAAATAAATACAAACATCAATCATAATTATGTGCACACACTTAATATCATATTTAAAGACACATTTTATAAAATCAATTATTTTAAATATATACATACAACAATATTCTATATAAAAATATTACATGAAAATATATACTTAATAATTATTTGTACCAAAAACTAATACACTATATATCATATTTAATATCTCACACATTTTATATAATTAATTATACTAAATAAATACACACATCAATCATATATATATATATATTTGCGAAAAAATATTTATAAAAGGAAAAATGATAATTAATAGATATTAATATCACATTTTCAAAACATATTTTCAAAAATATCAAATGTTAATAATTAATATATTAAAATATTTTTAAACATTTTTTAAAAAACTCTCAACTTTATTTAATAAAAATAATTAAAACATACCCACATTAAAACAATATTCTATATACAAATATTACATGAAAATATCTACTTAATAATTGTTCTTACAAACACTCCACACATACAAATATTTAAATTATTTGTGCCAAAAACTAATACTTATATAAAAAAGAGCAAAATATTAGGTAATCAACAATATTCGTACCCTGTCCAAAATAAGGTTCACACCCTTCTTTCACCGTTAAATTAAATACCAAATCTAAGAACCGCATAAACAAAATGCCCTGCACTATAACACTCAAACTGCACTGCACTATAAATATAAAGCCTATATTATTATTTAAAACGCACATTAAACTCTGCACAAAATGCTAGTAAGTGTGGTACCTGTATATTGCTTCACCATATTCCATCTGGCGCATGTGCAGCAATTTCTCACAGAAACCTGGAATAGAACTACCGTCCTTCACCATTGTCCCCGCATGAAGGCAAGTATAATAAAAAAACCAAGATACAAGCATCGGTATTGCAGTATCATAAGCGACTTGCCGACGAAAAAACTAAGATACTCCCCTGGCTAAGCGACTTGCCGACAAAAATGTTATTGCAGTTTCACAAGGTGTGTGAATAATTTGATAAGGTTATCCCAGATATGCCAATAACCATGGAGGCAAAAATGTTATTGCAGTTTCACAAGGTGTGTGAATAATTTGATAAGGTTATCCCAGATATGCCCATAACCATGGAGGTTCCCAGAAGGGCTAGAACTAACATTGAAGCTCTCTTGGCAGCCGTATTTGTTTCTGATGTATCATAAGCGTTTCAAGCGTATACGAGGATAGCTATGGTCTTCTTCTTGTTGGATCGGTATGATACTAATTTTGGCATGTCGGTAAATCAGTGAATACAGAGCAAATGTTCCACCTGCAATTTACGAATATAGAGTTACAAAACATTGAGATATTATGTAACCAAACCTGGGTGTTAAATAAAAACATTACCATCGCGATCATCATTGACCCACAATACAATGAAAACGTACTTGATAAGGGTAGCTAAAGCGAGAGAATATATGATCAAAGACGGAAACCCAAGAATGCTCTGAAACGCCAATTGCATTACGGCTGCAATGTCAAAAACAGCAAAACCACAAAAACAATTTTCACTCGACTGATTTAACAACTTTTTCAAATACCCGAGTTTATTCCTGCAAATTCTATAACCCACACTCCTGACAGCTTGGACCCAAAATAAGGTTTGGGCCAACAAGAAAAAAGAAGAAAAAAGGTCTAGAAGGAAAACAGATTCTATTACTTGGAATAAGAGTTTATATTTATTCGGACCTGAGCATGGCCCGTTCCTGATATTCTGCTCAACTCCATCCGAGTGAGGTCCCTCTTTTGAAGCTCCCATGGGAATGAGAATGACGAGTCTCTTTGTCTGTAACAACTTTTCCTTCCTCCCCATCACCGAATCCTCTTCCTCCACAACTACCTCCTCTGTAGATGCCATCCTCTCAAAACAGCCCCTAACTAAACAAATTATAGTAAGTGTTGCACTCGCATTAATTGTAAAACCATTTGTAAAATTTGTTCAATAATGAAGAACCAAGTGCAAAAACTCTTGAATCATACAGCAATTGACATCGGAACAATATTAAAGAACTATGTAAAAATCGTTGAAACAGAGAGCAGCAGAATTCAGAAAAATGACAAATGGAAATAAAGAATGGCCATAAGAAAGAGCAAGATTAGGTAATCAATATTTGAACCCTGCTCAAAATAAGGTTCAAACCCTTCATAAAAATAATTTTAAACAACCGCCCATTCAGCGTGAAATTAAATACCAAAACCTAGAACCCAAATAAACACACATTACACTTCGGTGACTAAAAGGCAAGTGTGATAATGTTCTCCATCTTTGACTAAGTGTGATACCTGCATATTTCTTCACCAAATCTGGCACATGTGGAGTGATTCCCCATCAGTTATCTCACATAGACCTGGAATAGAACGACCGTCTTTCACCATTGTCCCTGCAGAGAGTAAGCACGTATAAGAAAATCCAAGCCCTATTTGTAAGCATAAGGAAAAGCTTCCAAATCCTGCACTGCAAAATTAGAACTTCCGTAAGCCATTAACCCTCTACAGATCATTAAAAATTCACGAATCGCAAATTAAATGTTTTCAAACGTAAATTATAAACGACTTTAAAATTACAGAGACAAAAAATCGGCCGAACTCTATCCTGCGAAGTAAATCTGGCCCGGCGAAACTGAGTAGTGAAAAAAATGAAAAAGGCCCAATCCTACCTTGATAAATTATGGAGCGTATCACAAAATTAATCCCAACCTGCAAAACATAGGCGAAAATCAGATAATATCAGAAAATCAATCCTATTCTACAAATTGAATTCTGCCGTACAAAATTAAGGCGCATATTAGAAAATCAATCATACTTATGCCCCGCAAAATCTTTAAGCTGCCCGCGTTATCTCAGACTATCTTTCCGGAATCGTGAGAATGAATCGACACAACTCCACACAACAAAAGTAAAACAAACACCATACTACAAAAATAAAACAACACAGGCATCGACACAACAACAACACAGATCATCCAGCTCAAACGGACAAAAACAACACTAAAAATCCAAACAAAAATACAAATATCAATACACGGCCATTACCATACAGGCGAAAAAAAAAAATACAGACAAAAGTGGTGAGGAATGTATGGGGAAGAGGGTTTTTTATAGACCTCGTATCAACGGCTCTTCGACGGCCGCGTATGTTATCCAGCTGTCTGGCACTTTTTGGAGAAGCTTCCGGTTTAGATAAGTATGAGATTATTAATAGGCTTAGTTACCGTTTTCTCTTAATCGTTGCAACACATCAGACATGTTTTCATAAAAGCCCACACTACTTTTAAAACGTGGATTAATTCTTCTCTATGTTAAGACGCGCTTATTAAGACTTTACGGCATAACATGTTTATTAATTCTTATTCCAATTCTTCTAACCTTTTCGTGGCCTACATATTTGATTTAAATTTGATGTTTGTTTACTCGCTAGGAATCGAACGCGGGTTATGCAATTGGATGCCAAAAGGGATCCGAAGGGGAGTATAGAGAAGAGAATTGAAGGTGGAGGGGGAAAACTATTTTTGGTATAGGAAAGGGGTGGTGATTAAAATAAATTTTGGCGTGGGAATAATGCGGGAGTAATGATGTAAGGAGTAGATAGGGCGTGAATACACGCAACGTGAAATATTCGAAAGAGAAAAAATTGTAATTGAAGAATTAGGACAAGAAGCAAGATGAGCTTTGTAATTGGTCAAAACCAAAAAATGAATATCAATATGTTAGAGAATCACTTATTAGCTTGGTAAAATTTTTAGAAGAAATAAACATTTTACATGTAAAGAAAGAGAAGAAGCTATGTATGGAAATTGGAAAACCCAAAGATGCAAACTTTGCTTTAATGCATGTGCGTAAGCTAACAAATTTTGAGATATGGGTGGAAAAGAGAAGGGGGATTTAATATAAGGTATAGGTAGAAGGGGACCGATGGAATAGACAACTTTATGTTAGAATTGCAATGTTGAAGAATTGTTGAAAGGTGCATATCCTCATTTTTATTTTATTGAGAAGAGGCCTAAGAGACATTTTAGAGTAACACACGAAGAAAAAGGAGGTGTTATATGAAGGTTTTAAAGAAGTGGACTCGGACATTTCAAAGAAATGTGAAACTTTGCCTTTTAGTGTTATCGATATCAATAGTGGTCTTTAGAAATATAAGGTCGTGAGACTTGTGGATTGTCAAGGCCCATGAAATTATAAGAGGTAGTTTGTTGCGGTTCCTTTTGGATATTGGTGGCATGGGAACGTGCAAAGTGTTAGTTGCATCCTAAGGAGGACCTATGTATTTGTCAAATTTGATGACAAAGAAAAAGTGGGAAATTCGGAGGTAAAGTGGAAATATTGTGGACTATGTCCACAATTGTGTATAATGAACCATTCACAAGTCCATATTTAACCCACAAATTAGCCAAAAACATTACTTTATGATATTTACACTTTGCAGAACTTTGTGATGCAAGTATTCGCCATCGGGACCCATTGAGTAGCATTGGTTGACGATTTATGCAATAGTATGGGAGACTGGAAGGTTCAAATATTTTAACATGTCGAGGTTAAAGCGGTAGAAAATCTCTTTTGAGAGAACAAATGTGCGTACAATGGAAACCATAACTATCTTGTTCATACATCCTTACATTTGTACTCCTTAAAAGAGTTTCCCAATTATCAATTTGGAGAATTACATTTTTAATGTTGAGTAGGACTCGGTGAAAATAAATTTGAGCTACATTTGAACCTTATTGGAGGAATACTATTTGCAACGTTATGAATGTGGGAAATCTATTACGTAGATTTTGTTCCATTTAAGTGCCCCACCTACAACAAGATGTCCTTGATAGGTGGCAATTGCCAAGAGTACTCGATGTAGTGCCCTCAAATCTAGTTGTAAATGGCTGGAAGACCTGTTGGACTTCACGTGAAGGCACGTGGTCCACTTGGAAAACGCATGAGTAACCTTTCTTTTTTTTTTTTTTGACCTGTCATTTTCCTTGCACAAGAATCCAAGAACTTTATTTGGAATCCAAGGCGCGGATCACGTGGTAATGCAGGTTAACATTGGTCATTCAGCAACAAGTGGATAGTTTCAACAAAAAAAAAAAAAAGGGAACTATGATGAACGGAGCTCTCTGGAATAGTCACCTAAAATCATTTTTTATTCATCCCTACAGACAGAAATGAATCGTACCCAATATCTCCTCGTATTTCTATCTACAAATCGATTGAAATGGGTTTATATCTGTACTAAAGCAGGTTAAATGATCTCTGAGAGGGAAGAAAATACTACTGCCGCTATTTTTGTTTCTGATGGATATGCAAATAATACGCACAGAGATGATACAGGGAGCTATGAATCGATCTTCAAGGACTATTGTCAGGAATGGTGGCCACAAGGAAGCATCATTCCTCGCTTTGGAAACAATACCTAAGAAGGATTTCTGTTGTTGGGTTTCTCTGTGTACTCTTCATTCTTCTGGCATTCTGTACAAAATGGCCTCAGGTTTTAGAGAAGTTCAGAGCCATATCTTGGACAAAAACAATAGCTGGGGATAATCTAGAGCCCACTCCATGGCACCCCTTCTCCAACAAAAAAATAATCACCAGATGGCAAGTATCCACGAGCTTCACATATTTTCTAGTGCTCCTACCTGACCTGCAGTTTGCCATTGAGGTTCATCTGCTCATACCTGATTAAGAATGATCTATTTTAAAATAAAACTCGATCCTGCCCTGCATTGTTCCAGTGGATTCACGAAGATCTTGCACAATGGAGGGTGTCTGAAATATGAGAAAACAACATCAGGGCATCCAAAGAATTTGCTTCCTTTTGGGTGGTCTTTGTGGGGGTCGACTGTATGTGGATCTCTTCTATGCATGTGTGCAAAGCAGAATGATGTTAACAATTTGAGGATTATTGCAGCTCTTGGAATGGTATCCTGGCTTGGTGCCTGATGTGGACCTAATGTTTGATATGTATGGATTTCTTAGTCATGCTGGCTATCTTGAGGGAGATCCAAACTTTATTGTCCAACACCATTTAAACATGTGGTTTTGTTTTTGGTTTGGTGCAAAATGGGGTCGTTGGGAAAGCTTGAGGATTTCGAGCAAAGGCAAAATGGAAAAATTGCGGATGTTGATGATCTGTTCGACAAAATGCTTAAGCGAGATGCTGAACCGAATCCCGCAGTTTTGAACGGCTTCGTTCCCAGGCATGGTTCACCTCCCCTCATCTTTCATAATTCTCATACTTTAGTTTTTCGTTTGCAACTTAATATAATTTTAAAATATTAGGATTATAATACAGTTAAATGTTTTTACCAACTCGTTGCAAAACAATGAAATGTCGTGTCGTAACTCACGAAGTCAAATAACTCGTTGCATTAAAACATGAACTTCCACCCTCATTCTGAGGTGATTTAGAAAACTTCCTACCCAACTAGATCACTACAATATTGTTTTATCGACTGATTTAAATTGACTTCCCAATAATAAAGTTGATCATCTCCTGGTGTAAATAGTTAATTTTTACATTTTTCGAGACTCATTAAGTACCCTTCCTAGCTCTAAAAATGAGATGTTAAGCTTCATTTATGTACCTTGTTACGTGAGGAGTCACCTTGACCTCTAGATTGACCCCGAATGAACATATGTGATCTTTTTGATGCTCTTATAGGAGCCCTATTACACTGGTTTACAAGTAGAAAGTTATTAAATCTAGAAAGTTGGCTTTCGTTTTGAACCGCCATTTGAAACCTAGATAGAGAAATGAATATCCGTCTTCGTAAACCTCTCGTGTTTCCTCTAGACAATTGCATGGAACCTTCAGTTTAGGGAAAAACACTTTTCTGGATATTTTGATGATGACATTTTGTAGGCCTCTGGTCGCAGTTTGACAAGGTCAAACTAGACCAATTAGGACCGGTGGCTTCAAAAAACTTGTCGCCGTTTGAAGACTATTTTCTAGTTCTAAATTTTGTCGACTCTGTTGAATTCTCCGTATATATGGGAACTTGTAGGAATTTTCTTGTGGCGCGTTCATCCATCGAATGTCATTTTTGGACATGGATTTCCAAGCCCTCGAACTAACTTTTGTTCAATTTACACTGGGCCAACTACGACTAATGGCCCCGGAAAACTAGCCACCAAACGCAAACCGTTCACTTTTCCCCAATTCCGTCAATTACTATGAATTCTTGGTATATCTGGGGACACGTAGAAAGTTAATCGTGGTGTGCGTTCTCATCGGAAGATAACTTTTGGAAGCGGTTTCTTAGCCTTGAGCCCGTTTTGAACGTTTTTGTAGCTAGTAAGAAAATGTAAAAATAGAAAGTCAGGGGACCTCGTCGGGTTGCCAAACCACCATGGAAACTTTGAACACATGTAAATAACTGTTTAAAACTCTATAGTGTAACTTGTTGTGTGAAATAGAACTTTTGACAAATGGTGTTTTCTCTCTCTTCCCTTCTCTTTCTCTCTCTGAGTTACAAAATGAAGTAAAATGAAATGTAATGAATACACAAATCTAAACCTTTTATTTCGATTGCAAATTGTAATTATTATCATATGTAAATGGGAAACTGAAAAATGATAATTATGTTAGATTAGGGTGGATGCCATGCCAATGAATTATCATTGATATCATGCTCACGTGGTTTTGCAGGATGAAAGAATGACGACAAAAAGGCGATGTGTAATTCATTTATTTATCTTTGTAATTTATATAGTTCATTGTTAAATGAATAAATGTATAATGTTGTCTCATGTTACAGACTATTATATTTGATAATTTGTTGCTATGTATGAGATGTTGGTTTCAAGGACATCTATGAAATGTGCATTTAATCATAGTTCAATTTGATTTATAACACACTTGGTAAAAAGTTTGATATTTATATAAGGTAAATGAATTTGAAGTAATATCTTATAGGGCATATTTAGTGTTCAATAAATGATTAATGAGTCATCTTGTGCATTCATACTTTGTAAATGTAATAAAGAGATTTAATCGAAACACTCTATCCTTGTACAATATCGGAGCATAACTTGTTTTCATGTGTGATACTCCTTACCGTAGAAGACATTGAAAAATTGTAGAGTGAACTTAAACCCTGCACTCGATGGAAATCTCCTAGTTTGAGTAAACAAGAGCCCAAGAATGGACTTATCGTCTTAGTTAGTATGTTTAGTGACATTGCCTTTAACCTGTCTGATAGGAGCGACACAGTCAAACTTCACTTGGAGTATGTAGAGCTAACTCCTCCTTCGTAGCCTAGCGGACTACCTTGTCATCCAAAGATAGATTTAAAATCAAAGTTCTTCATCGAGTGAAAACCCTGTTGGATCCAGACGACATGGATGGAGGTTGTGACTTAGTTGTTCTAGGTCTTAAACTCTTGTTAATGAACCCCTTAGCTCCACTCAGTTAAATGTGTTACCTTGGTTTCTATCAACATAACACCTTGGTCCTTTCTTGAAGGTGGTTTAGCATAAATATGTCCTCTCGCTTAAAACTCACATATAGTTGAGGGGTAGACCCTTAGATGAAGTTGGAATTAATCTAAACCTCCGTTGATTTGGATGTTAACTTAGGATTCGTGTGTAGCTTCAAGTCTTCTAACCATTTATGTCTTCAAGAGATTAGACAAACACTTCGTAACTCCTTTTTCAAGACAATGCTAGTAATAAGACCCTAATGTGACGTAGAAAATAAAGTATATAAGAGTAAAAATGAGATTTGAGGTTTGGAATAATGCCACCCTTGAAGACCTTATAACTCAATTAAACATATTCTTTTGTTTCAAAGAATATGAATTGTTCTTGGTGTGATCAACCTTCGAGAAAACAAAATACATATATAAATCAAAATGGTATTTCTCAAGTCATTGAATTGGAATAACTATGGTAGGGAAATAACTAACCCGTGATCGAGGTATGTTTTGGTAAAAAGCTATCTCGCATCTAAATCTCCATTAAAACCTAATATCGCTATATGGACACCAAGTCACATCCACTTGAGTTGTAAGAATAAAAAGGTAGACACTGAATATATGTTCGAGAAGAAGATTTTTAACATAAGAACAAGATAATTAAGTATTTTATTTGCATTCAAATTATGCCAAATAAGTATGCAAGTTATGGAAAATTTTGTAAAGAATAAGAAGCCAACTTAAAATGGTCGATCTGCAAATTAAATGTGGAATGAACTTAAAGTTTCTGTAGATGGAAAAAAAGAAAAAGTCATCCTTGCACAATAATGTTCTTAGGATGTTAATCGTAACTAAAATACAATTAAAGAAATGATGTGTTGTGGGTTTGCCATTCTTGAAGTCATTTTTCTTGTGGTTGGGTCATTACTAGTAACCATTCATTGGGAAAAGTGTGGCATCGACATGCCTATGTTGTTTTCATGTGTCTATGTGAGTCGATGACTTATGTAATTGTCGTATGCGAGTTGAGTTTCTGTCCTTGGAGCCCTTGCTTTGTGTTGTGTGTAGTGAGAAATGTAAGTCAAAAAAAAATATCCTGGTATTTTACTAGTTGTAATTGTGTGTGTAGAATGTGGGCACTACAACCGACGAGAATGATGGATCTATTACCAAAAATGGATGTTATGATGTAGGGGAAATAATTTTGGAGGTGTTAGTTAACCTTGGCAGGTATCTTGGGGCCAATGAAGGCCATCTCCTCAATGAGAATATACTCAATATGTTTGAGGGAGTCTAAAAAGATAATAGCAATTGCCCTTCAAGCAGTTGGATCTCCTTAATTGGCATGCACACAGAAGCATCTATAGTAGATGTAAAAATGTTAAAAGAAATGACCCCAACCGGTGAAAGAAATAAAAGAGGTTACTTATTTAAATAGTTTACAATTAAAATTGTCGACTTGACAACATTTATTAGATATGCTTTACATTTTCTGCATAAGACCTTGAATTATCATTTTTAATGGTGAAAATTGACACTTGTGCATAGAGTGATGAAGAACAATATCAAAAGGTTGTTTATGTTTTGGTAACAAAGGAAGGAATATTGATGTGGAGTTTGACTTAGTGTAAGGGACTTCATATGTAGTGTTACACACTTCCATGAAAGATGAACCAATAGTATTCAAAGAAACAGGGAATAATGTATGTCAAATTTTAAGTGTCCCCACATATCAAGGATATCAAAGGCCATGGGATTTCCATGATGGAGTTGGGATAGAAGCTCCCATTCATCTAGTAGAATAGAAGTTCCCACCATTCCATCATCATCTTCATATTTCTTGTAGAAAGATGAGTTGGTTGATCTTGAGACATCCGAAGGACATGCTAAGGTTGAAAATTGTTCCACTCAACCTCCTAATTACAAATGAGTAACTCCATTATGTTCCTTGACTAAATAAATGTCATGAAATGGATTATATATAAAGAGTTCACTCCAACAAAAAGTTCATAAGAACTAGATTTTGGAGTGGTAATTTGATAAAATCAGGGGGTCAAATGTACAATTCTAGGCATAGGGCATTGTTTCCATTTGTCCCTAGCATGTTGTTTGTTGTATGACCAAGAATAAATAGTTGTGATAAGTGATATAGATTTTATATTCGATGGCATGTAGAATTTATATGTTTCATTACTTTGGCCATATTTTTCAGCAACACATTACATGAAATTTTCCCTACATTCAAGGAAATAAAATAACTTCTGAAAAGAATAAGAGGTAATTTTTGTTACTCAGTAGACACTAAAAATCTACTATCTCACCCTTCGTACCTCAAACTCATTCACGATCAAAACCTGCCACTCACGACACTCCACAACACTAGGTCACCCATTTTTTCCCTTTGATTAATTAATTAAACATTCACATCATCACATCCTTAGGTTTAAATGATTAATTAATTAATTAGATCTCATCCTTACACCTCACCCTCACACCTCATCATGTGAACTCCTCCACACTCACTAGTTATGACTAGTCAAATTAGCAACCTTCCATAAATATAATATAACCACCTCTAACTTATCCCTATAACTACTTCCCACCCCTAATTAGTTAGAATAAAGTTATCTTTGGAAACCTTGTAAAAACCTCTACATTTATCCTAGCTAACCTAGTCCTAATCCAAACTCATCACTCTTAATATCTCAACCTCTCTTGAAATCCCTTCAAATCAAGATCAAAATGGCAAGAAAATCACTCCTTTTATCCCTTAACTCGAATTAGCCGAAATCACCGGTGATCTATATAAAAAGGTTGCTCACCTCTTTGGGGGAGGGATTTTTAGAATTTGCAAGGAATTCACGTTCGCTCATGAACATTCTCGGCATGAGGTTTTCAATAGAGCACCACTATTGCCCTCTACTACGTCAAGACAATTGTCATATCATCCAAATGTAATCGTCCAAGACAACTATCTTCATCCATCGCCACCCAATCTGTGATATCTCGTCAATCATCCATCAAGGTAAGCTTTGTTTTTATTAATTCTTGCTTCCATTTTCGTGGTATCCCGCTTGTCTTTTCATTACTATTATCGTTTAAGGTTTAAAATTCCTCATAGTCAAAAATTAATCTAGTTATACTCTTTATTTTATTAGCTTGTTATAATTCACAAGAATCGTTGGCGATTGCTAGAATCGCCTACGATTCCGTGGACACTATTTTTTTCGTTCCTTTTTTAGATCTATCTAACAATCCATATCCATTTTTGTTTATTGCTAACATGTTGTCAAGTATGGGTTTTGTAGATGGCCATATCAGGCACTAGTCATCCCATTACAAACATTGATTCATTACCAATTGTCTTTAACCCCTTACATTGGGAGCAACATGACTATTTAAACAATTTAGAACTCATGCTATCCACGCCGCACCCCTTGACTTTTTGGAGGAAATCTTCACATCAAATTAATGAATTTGTGAAGCAACTAAAGAGTTTTACGAGGCATAATACAAGGTTTAGAGGATCCAAGCTGACCTTTCATTGTATGAGTACAACTACAAAGGAAGCCTAAACATCCATGAGGAGATCTACACCGCATCTAAATCCTACATATTAAGCAACAATAGCCTTTTGGATACTACTCGATCTTGCATGCCTCTATGGTACGGAGGAGGAGATCTCGACTTCTTTGTTGAAGACTAATCTCGAGCTTGATTTTTACTTCACGTAAGATGAGGACTTTGCCTGCATTAGTAGGCTCAAACTTCTCGAAAACCTAGATTTTGACCTAGATTCCAATTTCAGATTCTAGCTTTATTGTTCTCATTTCATTACTATAAGCTAATGTATGTAATCACCTAAATAAGTGATAGCAGTTAATCGAATTCTTCATTTAACATATTGTACTTAAAATTATTATCAATAAAGCTTAATGGTCTTAAAATCGAGTTGATATCCACTTAAGGAAGTCTTTGTGCTTTTGGGAACTAGCCTTTGCCAGCACAACCCGCCTTTACCTTATTTTACTAACTCTATTTTGTGTAAGTGTTTTTATTTGCGCAGTTTACTTACAGGGAAAAGAAGTCTAGTACATTCCTCACAAAGCACAAAACATCATATATCCATCACATCTCACGATACTGAACCCCGCCATACTAAGGTTGAGGAAATTTTACCCCCAAGAATCAAACAAAACCCCCGAGGTAAAATTGTGCCTCAATATTCTCAGCATGCCTTGGTGGGACCACTTGTCCTTTATTCTTTTATTTCACTTTATCACTAAAATACTCATTGTTTTCACTGCCTAGTAATCACATGTGATTAGGTTAATCACCTACTTATTGGGCCAGCTTGTCAATGATTGGATTGTGTTATTGTATTGCTTCACAATCTGATGTTTCCTATTTTTGTTTTCTCTAATCTAGTTTACGAGGGCATTGTGTTTGGAAAATCATCTCGCTTGATTCATTGATTACTTGCTGAAAATCTAAAAAAAAGAAAGCAAATAGGATATTCACCTAACCATGGCCCCGCTTCACCCCACATTAATATTAATTTAATTAACTTAATTAAATTAATACCTATCCTCACAATATGCATTTCTTAATTATTTTAAATAAGCTAATTTCCACCTCACCCTAGACCTATTCTTGGCATGTTTCCATAATTAACTAAGACCTGATCTCACTTGCCTTAATGAGATAAGATTTGGTCTAACCCTAAAAGCACATGCCTAAGATTTCTCTAACCACATTCCCGCTCATTAGAAGGGAAGCTTCCATTCTGATCCGTGAGAATAAACCAACCTAGCCCAAGAAATCGAGGAGATCTGCCATTTTTAGTAAACCTAGGGAATCCCACCTTAACCGACACCGGTCACCCCTAAACTAACACCGGTCAACTCAAAAACATCATTGGTTACCATTTATCCACCTTTACAACCTTATTTCAAGGTTGGCACATTCTCGAGAGCAAGAGAATGAGAAGGGAGTTGCATGCTGCAAAGGCAGAACCCGCAGTCTTTCCACACACCCAAACATCCACAAACAAAGACTAGGATAGATCCAGAAGCATTTTTCACTCACGGTAACATTCCGGGAAGCATCACTATTGCAACAAGATCCATTCCACCAACCGATAACCACCACAACCCAACCATTGGACTGTAACATTGGTAAGTGTTTTTATCATTAATCATTTCCATTCTTATTCTAGCTCATAGAGTTGTTACCATTTCTGTTATCATTCTTCTATTAACATTCCCATTCCTCCATAGCCTTCTTTCTGACAAACTCAAAAACCTCACCCACCCTTTTATCAGATCACCTATCCTGGCCCTTCTGCCTCTCCGAGTGTTCTCAAGCATTCTCACAGACCTTGTCATCCCTTCTTTAGCTCTATCTAACCTCACCCAGACTTTACAATAAGGTTTTCATTGAACTACTATCACCCTATTGTACTGATGTTGGTTACCCATAACCATCATCGGTCTCCCTTAAATTGTCGTCGGTTATACCCAACCAACCTTGGTCTCGTGTTTCATACCCAGCCAATAACATAAGCAAACAACCTTTTACCAAGTAACCTAAACAACCCGAACCCGACCACGACCGGTTTCGGTACTCGACACCCACCAACCCTTCGAGATCCGACTATAGCCTAGAATGTTATATTAGATTTGCTTATTGTGATTAAATGAGATACCTAAATCTGTTAGAGTAGGTATTTACCTTAGCTCATGTTCACCTAGGTACTTTATTTACCTTTATTGTATTTATCCTCACCCACTTATGTGTGTGGATATTTCTTTTATCTTATTTAGATATTATGAGATATTATCTAGTTGTTAGGTATAGTTCTTTCCTTGATCTATGGTATTGACTAGTTCTTTCCTTGATCTATGGTATTGACTAGTTCTTTCCTTGATGTCTAGTTCTCTCCTAAATCTATGGTCTTGACTAGTTCTTTGATGACTAGTTATTTCCTTGATTTATGGCTTGATCTATGACCTTGACTGGTTCTTAGATTGTTATTCCTTTCCTATTCAAGCAAGGCCCATTCTCAATGTATTGCATTGAGTTCCATAATAATATATTATATTGTTTCTCATTTGTTTGCAAAGGTTTTATGTAAAGTTATTATGGCGAATTGCTTTCATCTTATTGATCGTGGTGTTTGATTAGTATCTGTGTTCTTGGCTTAGTACGATATGGTTATTGTTCCTTTCAAATTCATATCAACTATAGTAGGAATTTGCTTATTTCTCACATTAATTTATTTTAAACAAAGGGATTGTTAGCCATCTAGGGAGTATCACACTTCTCGGATCTAGCATACGCTAGGCAATCCAGTGTCATATATTATTTAACTACTCTTTTGTGGTCTTGTTTTCTATTTCGTAGTTCCTCCCACCCAAAAGGAAGCTCTCATAATTGGCATTGGGTCGATAAGTCGAACGTGCACAACAACCATCAACCGACCAACAATAATAGGTATTCCTCCTCATCCCTTACCCTTATCTGCTTTTGTCTCAATAAAGTAAAGAAAGTGGTGAAACACACATACAACTACCGAATCCATAACCACATCCTCTACTACACCAAAAACAACATCGAAAAGCAACCCAAAATACTCACTACCTCGGAAAAATCATACCCTTATGTTGCGTCCTCATCAACCACACCCAATCTATTCAAATCCACAAAGTCACCTTGTAAGAAGGGTGTTGTTCGAGTTGTAAAAGTCCTTAATATGTTATTCTAGATTAGAGTCCTTTATGCGGACTTGGTTCCCCTATACCTATCAATCACCCTATTATTACAGGATCAAAATTCCCGGTCAAACCCCTACACTAAGTCCATATCATGCACCTTTTACACATCCCAACTATCCATACCAACAATTAGTCGACGGGGTCCTCGCCCTTACATGTCACAAAATCTAAGTATCCACATCAACAATCACCCATACAAGCTCCTCGTCCACCACCCATTATGACATCTAGAAAGCCTCCACGACTGAAAAATAAACAACATGTGGTTAAACAACACGTCTTACCTCCTTCTAGAAGATGTATAACCACAACCTTGTCTTTATCAATTACCACACCTAAGGAGCATTATGCCACCATGCTAGATGACCTCCTTTAGTGATCACTTATTACATCAGCATCTCCCAAGCCGTCGATCATCACGGATGGAAACATGCTTGGTAGGACTTCAATATTTTCTGTGATTACCATAGAACATGAGGCCATTCCATAGAAAATTGTAGAGCCTTTCACTTAAAAGTACAGAACTTAGCAGTCCACTCTTCCTTCCTTCTCAATCAAACACAACACCAACATCAACATCGTCATTATCAAAACCTGAAGTATTTATCCCTAAGGCATTTGATCATCAAGTCGGTGCTATACGCATCACCACCCCGATCACAAATTTACAACAAAGAACCATCGAGAGCCTAAGAAAGGTAAAACCTCTGTCGCTATACCTCCACCTCTTAAATTATCAACTTCATCTGATAAACCTAAGGTGTCCATTTCCTTAGCTCCTAAGGAGTCTAATCAAACACCACCATTAAAAGCCAAGATCTATATACAAGGAGCAACACCTCATTTCACCGCAATACGTAAGGTTGCTATCAAACAATTACACTAGTATCCTATTAGGATGTCACTCTATGATTTAGTCCAAACATCACCTTTTCACAAGCAAGCTATGATCGAAGCCCGCCAATCTATAACCATACTAACCAATGATCTAATAATGTTCACAAACTTTTTTGGTGCTCTTAAAGCATTTGCCTCTATATCTTTCTAACTGTCCAAAATTCCCTCTCTCAAACCAAAGGACCATGACCTACAACTCTTCATCACTACTCAAATCAATGACATCTCTATCAAGAGGGTCATGATTGATAGTGGTGTTGCCATCAATATCATATCATCCCTCACTTTTAACCAAATCAAACTAACCAACACCATCATCGCCCAAACTCCGGTTCTATTACGATCCTTCAATGACACCATTACGCCCACATTAGGCATTATCATACTTCCTCTTAAAGTCGATGTTAAAACCATTCTTGAACTCTTCTACATCATAGAAGGAGAGCTCCAATATAACATGTTATTAAGACTCCCTTGGATATGCACTATACGATGTGTTCCTTCCACCCTCCACTGCTATCTCAAATACGAACATGAAGGTTGAACTTTCATTTTCCCCATTGTCCCAAATCCATTCACTGATTTCTACATGATGTATCTCCTAAATGACATCCTCGTACCTGAATCCACACCGATCCCTTTAATGAAGCATCCACTAATGCATTTATCCATTCTTCCAAGTTACTGAGATGATTCCTCTCTTGGCGAGGTCAGAAAATGCCTTACACTTGGGGAATATCATCTTCTCATGCTCAACTCCATCCCTTCACCTAAAACATATTGCTGCCCTAACAAACAACCCATGTATGACCCAAATGTAGGGATGTTATTTCCTATGGTCCTGCATATCTCAAAATAAACATTTTTTTATGGGGAATTTATAACCCTCCTTCCCGGACTATCAATCCACATGGTGTCACGCCTATCACATTGAATTTCAAGTCCTTGATAATCCCAACTTCACCCGCATGTATCTTCATTATTGTTATGCACGGAGAGGCTTTTGATTCGGACACTATGAACAAGGAACCCATGATCAACCAGTCCAACATTCCCTTAAATCTTATGAGAAAATCGATTTGGGATATAAAAGATTCACCTCGAGATTTTTGAAGCCACTACATCCTAACTTGCAAAATCCCTAACTATTTCCAAAATAGAACCATCATCACCAACAAACCCTGAAGATCCCATGGACGACGCACATTGTATCCATCTCGCCTAATTTTTTTTTTAATCAATGTTATATCTTTAGGACCACTTACATATCAATCCAATCACTCCACCAAATCACTACCTCTTATTTGGCTAGAAATGGTTGAGGAAGATTCACCTCACTGTAGATATCCTTCGGTGTTAGGATGATTAGGAAATCCTTTCACACATGGGAGTTGAGGATAGTTTTCTTTAGAAATCCCTACCATCTGACACATCAACACTCCTTAATGAATCCACCCTTGACGTTAACTTAGGTACCCCCAAGATCCTCATATAGTTAAGGTTGTTCAATCTCTAGATTCAAAAAAACTAAATGATTTCACTTTGGTCCTAACAAAATATCACCAAGCCTTCGCCTAGTCATATAGTGATATGCCCATAATCGATTCTAACATCTTTGTACACAACATAGTCACATATCCCAATGCTAAGCCAATCAAATAGAGAATCTATAAAATACATCCTCGTATAGCTCTCCTTATTAAGGAATAGTTGCAATGCCTTCTATCTGCCAACTTCATCATACCCATTGACTATCCAAAATGGGTCTCTAATGTCATCCTCAGAACTAAAGCTTCAAGTAAAAACACATCTACACATGATTTCGGGATCTCAATATTGCTTGGCCGAAAGATGATTTCCCTCTTCCAAACATAGATCAGCTTGTCAACCTAACAACCATCCATGAAATGCTTTCCCTTATGGATTGTTTTTCTAGTTATAATCAAATCCTCATTTCTCCCAACAATCAACATAAAACTTCTTCCATTACCCCTTCAAGAACCTTTTGCTATCAAATCATGTCCTTTGGTATTAAAAATGCAGGGGGCTCTTTATCAACGTGCTATATGACATACCTTTTCTATGATATCATCCACAAAATTGTCAAAGAATATGTTGACGACCTCTTAGGAAAATCTAAATCACGAAAAGATCATCTTGACATCCTTAAATCAATCTTGACTCATCTCATCCAATTCTCGCCTTCGTCTTAATTTTGTAAAATGTATTTTTGGTGTCCTCACCAAAAAATATTAGGATTCATCATATCTATCCAAGGTACTAAATTTAACCCAACAAAATTTAGAGCGATCATCAAAATTCCTCCACCCTCTAATCTTAAGCAACTATGTAGCCTCCAAGGTAAATTATAGTCCATTCGACGTTTCATATCACAACTCTCTGACCATTTTCAACCGTTTCACCATCTCCTTTGCAAGGATATAAAATTTCATTGGGATTTTCATTGATAGAAGGCCTTTGATGAAATCAAACAATACTTGTTATCCAAAATAAGCTCATGCTTATTTTTGGTTAACTACACCCATTTTCCCTCCTTTAGTGCTTCAATCCAATTTTTTAGATATTCTAAGCACTTAAGGTTTCCTGAAATCATCTTCATCAGGTGGGAAATTTCTTCCCCTTTCCAAAAATATAAAGAAGTCCTTCTAACTCGTCATATTTTGCAAGTTACTGGGCGGCGGCCTTGGAAGGTATTTTTTCCCAAAAGCGGACCGGCGAGAGTTTTTAAGGATTTTTGTCAATGCGGAGAGGCGGGGCGGCGGGAGATTTTTAGACTTTTCGCTAAATGAAAAATGTGGGCCAAATGTCAAAGGTGGGTCGGTGGGGCTACGGGAGTTTTGGAACTTTTTTGCTTTTTGCAAATAGGGCGCAAAGCGAATTTCGGGCCCGCAAGCCCATAGGGATCTTAAAGGCCAAAATGAAGAAAATGCCTAAGGCCCGTAAAGGGACACGTGGCCATGTTGAAAAGTCAATGTGGGCCGGGGTTGTTAGAGGAAGTTTCAACTTTTGCTCCAAGAAGGCGTAAAGTGAAAAAATGAGCCACACCTCCGCCGACGCCTAGAGGAGCCACGTGTCAAGCCTCAATTACATGTGGGCCAACAGGCCTTGGAGTGATTTTTCGCCCAAATGGAAAATGCAGGGCCGGTGGGCCCGAAGATGATTTTTTGCCAAAAGTGAATTACAGTGGCTGCGGGGTAATTTTTGCATTTTTATTTTGGTGCCAAAAGGCACAAAGTGAGTTTTGGGCCCGTGGACTGTTCTGCTAACTGGTTTTCACCATTTTTGTATGGACCCACTCAAAACATTCAAATAGACATATCTTTCGACCCAGTGCCCAAAACCCAACAAATTTGGCACCGTTGGAAATATCTCGACCTCCTCTATGCCATGGAAGCATAAAATATCATTTTTAGCAGGTGTTGGTGGGTGAAAAATGGGAAAACATATTTCAAGCCATTAATGCAAAATCGATTGCTTCAACTACCGATCTCGATTTGATTTGATCCACCATTCTTCCTTCTTCAACATGCCGAACAAACATGGAGAGGTGGCTTTGACAAATTATAGGTGGATTTGCATGGCATTAATGGTGGGTGGTTGAATTCTCAAAATAGAGCCCATTTTCCTCCTTTCTCTCTGTTCTTTTTCATCATTCTAAACTTCTATATATTGTAACACTTATCATTTGAGAAAAGGATCGACATTCTGGGTATAGGGAAACTTTTTCAAATTTGTTTCTCGACTCCATTTGAGTTTAAAAACCTTCCCCTACATCCAAAAGCGTATTTGTGCCTCTAAGCAAAAATGTAATGGTCTGTGCACCCATATAGAGCAATAAAACGTGTTTTTGTGGTGTTTCTTCAACCCTTTGCATTGTTTTGTTGTTTCCCCATGCCTCTCCCTTTCAAATCTATTTTTTGTGCATGTATTTCACATTTGCAGTGCAGGGTGTTGTGTTTCATGGAGTTTTGATCATGGATTTGGATCTGGGTTTGTGTCACTTCTGTCTGACCTTCCCATCTTCCTTTTCCTCTGTTTCATCCTCCCTCAAAGAGTATCTCACACTTCCTTTTCTAGTGTATCACCACTTAGTGTAGGCTCTTTCACCCTCTCTCTTTCTCTCGTATCCTTGGAATGGTTAGATTAGGATTAGTTAGATTCTACCTACACTGGAGTAGCTTGTGGCAGGTAGATTAGGAAGCAAGAATCGGCTTTCTCGAGGTCCATCTCAAGTTTTACAATTCCCATAGCTTGAGAGATGGTCCAATTTTTACAATCACACCAAATGCCCCGCTTCAATCCCAAGCCATTTGGGGGTGTTGTGATTCTACACTAACAATACATATTATCACCACATGTGCTTACTCAACCTTGTGAAGGGGAGCCATTCTATATATACATATCCACTTTAGAGTATGCCCTAGGAGCTATGTTCACCCACCCCGATAGTCAAGGTCGTGAATAGGTTCTATATTACATTAGCCGCACACTCCATGAATATGAAACACACTATACTAAAGCTAAAAAAATGTGTTGTGTGTTATATTTCACCACCTCCAAACTTCAACATTATCTTCTCAATCACAAGACATATGTCTTCACTAGTTTCAATTAACTTAAGGCCATTCTTGCTAAACCTTAACACAATGATTGCATAACTCGATGGCTTATTCTCGTGATTGAATTTGACCTTGAAATCATATCATGTAAATCTATTAAAGGTCACGCCATTACTGATCAACTCTCTCGAAGCACCTCTTTAAGATAATCAACCACCCCGTGAATTCTTTCCCCGACGAATCCATAAACAACATCAATGAATTTGACAACATGATGAATTTGATTTCATCCCCATCAAAATGACCCTCTTCTTTGATGGTGCTAAATGCCAAGAGGGTGGAGGAGTTGAAGTCATTTTCATACCACCCTGGAACATTCCGCTTTCGTTATAATTCACACTTAACTTTGAATGTACCACCAACATGGAAGAATATGAAGCCTTAATAATGGGTCTCAACACTACCATTCTCTTAGATTTCCACATCTTGGAAATCTACAAAGATTCACAACTTATCATCAGTGAAGTCAAAGGAGAATACCAATGTAAAAATGAAATCCTTAAAAATATAAATTTTTCATTGACTTTCTCCTTAGAACATTTGATCATTCCACCATTCAAGCCATTTCATGATCTTTCAATAGATTTGTAGATACTTTGGCTTCCCTTGGATCTCTTGTCCCTTTTGAAAGAAAAATCAAAGGATAAAACCAAGATGTTTGTAGTTGTTCAATGCTTGGATCATCCTTCACATCAAAATGAGCTTCCTTCCATCAATTTCATTGACAATAATCCACCGGATTTATGGTACACACAGATATATGACTATCTCTCTAAATCTAAACTCCCATCAGATTTATCATAGGGCACTAAATGATCATTCCTTAAACATGTCACTTGTTTCGTCATCATAGGTGGTATCCTTTATAAACGTAGTTTTGACAACATATTATTACAATGTCTTAAATCACATGAATTAACCAGAAAAATTGAAGAGGTCCATGATGGCATATGTGGTGGTCACTTCAGTGGTAATGCCATCGCTAAATGCATCATACGGATAGGGTATTACTGGCCTACCATTGCTAAAGACTATTGTGCATATGTAAATAAATGTGTTAAATGCCAACTCCATTTAGATCTCATTCACATCCCTATTCAAGCATTACAACCCACTCAAGACTTATGGCCTTTCTCTCAATGGGGGTTAGACCTCATTGGCACAATCAATCCAAAATCATCTCAATAAAGGATTCTTATTATAGTATAGTGAAATATAACACCACCCTTAGTTGTGTATAGTGAAAAATGTGTTGGGGGTTATATATGTCTAGATTTTGTTATGTGTTATATTTCACCACCCTTAGCTTTTGAAGAAAGGATTCTTCGAGCATTAGAAGGAAATAATGACGGGATAAGAGTTGATGTTTCAGAGTATGGAGGTAGTCAAAAACCAGAGGAGATGATAGACTAGTTGACTAGAATGGGAATCATTTTTGAGTAGAAGGCTATGTCAAAAGAAAAGAAGGTAAAATTTGCATGCACGAAATTTAAAGTTCATGTTATGTTATGGTGGGATCACCTACAAAAAGAGCAGTCAAGAAAGAGGAAATAAAGGATTAGGACCTAGAGTAAGATGGAGAAGAAGCTAAAAGATAAATTTCTTCATGTGGATTATGCACACACCCTTTTCAGGAGGTTTCGAATCTCGAATAGAACTTACAAACGGTGCAAAATAGACATATGAGTTCTATAAGTTTTTATTCGTGTAGAGCATGGATAAAGTGAGGAAAAAATGGATGCAAGGTATGTAAATGGATCAAAGTTTTCTATTCAAGATGAAATAAGCATGCACAAGATTAAGAACATGGAGGATGCCTATTAGCTAGCCTTAAAGACCAAAGAAAAATAATGCCATCAAAGTTATAGGAGATCACCCGGGATGAATAGGAGCCTCATCCTCCTTTCGAGGACAAGTGGGTTTTAATCAAGGTAGGGTAGAACTACCTCATGGAGTGGAAAATAAAGAATATACAAGACAAGTTTCCTTGAAATAACAAAGAGGTAGAGGATTTCCTAGGGCAAAGGATATGCTCAAGCGGTAGAGTATGGGAGGCTCCATGAAGACCATTTTTTTGTTACAAATGTGGTGAAGAGGGGCATAGGGATTTTGAATGCTCGCATTATTATACACATGACAAGAGACAAACAAAATCTCCAAGGGTAAATATATTTGAAGCTGAAAAAGAAGAAGACAAACATGGCCTAGAAATTCCACCGGATATGGGAGAAAATCTTATGATCAAAAGGATGATGATTGCTCCAAGAAAGGATATCAAGGAGGATGCATGGCTATGTACAAATATCTTCAAAACAAGAAGCACTTCAAGAGGAAAGGCATATAATGTTGTTATTGATGGTGGTAGTTGTGAGAACATAGTTTCAAATGAGATGGTTGAGAAACTAGGCTTTCATGGTGAGAAGAATCTTAACCCTCATCAGTATTGCAGGTTTAAGAAGGGTAATTAAGTTATTCTTAATAAGAGATGTTTAATAAGTTTTTCTATTGGGAAAAGTTATAAGGATGAGATTTGGTGTGATGTTATTCCTATGGATGCATGTCATATGCTTTCTAGGAAGACCATGGTAATTTGATAGGAAATTTATTCATAACAGGGAAATAATACTTATACTTTCGGAAGGATGACACAAAAATAGTTTTGCTACCTCTTAAGGAAGAGGGGAAGGCTGAAAATATGCTTTCTACAAAAGAAATTTTGAAGGAGGCAAAGGAAACTAGGTTTTGTTATACACTGGTCACAAATAAGGATGAACTTTTAAGTGTACAAATACGAGTAGAGGCAACATAATTAATAGTAAAGTTTTATGATGTTATTCCCGATGAGCTACCAGATGGATTTCCACCTAAAAGATATATTCAACACCATATTGATTTGATCCTAGGGTCTTCACTCCCAAATCAAGAAGCTTATAGGATGAGCCCGAAATTGCATGCGAGAATTAAATAAGCAAACTTGGCTGATCTCACGAGAAAGGAGGTAAGGGAGAGCATCGGTTCGTGTACAAACCCAACTTTATTAAATCTAAATAAGGATGGAACATGGAGAATGTGCAATCGATAGCAGAGCAATCAATAAAATTACAATCAAGTATAGGTCACCAATACCTCACCTTGATGATATGATGGATGTGCTTGCTAGATCTAGGTATTTCACAAATATTGATCTTCAAAGTGGTTACCATTAGATTCGATAAGAGAAGGAGATGAGTGGAAAAAAATTCAAGACAGGGAATGGATTATATGAGTGGATTGTGATGTTATTCATGTTATCTAATGCACCTAGCAATTTTATGAGGTTGATGAACATTGTGCTATGGGGGTACAATGGTAAATTTGTTATGGTTTATTTTGATGATATCTTGATTTTTAGTAAAACTAAAGAAGAGAATTTGAGCCATCTGAGGGTGATACTTGAAGTGTTAAGGAATGATAAACTCTGTAAATATGAAGAAGTGAACATTTATGCAAGAGAGTTTGGAATTTTTGGGTTTTTATTATTTCAGGAGATGGGGTACGATGGACTCAGAGAAGATAAAGGTAATTATTGAATGGCCTACTCCACGAAGTATAACAGAGGTAAGAAGCTTTCATGTTTTAGAAACATTTTACATTTAAAGTTCATTAAAAATTTAACAATATTGTAGCACCTATATCATATTGCACAAAGGAAGGGAGTTTTTGTGGACAAAGGCCGTAGAGGATAGCTTTTATTTCTTGAAGAAGAAGGCGACAGAGGCACCTATTTTAGCACTACCGCATTTTGATAAAGTGTTTGAGGTTGATTTTCATGCCTCACATATGGGTATTGGTAGTGTCCCAAGTCAAGGTGGAAATCCATTAGAATTATTTAGTGAGAAACTAAATGAGGTAAGAAATAACTACTCTACTTATGATGTGGAATTTTATGAAATTGTATAAGCATTGAGGCATTGTAGGCATTACTTAGTGCCTAATGAGTTTGTGTTATTTAAAGACCACATAACCTTGAAATATGTGAATACATAAAAGACGTTGAATAGTAGGTGTTGTCACCAAATCACTGCACCCCCAAATGGCTTGAAAATGAATCACGACATTCGGTGTGATTGGGACACATGGGATCACCTCTCAAGCTATGGGACTTGGGCTCGAGGCGAACTCCGGATAATGCCGCTTTCCTCTTCCTAAACTAAACACAAAACAACTTCTAATGAAGAAAAACGGATAACTAGACCTATGCTAACATTTCATGGGATTAGGGAAAGAGATTTGTAAGGAAATAAAACCTAAAATAGAAGTGGTGATGCACCAAGAAAAGGGATGTTTAACCTCCGGAAGGGTTAATGTGGGTAGGATGCTTGCATCATTGGCCACCTTCACCTATTGCAACTTGGAAAGGGTACAAAATACCACATTGGAAGCATGTGTTCCTTTGTTAAACTCGATCGGATGATAAGCTACCAATCTTTCAAAGGAAAAGATGAACTTGAAAAGGGTGAATCAACACCACAACTCAATTGCATGCAATATTTCACCACTTGATAAGCATAGAAATCTATGAACTTGCAATGGAAACCAGATCTTTCACTATGCACTGAAAACATGAGAGAGAAAATAGAAACAAGAAAATCAAGGAAGGACATTCATATGATCATAAAGCATAATTATCATTACTTCAAACACTTGCACAGTGCATCATTACATCGGTGAAAAGGGTATAAGCTACCATTACAATTCGAGAAGAAAGGCTTGAAAGCCTACAAATCACAACATCTCAGCTTGTGAAGAGAGGGGAAGCTTGGAAAGTGTCTAACTTGTCCAACTTGTATGACCTGTTGGAACCTACTTGTTGGAACCCTTTGGAATGAGCTTCCAACTTACATTTATAGAAAACCTTGAGTGGTTGAAAGAAAGAGGCGAAAGTCCTAGAATCTAGTCCGAATGTAGGAAACAATTCATCATTGTTGTTGGCCATGTTTGCTCATTTATTACACCTCCACCTTTCGAGGAACCACTCAAGGAATGAGAAAAACCTACAATTTGTGAATGTAAAACCTTCAAAAATTCATCTTCTAGAAATTCCATCACATAGTTCTTGTTCTCCCGATTCTAATGATTGTAATTTTGTAAAAATCGGCAACCGGGGAGAAAGTTGTGGCTTCTTGAGAGAAAGTCACTTTTTGGGCATTTTGGGACACTATACTCCATCAATCTTCATAAATTCAAATATTGAATTTCTCTCATTTAATTAAAATAATATTTTAATACATTATAGAGTCCCCGTTTACACTTTATCTAAGCTTCATTGGTGGAATACACACATTTCAAATTGTATTGAGGGTTGGTCACCGCTTCGCCATACTTTAGAGACGCTCCCCATTTTACGTTGATCGATGAGCCATTACCGATGGGTTCTCATCTTAACTTGCCACATACTCGGGCATACTATTTTTTCATTCCACTTTTAGAACTCAGAAATCGACTCAGAAAATCCACGGGTTGTTTGAATGCCAATCCACTTAATAAATTGTACCAACGTCCAAAATGGTGGATAGGCCAAGAAGCTCAGCTCCGAAGCTCAGAGATTGACCTCCCTAAGATTTGGTGACCACTTATGATTTAAAGGTGAGTTCCTTGTGTAAACCCGAGTGACTCGGCTTAAAATGATCACAAATCGATACGTCTCCAAGTTTATTGAGCTACCTCACCTTCACGTATCCACCTTACTCGTAAATTATTATGTCATGTTGTTAATTGAGAAACTTGGTGTCTGAGTCTTAAGCTTCATGCCAACCTCCGAAATAATTGACTTGACTCAAAACTCCAAAGCATCTTTTTTTACAATCAGCTCGCGGGGAAATTTCCGAACTACAAATCTCTGAAAGTCCGAAAAGGGAATCTCTGAAACAAAATCTGAAACAACTCCTTGGTGCTTTGTGTTTCTAACTTCCATCATTTGACATCCGAGCCATTCGGATTTGTATTCATTCCACACAATAACCCTTGACATGATGGTTTGACCCATGACTCGACTTGATATTTTGAAACCACCCTCCACGTTGAGCCGACTCACTTTGGAGTTTGGAGTCCAAAATCTTTCTGACGTGCCAAACTGTAAAACAATTCCAAACCTCGAAAACCTGAAACTCCGAATTTTGGACTTTTAGATTTTTGGGCTTCAGAAATATCTGACTCGCTCAACATTTCTGCCCACAAAATTTCTAAAATTCTGAAACGGAATTGTCTGAAACAAATATCCGAAAGCAAACTCCGAAACGGAATGGTCCGCCAAGGCTTCGAAAAGAAATTGGCTCACCACTTCGAGTATGATCACGAGCTCGCATTTTTCTTCCGCATTAGTTGATGTGACTATTATCAAACTTTGTCTCAGTGCTTCTCCAAATCCCTTGACTCATCATGTAAAGCCGCACAGTGTTTAGTAATATCAATAGGCCAAGTTGGCCTCTCCAACCGTGAGCTCATTTCTATAAGCCACAAAACTCTGGTTCCTTGTTTCTTTCATGACAACGTCCCCTTGATCCAATCATTTTCCAAACTGCTCCGAGTTAATTAGTACTAATTTTTTTAATCACCACAAGCTCGGTCCCTCTCTATAAATTTCCCTGACTACCCCATCTCTATCGTGGCCCAATGATGTGGCCTGAGCATTCCTTGGCATACTTGAGAGAGCATTTTGAAATAATGAGATCATTTCCACGACATGGCCTCTATTCACGTGGTTCCATGACGATCTGAGATCTACAAATTACTTGGGTGTGTGGTTTGCATGTTTCTTAGTCACGAGGAGATAACTGACTCGTTCTTTTACCTTGTATGTCATGGCTTGTGTCTATTGTGTTCATCTTCCTTGCTGGCTCGCTATTCCCCGTGATCTCGACGACCATAAGAATGACTCGGCCTCTCTGTTCACCATTCATCGACATAGCTCAGTCGCTTATACCTGCATGGGGGCTATTGGCTCAATCACATGATGTCTCATCTTCTTATATTGGCCTCGTTTTGCACCAATGATCTCTCAGCCGAACTAGACTCCTGCGTTGGGCTTCATCATATGCCGCTTACCACCAATCTCTCCCTAAACATGCTCTCAAACTATCTTTCGTGTGGAACCAGACAGTTTCGATCACTGAGCCATGAGCTGCTAGGTTTCCCACAGTTGTCCTCCATGACCTGAGATACTTTCAAGCTTCGGAACATGAATTTTACCAAGCTCCGAACAGTCTATCCAACTCGGCTCTAAATCCAACCAACACTTGCCTAGCGAGCTCACCTTTGTTCCTCAACCGTGAACTGCTTACATGTATGCCTCAACTCAGCCATCCCAATGATCCGGCGAACTCCTTGTAACTCGGTGATGACTTGGTGAACTTGAGCTCGCTTGACATTTCTGACTTGAAAAACTCCGAAGTACCAAAACGGTGAACTCTGAAATATGACCCTGAAAGATAATTCCGAAAGGAAATGCAACTCAGCCTTCTTTGTCCTCTACAACATCCCAAACTTGGATTCATCTGTGCTCTCATTGCAATGTTGTTCATGTTTTCACGAGATCGCTTCTAATCGACCACGAGCTCGGTCCATCCTTTCACGATTCAGATGACCCATTCAACCAACCCCACAACTAATTCATACCGAGTTGTTCAAATCCATGAGCATGGACACCAATTCAGCTTAGATCTGTGTTAATAATTTCTAAATTGTGTCCTCACCATGATCTCTGGCTCGAGCCTTCATCGATTCACCACTGCCTTCCATTACCGAGCTCTCAATGTCTCAACCCACGCTCTAAAGACAAAAACTCTCCATAGATGCCGACGAGCTCTTCCATACTTACTGCAACTGACTTCCCCATGTCAAGCTCTCAAAATGAACCTTCTACCTAGCTCTAACCTGAGCTCCATTCATTGGTCCAATTGATTCGAGCTCCTATGTGCTACATACCCCGACACGTTGGATCATGTCAAAACTCATCAGACTCACTAATTATGAGCTCAAATACCTCGAGCTCCAAAAATGAAATTCTTGGCTTGTGTTAATGGATTTGAGCCTCTAATTTGAGCCGTTATGACCCACTCACTACGTAAATCAAAATCTTCGTGCATAGCCGTGTTGAGCCTTTGTGCCGACCAAGTTTTGTGTTGGGTGAATTTTCTTTTTGAGCTCCCCAACTTCATAAATACGTCGGCCTTCCCTCTATGGAATCGGTAGTTGATTTGTACTTTATGCAACTCTTCATCGGCTTATTCTCCCTCTACTCGAGCCCCTTTCATGACGTTGTGAATCATTATCTCAACTCGGAATGAGGTTGAGCTTTCTCTCACGCCAACCTGACAGATTACCAAATTTTGAACTCTTCAATGAGCTAACCTAAACCCTGCTCCACCTTCAATTCTATTCGGTCCCATGTTGTCTCAGTGCATTTTTGACTTCCCACGATGGCTTAGCGACGATTCGTTGGCGTTCAACTCATCCTTCATAGCTGCAGATAATGCCAATTCACTGAGTAATTTCTGAATATCTGTAAACTCGAACAATCGAGGACTTTTAACTCGTCATCCATTCATAATTATTTGATGCACCTCGGGCTTACCTTGCTCAATTCTCTAATATCAACCATCATAATGCTCCTCTCAACTCGCTATGTCACTCACCTAGCTCTCCATGTCTTTCCCAAGCTAAGCTATAGCTCAATGAAATGTCATTCTTTCACTTACGCAGTGGATATTTATTGCATTACGATTATAGCCTTGCCTGATGCAACGAGCTAACCATTCATTTGGTCCAGAGCCCCATCATGAGTTGATCTCTTCGTTATATCCCTAGCTCGACTGATCAAGCTACTTCTCCTCTTTAGCTTGGTCTGAATCCGAGTGAGCTCCTCTCAACTCACGGCTCAGCTTGCCGATCCCTTCCACTTGTGAGCTCACCTAAACCTATGAGCTCTAGGGGTTCTAAGTTAGTGTTCCAATATCTATACCAAGCCAATTTGGCCTTAATCACAGAGTCCTCATCACCATTCCATTTTCAACTCAACACATGTGGATCCAACCACCGAAGTGAGCTCGGTGTATAGCTCGCTCTACCCAAACCATATCGATACATGTCGGCTATTTCTGCTCGTTCCCTCTTGTGATCTATGCTGACAAATCTTCAATTCTTGCACTGAACTTCCTTAAAATTCTTGAACTCTCTCATGGAAAGGCACCATGAAAGTATAGAAGATCCTCCAGAAATTTTATATACCAACTTTGACAATTCTAGACTATAGATCATCGTTGTTCATTTTTACCCAGGGGGAGGAAAAACATACAACATTTTTGGTGACCTCTCGGGAATTATTTCCTGCTAAGAATGATTCTAGTAGCCTTAAGTTGTCTATTGGGCATGGAGTCAATATTCATAAATCTGAAAACCAATTTGATCCTTTGTGATACCTTCCGAAATCCCCTCAAGCATTGCTGATCTTGGACCTCCCTTGAATGCTAAGCATGAAGTATATTGAATTTGATTAAGACTTGGCATCTATGGAACACTAAATTTTTTTACGAAGGTAGATCATGAAACTCTTAAGGAAAATTTGAAATTTCTTTCTCCTTGACACCTACTAATGATGCAATAATGTGTATAATAACACAAGAAAGACAACGGACACCAAAACACATTGAAACAACAGAAAACCATACATACCCCAAGTGGAACTTGTAGGGTGTGAAATACACTTATTCTGCTGAAAGAAAACCTATACTACCCTACATTAACTAGAAGCATAGGTGAGCTTAAAAAAACTTGCAATCGGTTGTGCAAAATAGCTCCCTTTCCTCATAATGGATTTCCATGCAAATGATGTGACAATGGACATAGCTGAGAATGTGAGTAAAAAACTGAAACATGCCTAATTCTCCACTTGGTCTACTGAGACATCAACTAGAAAGATAAAGAATTCCTCTTTTATTTTCTCTTGCATTTGTCCTGTAGAAGCATTGCAACTGATCCTCATAACTTTGAAACTCATCCTCACATTCTGAAGTGAATGTGACTAGTTTTGGCTTCTCCTCTGGCTTCAATGAAGCTAGGTACCTGATAGGACATGGTCTAAACCGTTGAATATCCCTGCTTGTCTGAACTTCAATTTTAACAAGAAAGCCTTGCTGAAGACATCCTTGAAAAGATGGATAATCCACAATCTGATTTCCCTCTTGTTTCTCATTTACAAATAGCTCTTCTTCTATATAAATGAATGATACTTGAATTGATGTCTCCTCCATTTCCTTTTCCTTTCTTAATAATGAGGAGTTCCTCCATGACATGCAACCACTTTGGACCACTTACAACCTCAAATGAAGTTACTGGAAAGTCACTGCAAGTGTTTGAAGCATACTGATCATATAGGAGTTCCACTTTCATCTGAAGGCAAAGTTGTTCAACAACTCTAACCTCTTCATCCCACATGAAACCTGCAAGATCAAATCCTTTTACTAGTTGTTTTTCGGGACAATTAAGGGAAGCAAGATCTCCTTGGTTTTCTTCTACCATCACTTGTTCATCAAACAAATCTGGCCCCACAATTGAAAGAAAGAAACTTTCAATGATGTCATTTTCACCCAAAACCTTTAAAGTTGACTTACTTTTTCCCGCGTGCTCCTCCCTTTCTTCATTCAATGAATATTGTAGATGATCCAAGTCTTCCAATTCAAGGGGACAACTTGAAACTACAGGTATTCCAGAAATGGGTATTTCTATAAGCCCTTCGCATCCAAATACACCTCCGAATCGGCGAGAAAATATGCTCCTTTTTTCTTCGAATGTGCAAAGGGTTCAACCTCCCTTATGGTGTTTCCTGAATTAGCAATTTATTCCCCATGACCTTCCTCGTCTTCAAACATAAAATTTGCAAGATAAAATTCATCTAAGAAAATAGAGTTTTGAAAAGACAAAGAAGGGGAAGAATTTGAAACTTCTTGCATGGTATAATCTATACTTGAAACTTCTAAGTCTATCACAGAAAGAATCCCACTATGGTAAGTTGTTACATTAGATGAGGATATTGGAGAGTTCTTCACAATGCTCCATAAGTGATGCAAGTTTTGACATGCTTGACGGGTAGGATCATTACACTCATAAGAATAAGCTTGTATGCTTGAGAGTCTTTCTTCTTCAACTTGCACATTCTCCTCTCTAATAGACTCTGCCACCTTTGGTGATTCAAACACTTCGATGGAATTGAGCCAATATGAATACCGTAATCTGAATAAGTAGACTAGACTGGTCCTCCTCCTTCAACTCTAGATTTCTTTTTGGTAATAAACCAGTTTATTTCACTTGTTCTTGAGTCTCAACTTTTCTAGAAGGTTTAATCAGAACAAAATTTGCTTGATGTTAAGTTTTGTAGCCCATTTCTTGATTTATCTTGCATGCTCTCCTTTTCTATTCTCTTCGACCATATACCCCTCCATTTTTCTCGTTTCTTGACAATGCTCTTCCCAAAATGGATTTGGGACTACAAGAGGAGGGGTGGGTTGGGATTCAACTGATTCCCTCACTATTTGAGGAAGAGATTCATTCTCTTGTATTGATGGATCTTGTAGAAAAGAGGGAAATTTAGAAGTACAAGGCATGGAAGATTCATGATTGAATGGAGGAATAGAAAACAAAGGAGTGAATTCCACCAAAGGGGTAGAAACTGGAAGGTTAGGACTATGGGGTTCAAGTTGAAACTGCATGGATGGAAACACGGGAAAAGGGTTGTAAGGTGGTAATGCGGGGCCTCCCATTGACATGATTGACTAACATTACATTCATGAATGTCCCTTTTCTTGATCCATTCTCCAACTTGAGTCATCGTCTTGATTATGAATTGAAGCTTTTGTTGAGGGCTAAGCTCACATGGTATATGGCCAGTCCATGGGTATGGAATGTTGAAGCCAATCTAGGTTACCCTTGTCATTTCATTGATCCTTATTTGCATCATGTTATACTCCAACTCTCGAACCTTCTTCTGCAAGTGATCTTCTTCAAGTGAATAAGAATCTTCATGCCATTGTTCTTCAGTAGCCCCATGTTTGGTGGATAACCAAATTGATCTGCATCTTGCTCATGTAGACATGCATGCTCAAATTGATATTCATCATGAAATTGGTTTGGAGGTGTATTGTAATATCCTAAAGATGGAAAGAAGCTCGCATTGTGCAAGTGGGAGTTCCACTATGGAAATGAAGCCATGATTGCACAACTTCATGAATGGGAGAAAATGGAAAGATATGGAAGAAAGCTAAATGGAAAATGGGTAAAATGAAGGTCTGCAACACGAGAGGAGGGTACTTAGACCAATGGAGTCACCATTGTGCTTAGGTATACCTTTTTAGGTTGAAACTTCACTAAGAGCACAACAACTTAATGAAATGAAGTGAACACAATACACACACCTATGAAAGATGTGATTCTTCCCACCGGGTGTTCTAAAAACTATTTTCACCAAATCACTTTGCACCCCCAAATGGCCTAAAAATGAATCACGAAATTCGGTGTGATTAGAACAGATAGGATCAGCTCTCAAGTTATGGGACTTGGGCTTGAGGTGAACCTCCAGAGAAGGCTAGCTTCCTCTTCTTAAACTAAACACAACACTACTTCTAATGCAAGCAAAATGGCTAACTAGACCTATGCTAACATTTCATGGGATTAGGGAAAGAGATTTTCCAGAAATGAAACCTAAACTAGAAGTGGTGATGCACTAAGGAAATGGATGTTTAACCTCAAGAAGGGTTAATGTGGGTAGGATGCTTGCATCGTTGGCCACCTTCACCTATTGCAACTTGAAAGGGTACAAAATACCATAGACTAGAAGCATGCGTTCCTTTGTTAAACTCGATCAGACAATAAGCTACCAATCTCCCAGTGGAAAAGGATGAACTTGAAAAGGGTGAACCAACACCATAACTCAACTGCATGTAATATTTCACCACTTGATAAGCACAAAATTCCATGAACCTGCAATGGAAACTAGAACTTGCACTATGCACCTGAAAACATGAGAGAGGCAAATAGAAGCAGGAAAATCATGGAAGGACATTCATATGATCACAAAGCATAATTCTCATTACTTCAAGCACTTGCATAGTGCATCATTACATCAAGTGAAAAGGGCATAGGCTACCATTACAATTTGAGAAGAAAGGAGTGAAAGCCTATAAATCACAACATCTCAGCTTGTGAAGAGAGGGGAAGCTTCAAAGTGTTTAACTTGTCCAACTCGTATGACTGTCGAAAACTACTTATTGAAACCCCTTTGGAATGAGCTTCCAAATTACATTTATAGAAAAACTTGAGTGGTTGAGAGAAAGAGGTAGAATTCCTAGAATCTAGGCCAGAATGTAGGAAACAATTCATCATTGTTGTTGGCCATGTTTGCTCATTTATTGCACCTCCACCTTTCGAGGCACCACTCAAGGAACGAGAAAACCTGCAATTTTCAAATGCAAAAATCCAAAAATTTATCTTCTAGAAATTCTATCATGTAGTTATTGTTTTCCCGATTCTAACGACTATAATTTTGTTAAAACCGGTAACCAGGAGAAAGTTGTGGCTTCCCGAGTGAAAATCACTTTTGGGAATTTTGAGACATTATGCTCCATCAATCTTCATAAATTCAAAGATTGAATTTCTCCCATTTAATTAAAATAATATTTTAATACATTATAAAGTCCCCTTTACACTTTATCTAAGCTTCATTGGTGGAATCCACACATTTAAAATTGTATTGAGGGTCGGTCACCGCTTCGCCATACTTTGGAGATGCTCCCCATTTTATGTTGATCGATGAGCCATTACCGGCGGGTTCTCATCTTAACTTGCCACGTAATCGGGAATTTTATTTTTCATTCCACTTTTACAACTTAACAATTGTCTTAGAAAATCGAGGGTTGTTTGAATGCCCATTCACTTAATAAATTGTAGAATGTCCAATGTGGTGGATAGGCCAAGAAGCTCAGCTCCGGTTCACACATTGACCTCTCTAAGATTTGGTGACCACTTATCATTGAAAAGTGAGTTCCTTGTGCAAACTTGAGTGACTCACGGCTTAAATTTTTCACAAATTGACATGTCTCCAAGTTTATTGAGATGCCTCACCTTCACATACCCACCTTACTCACAAATTATTATGTCATGTTGTTAAATGAGAAACTTGGTGTCTAAGTCTTGAGCTTCGTGCTAACCTCTCCGAAAATAATTGAACTAAATCCGAACTCGACGCATGTTTTTTTACAATCAGCTCATGCGGGAAATTTGCAAACTACAAATCTCTCGAAATCCCAAAAAGGGCATCTCTCAAACAAACTCCGAAACGACTCCTTGGTGCTTTGTGTTTCTAACTCCCATCATTTGACATTTGAGCCATTCGGATTTGTATTTATTCTACATAGTGACCCTTGACTTGATGGTTCGGCCCATGACTTGGATTGATATTTGGAAACCACCCTCCATGTTGACCTAACTCACTTCAAAGTTGAGTCCGATTTGTGGAGAGATGGATATCACCTTTAACTAGATTTGACTGTCCTCACTACTTTAGGTCATGCCTCTTCAACCGGGGTGAGAAGATCCTTAATGTAACCTCTATTTGATGAAGGAGATGGAGATATCCTTCTTTTGCACAAATTCAATGAAAATAACCTTGGGAAAATATGGTCAATGCTCCATGATTTAACTCTTAAGAGTTGTCACTTCTAAGCAATGGAGATATTTTCAACACAAGGCTAAGGTTATCAAAGACATTAAGAAATCTTGATTGTTCTGCATATTTTTGCAAGTAGATTTTGTTCCTTTTTGATACAGGGAAAACGGGGTAGTTCGGGATGGATAAATGATTTTTAAATGATTTTGGAGGTAGATGAAGTAGGATAGAGTTGATTATACCAGATCTTTAGAGGGACTTCACAACAATGAAAAACTTCAACAACGAAAGCTTCGAAAAGTTAAGACATTCCTTCAACCATAAGGTGTTCTTTAATGGAGGTCCAAATCAACACGTTTTTAAAGATGGATTTGCGAGAACCGATGTCAAAAATAATGCACCACAAAAAAATTGCACTTCGATGGTAACGCTCAAGCTCCAACACAATAAGCATGATTCGAACAATGGAAAGAATATGCAAATAAGAAAACAAATCTGCTCATGCTCATAGATCGAAAAAGGAAGTACAAATAGGGGTGTTATGTAACCCCCATGCATAAACAAGGAAAGAACATCAATGATGCCATTGACGCATATGACGTGGCTGACTCATATGATGCCACTAAAGGAGGAGTTACAATTCTAAATAAGGAATGTAACTCCTATGACGCATCGACGCAAAATGATAATGATGGATACTACGATAGAATTTGACACTAATCATTTGACTTCCTAAGAGCTATGACTCTCACAAGGTGAGATGACTCACCAGTGATGTGGATGATGACTAGGCATGTCACACACACCAACACCCACCTTCATCGAAGGCGAGAAAGAGGTCAAGGTAAGCGAATGCAGAAAGAAGACTCCCTAGACAACTAAGAAAGATGTGCCAATGGGGCCCGACAACTAAAGGCCTAATAAGGTGCCCATATACAAACAACATCTTTCTGGAAGGAAGAAGAGGAGGAGAAGAGGGAGATGAGAGGGATGCAGAAGATGCCATGGATGGATCTCGAACTCAGAAATCTAAGAAGTCTCCCGAAAGAATGTCAATCATGAGATCCTCTACCTTTGGATTGAAGAAGAGCCATCTACACTGAACTGTGTGCCTACCCTTAGGAAGGACATAAATGATGTGCTGGAATTTTGCCCACTCCACAAAGGAAACTAAAGGCAGCAACATGAAGAACTCTAAGTCTGGTCCACGAAAGTGTGACATAGGTCTAGCAAGTGAGTGCAAAGGAACCGGAGGTAATGTCACGAGTCCAAAACGCGTGAGTATGAAGGGTGAACACCTATAGAAATGATTTCTAACTGATGTGAAGGCAACAAAACATCCCCACAATAGAAAATGGATCCACAAGAAAGGGTGGATCAATGAACGTCTCCAGAAAAAGTGGAAGTGGTAAGAGTCCTAGAAGGGGCACTCCCAACAATGGAGATGATGAACTCCTCTGAAATACCTGTAGATGGATGAGGAACCTGTAGTACATCACAAGTGTACTCTATGAAAAGATGACTAAGGTTAAGAAGATACTCATCCCAATGAGGGGGCTCAAAAAATAGAAGAGCGATGTTAAATAGGTATGAGTCATCCAATGAAGGTGGAGGAGTGAAAGGGGCCTCAAACACTGAAGGTGGAAAAGAGGCGGGTGTGATGACTGTATGAGACTCGCTCAATATCTGATGAGATGTGGGATGTGACAAAACTCTCTAGAATAGTGAGAGAAGGAGGATAATATTCCTCTATAGTACTCTCGACATCAGAACTAGGTGCACAATCCTCGTCATCAGAAGTAGAACCAAGTGATTCTATGTCAGTGGAACTGTCATCACACAAAGAAATATGTGTGGGTGGCCCTTTGTAAGAAAAAGTATCGGTGAACTCACTTTCCTCCATGGATGCAAGATCATCATAAGATCCATAACCAGATGAAGGAGGATCAAAGTCTCCATGAAAATTTCGAATGAAATTCCAAGCTTGGTGTGCAGACTCTATGAATTCTATTCGACATTGAAGGTCCTCCAGTATAGTAAGACAAAGAAGCCCGTATGCCATGTCATTCTTGTTCAACCAATTTTGGTGATGAATGTGGTCAATAGGTTCAGGTGTCATCCCAAGAAGATGTGGTAACAAGTTGTACATAATGCAATGATCAAGTATTCCATTCTTCCATTATAGGTAGTTTCCTGGTCCTAGTTGAACAACGGAGCAATGAAATTCAATGTCCATGACGAGAGGAGCCTCCAAAGAATACTAGTTTAACCCCCCCTTTTACGGCACTTTATAGTTTAGTGCGTTGATTACAATTAGATGTGATTGTGCATCGAGAACCAGTCTGTCACTCACCTTGCAATCGAGTAATAACGCGCAAGAGTGGAGACCACAATCAAGGTTTGTTGGGTGCAATAGTTTGACACTGTAAGCAAGCACAAGAATAAGTGAAAACAAGAAAGGGAAGAGAAGGCCTTGTGAGAAATAGTGCCTCACATTGTACAAAAGAATCCCTTTGTTGTAAGACCGGCGACACACACTCACAAGTCAACAAGCAATAAAAGGGATATAACAATGCTCAAGATGATTCGAAATGAGCCGATAGTAGCAATATAATGACACCCCCAGAATGTGGCACTTTATAAAATAATGTGTTTACAAAATTGATAATCCCATCATATAGAGTGCAAAAAAACTTGCAACTTGTTGGTCGTCAAATAGGACTTTTTAGAGAGCAATAGACAGGGGACGAAAAGTCCCTCCTCTTTAATGGGAGAGGTTCCCTTATTCTGAAACAAACCTATTTACAAATATACAGAACGTCATGGTATGGTCAAACTTGGATATTACGAAAGTGTTTTCCACAAGGATTATCAGTTACACAAGGACTGAGGAAAAGGAATAAGAAGGTGAGCAGAATAAGCAACATTCAGAATTATAGATAGCAGAATAATTCTTCGTGTATGCGAAGCTTCAAAGGATTAAGACAAGATCATTTGCGTGAGATTAAATTTAAGACACAAAGTTCCATAAATAACCTCCTTCAGATTTATAAATCAAGGACACAAAGTTCCTTCTTGGTTGTATGCTGAGATCGCTGTACTTGCAAAACCAACAAGATGCAATCGGGAGAGACAAAGCGAGTTAAGAACAAAAATGATCTTCGCAATATTAAAGGAAAACACAGATATGACAAGAATCGACAGACAAAGAATGAAAAGCCCTTTTGTATTGATTTCTTTAAGATCTATTTACACTTTCATAAAAATTCCAAGTTCTTCCTCCTCCAAAATGGCGTGGAAAGGCCATTATATAGCTTACAAGTCGGTTACTCTTTTAACCGTTTCTTTTAACCAAGAATAGTTAAGTACCACCAAATGCAATACCTTAACTAATTACAAAGAATACAAAAAGAAAGGAAAGAAGAGGAAAGGAAGGAGAAGGAGACAGGTGGCCGGCTACTGGGAGGGACCCACTGTCTTCAGAATCCGCTGCCTGAACCTCTTCAATGACTCAGCTATGTCTCTGCCACGGGGGACAGATGTGTTGGTCGCAGACTGAGTCCAAAATCCCAAGCATTTCTCCATCTCTTTATCAAACTCGACATGAGTATGATAGTCTTTGTTTGCTTCTTCAATGGCAAGATCAAGAGAACAAATTTCCTTTATCTTGTCTTTAGAGATGGAGTCCTCCTTGAAAAGATTATCTTTGACAAAAGCTCGAATCGAGCTTTGATTTCTTGTAAGGACAAGGGAATGCCGAGTTTTCATCCTAAGATGACAATGCATATCTTTGAACGCTGCAACATACTGCCAATGTCTTGAAAGCTTCTCCCTTTTGCCGTTATTCTTCATTTCATCTACTGCCTTCTTCTTCCAGGACTCGATTTTCCACTCTACGCTGTAGACCCAAGATTTTGATAGATTGTCTTTGGCATCATCGAAAATCTTATTTGCCAGTAAGATATTCTCATCTGTCTGTCCCATGAGGCGAAGGTCTACAATACAACTGCCCCAGAGTTTAAGCTCTTTGTCCATGACCCCAATGGTAGAGGACAGTTTCTGTTGCAAATTATCTACCTTTCCATGTAGCTTAAAGGCTTCATCGATGAAGTTTAGCCCTTGCAGAACAAGCATGTCATCTACCATGGCTTCAATAGCTCTACCATAGACAGAATACTTGTGCATATCCTTAATACCCTGCACTTCATCTTGGCTTAGAGTTACAGGAGGAGGTAGAGCAGTCAAGGGAGTGGGATCCAAAACTTTGTCTTTAGATAGAAGAGACTTGATGAAACCTGTAAGAACTCGGGCTTGCTCTTCCAGCTGTTCGATAGTTTGCTGTCCTTTTCCACTCTCCCAATAACTCTTGTGACTGTTTCCTGGAGGTTATGAATCTCGCCTTCAGGGGTAGATTCTCCCATTGGGATTCTCAGTAGCTCCAAGTCAGATACTTGCAAGTCCTGTTCTGATTTGTCCATTGCAGGCTTGGCAATCTCCAGGAATTGCTGACCTCGAGTATCAGATACTATTCTGGAGGTGGTTCTTGCTTTCTTGGCACGGGAAGGCGTGGTGCCCAACATGGCTGCAACAGCATCAAAATTTGGTCCCAAGTTTTGGGAGGATGGTTTCCTCTTCCTTTTGTCAACCAAGGGTTGCACCCATGCAAAAGAGGAAGAAGAATCTGCAGGCGAAGCAAGGGGACCAAGAGACAGGGAGCTCATGACACTCAGGGTCTGTGCAGCTGTTGACTCAAGCTGGGATGTGGAAGGAGCACTGGAGACAATGGCAGTAGAAGAATCAATAGTACCTGGAAGTTCAGTGCTCTGGACCTCCTTGTCTTTATCTGTTGGGTCCTCAGGAACATTTGTAGGAGTTGGCCTCTCACTTTCTTCACTTTCACTGAGGATGATGATGTTCTCTGGTCCGATAGGCAATTCTGCCTGTTTCTCCTGAAGATCTCTTTCCACCGGTTCCTTCTTTACTTCCTTGAGCTTCTTCTTATATACCTGAGTGGATGGAGAAGGAGTAGATTCCGCAGGTCCCTGAGCTGCTGAGGCAGGAGGGGTTTTCTTTGGTGTTTCGGACCCTGGAACTGGTGCTTCTCTTATTGGTGTCGATTCATCCTTGGAGGAGGATTCTCCCGAGTGCCTCCTGAATTCTCGGACCTTCTTATTGAACCAAACCTTAGTCCTGACTAAGACAGGAGCAAGGATTTCAGTCGAATCATCCTTCTCTTTTCTGTTCCAATCCAGGTCCTCCAAAGGGGTGTGCTTGATCACATTTTCATACTCATATGAGTATAGCTCAGAATTATCATCTTCGAGACCTTCAGGAACTTGGTACAGACCAAGTTCTTGAATCAATTGTAAGGAGAACCTGCCATAATGCCTTCTTCTGGCCTCAAAGTCATCTGCACAGTCAGCCCAGTAGTCTTCTGTCTCTGCCACATGGTGATAGGCTATCTTGATATTCTGTTCAATAAACTTCTTCAAGTCAAAGCAGGTTCTTGGCTTGAAGAAATGCACGGTGATAGGGACCAAAGTTCTTTCTATATTCTGGGCATCCAGGGCTGTTTTACATGTGTAATTTCCCAGAGAGATGGGAAAGTGCAAGCCAGAAATCTTCTTGTCTCTGCAAGTTCTCATGCAAACTTGTCCATTGCTCTGCATATTTCGATCAAGGCCATCTTGTCATTGCAGAACATGGGAAGCCGCAGAGAGGAGTACTCTCATAACCAAAGCTTTGATGTATGAGAATTTCTGAATTGGATGAAGTAGGCCCCATACCGTGATATCAAGTTCATGGCTTCATCTCAAAACCTCCCGCGGTGTCACCCTCGAGCAATCGGACCACGTACATAGTGAAAGCATCATTAACCCTTCTGAAATTGCGGTTCTTTGGTCTCCAAGGTAAATGGGCAATAGGCATACACTTTGGGTTGCCTTTGTGGGCGTCTATATATGAGAATCCAAACCATTGCCTTGATCTTTGCCGCGGAGTATACATCGATATGAAGTCATAAAGAACTTCTTTGTTTGCAAAGCACGTTGGATAGGCTGCTCAAGTCGCTCAGCCGAGTTCATTTTGTGTACCCTCGCACACCATGCGTGAGCGACATCCGTAATCTCACTTTGGTGGAAGGCAAACCCATGACCCGAGCCAGCGATATTTTTCGTGTACCTCGCATGAGGGTTTTGTGAGTGGGAAGCTCCTTCTAGGGTTTTTAGCGGGACACATCCACTCGTGCTCTGCATGTACTTATGGAACTCATTGCGCTGGAAGGCAAACCTATGACCCGAGATCTGAGCGGTATTATGAAATCGGCGCGTCTTCGTTGAAGTCTCCCGTGTTCGATGAGGGTTTTCGAATCGGGGTGAGGTGGGAAGCTCCCTTCCTAGGGTTTTTTTAGCCTCCAGAGGACGCCAAACCACTGCGTGCTCGAGCCATTGGTGAGGATTTGCATCTTCCATCCTTGCCCAAAATTGCTGTCTTGATCGAACATGGCTTCTCGCTTGGGCAGACTCAGGGAAAATGCTCTTGTCCTGGAATTGTCTTCATATTGATAGTTTCGGGATCTTGCAAACTAGACTTGGAATGGAATTACGTAAGGAGGACGTGCGCGGCAAGCGGCGCGGTTTGAGCAAAGGATAACAAGGAAGATGTGAAAATGCTCCCGTGTAAATGCTCATTATATAGCCGTTTGGGAGCAAGAATTCGCATTTAATTACGGCACCAATTTGAAAAGCGTCCGTATGGATGACACTAGGCACGCTTGTCAAGTGAGACGCTTAATCGCCAAACACGCTCTATCAAAATGAAGAGAAAATCACAAAAAGCCTTTTGGAACAATTGGGACGCCAAACGAGGTACGCATTCGGGCATTTGAAATTGAATTGTCTTATGAGCCATTGGTGGGGATTTGCATCTTCCATCCTTGCCCAAAAATGAAGTGGGCGCATTTTTTTCAGATTGGGACAAAGAATTTTGAAATCTTTCGACTAGGAAGCTTCGGCTAGAAAAGAAAAGCTCGTACTTTTGACTTTGGGATATTTGGGACAAAAGGGCGCGAAGTCACGGTTCGGCTGGTTCGGCCAAAAAATGAAATGATTTGCACAAAAGTTTCGGGACACTTGGAACAAAAACTTCCGACGGGCCCAAGATAGGACAATTTCGGGATTTCGGCCGATCGGGAACAACTTGCACTTTGGAACTTGGGACAGTCGGGACAAAAATGTTCGACAGGCCAGAAATACATGCGAGAAAGGCCCAATACTTGGATTTCTTCAATTTTATGACTTAGGTACCTCGGAGAAAAGCACTTAGACTCAAAATTTTCGCAATTTGCTCTTGTTAGGGAGGGGATCTTGAGTAGACAACAAATGGCTCCTTCAGGGATGACTTGGTGTAAGTTCATAGAATGAGACAAGGCAAGAACTTAGATAACTCGGTGAAGCGGACCAGATGCCTTATCCATTGGGCAAAGGAGTCAAAAAAAACCAATACGAGGGCAACACACACAACGTAAGGGAAACACACCGAAAGCAGGAAAAGCAAAACACTTTGTACATAATATACAAAGGGACTCCTAGTCACCTAGGATCTGAACAACTTCAAATACTGCCCACTATAAGGAAGTGGGAGGGGAGAACCATCCATGTAATCAAGATAGAAAGAGTCCTTACCAAAGCAAAAGTGTCTTATCTTGAAAGGTCCAAGCCACGAGAGAATCAAATTTTCCATGGCTGCCCCGAGGTTCATGTCTTTTGTCCCATAACGACACGGTATCACCAACTTGGAACTCTCTGGACCTAGCTTTCTTATCGAGCAGAACCTTCACCTTCCTGTGGTGGGCGAGATATTACATCAAAGCAACTTCCATCTATCCTCGTTCGGTTTGTGCGGTACATGATCCTTTTGTCGAGCATCACTTTGAAACTAGTGTCTTGATGGCCTTCATCGGTGCAAGGTGGCGGTTCCACTTGTCATCCTTTGGCATTGAGCCTCTACTCCATACACTACTTGAAATGGGGACATTCCAATGGCTCTTTTAGGTGTGATCTGTGCGCCCAAAGAGCATCATAAAGCTTCTTATGCCGGTTTCATTTGAGACTCATTGACCAACTTCCTTATGATAGTCACCAGATTTTTGTTGGTGGATTACCTTGTCCATTCCCACAGGGATAATAATCGAAGAATGAGCTAGAGAGATGCCATACCCGTGGCAAATCCATTATCTCATTTGAGGAGAAGTTGAAGCATTATCTGTTCAATCTTGTTGGGTACACCATACCTAACCAAGATGTTCTCTTTGATGAAGTTGCATACTACTTGAAGTGGTGCTCTTAGTGGAATAGCCTCCACCCATTTGGTGAAGTAGTCGATGTGATTAGCACATGCGTGTGGCCCGCACTAGAAGCGGGATTCGGTGTACCAATGAAGTCTAGACCCCATTGCTGGAATGGTTCCTCAATCACAACCCGGCTTGAGAAGGCAAGCGGCGGTTGGGTCTTCCCACAAAGGTCGCAGGCCTCGCATTTATCCACCCACTTGGACGTATCTCTGAACAAGGAAGGCCAGTAATATCCTCCCCGGAGTATCTTGTGGGCTGTGACTGTTGATGAATAGTGCCCTCCACATGCTTGATCATGAAAAGCTGAGAGCAACTTTCTCTGTTGTTCCTTATCAACACATTTCAGGAATCTCCCATCTAGGCCACGCTTGAACAAAGCATTCTCCCATAGTACATATTGCGCTGATCTCAATTTAACAGTCCTCTTTTCTTTGGCGATTAAATGAGAGGGGCATTCCCCATAGGTAAGAAAATAGGCGATGTCAGCATACCATTCATCGACTGAACTAAGGAATAGAACAGTAGGGATGTCAACTTTCTCTTCCAACAACTCATGTTGGGCTCCTTCAGCAATGAGCTCGCAAAGACCTTTTCCCCGAACCAGCTTGGTTGGCTTGATATCAAGGTCATACTCCTGGACCTTAGCCACCCAGTTTCCCCTCTTGGATCCAAATTCTTGTTGCGTGAGAATTGACTTTACAGTCGTATCTGGGACCAGCACCGTAGAGTGAGAGTTGAGGATATAGAAACGGAACTGCTTGACAGCTTTGACTACTGCAAAGGCATGCTTCTCCATCATGGTGTACTTTAGCTCATGGTTCTTCAGGATATAGCTCATGAAGGCAATGGGTAGCTCATGTTTATCAGAATCTTCTTGGGTTAAGACAGCAGCCAGAGTACTATCTGTAGCGTAGCAATAGATAATGAAATCCTTCTTTGAAATCGGGCGAGGCCAAAGCTGAGTTTTAGCAATAGCTTTCTTGATACCCTCAAAGGATTCCTTTCCTTCAGAAGACCAACCAAATGCTTGCTTTCCTTTCATCATCTGAGAAATATCCAAAGTTAATTCAGCAAAATCAGGAATGAATCTTCTTAGAAAATTGATCTTACCGAAAAAGGAATGCACGCCTTTTTTACTAGTAGGGAGAGGAATCAGTTGGATGGCTTGAACTCGTTCAGGATCAATTTTGATGCCGTCCTTTGAGACAATGTGTCCTAATAGCTTTCCCTCCGTAACACAGAAGACAGATTTTTTAGGGTTCAGGGAGATTCCATGCTCTCTACATCTCTGCAGAACTGTTTCCAGGTGATCGAAATGATCTGCTCTTGTCTTTGAAAACACCATCGAGTCATCAGGTATATGACAATACATTTCCCTTTCAAGCTCCCAAAAGCGGATCCATAGCTCTGCGGAAAGTGGCACCGGCATTAATCAGCCCAAAAGGCATTCTCTTGTAGGCGAAGGTACCCCAAGGAGTTGTGAAGGCTGTCTTATGTTGATCGCGATGCTCGACCTCTACGATTGTATCGAGAAAAACCATCAAGCATAGATAACATCTCGAGCACATTACACTTGCAAAATCTGATCCATCATAGGCGGAGGGTAGTTATCTTTCGAGAGAGGCTGATTCGGAGTTCACGAAATCAACACGAGATGGGATCTCACCATTCTTCTTCCTACAGTACAATGTTTGCAATCCAAGTCGAATGGTGAATGGGAAAGATGATCTTAGCCTTGGCGGTTTTACGAATCTCTGAAATATGGTGTCAGCTATCTTTGGGTTGTACTGCCTCTGCTTCTACTTGAAAGGTTTGATTCCTGGCTTGAGAGGGATAGAGTGTTGCATTTCTTTTGGCTTGAAGGCTTTTAGATCTTCATAAGAATAAGCAAGCACATCCTTATATTTCCTTAGAAGGTCAATTGCTCTTCTCCTTTCATCTGATGTGCAACACTTCCCGATATTTACCAGCTTCGGGCCATCAGAACTCCCAATATCAATCTTATCATACTCGGTGATTCTTTGAGGTCGAGTGGTAACTTTAGACCTCACGTATCTGTCATGTTTATCAAACAACTCCTCCAAACTCACCAAACCTTTGGGAATCTTATTTCCTTTGAGCTTAATGCACCCTTCCTGGTCAGTTTCTTCTCCTTGGGTGACGGCTTGGTCAGAAGACACGCTCTCACGAGGCAGGTTGTCACTTCCTTCGAAATACAGTTGTTCAAAATTGCCCTTGAGCTCCAGGAAGGAAAGCAAATGCTGGTCGTCGTTGAAGACTTGCCAGTTACTAGTATTGTCAGGGACACTAGGTCGGTGGACCATTTCATGGTGAACTTATCTGAGAGAATTCGGGATGAGGAATCAACAGATGACCACTGAGGCGGCCGGTGAATCGGCTCTGCTTTCTTTTCTCTAGGCATCGCTTGATGGAGAAGGCATCAAGGAATTCAATTGAATCCCAAACTTGGTTCCGATAATGCTTGACCTCCGTTCTTTACAAAAGCAGGCTTGACTTGCTTCAAAATCAGCTCTGCATCACCACGAGCCAAAAGATTCTTAACACCTCGTTCTTTGGCCACTTGCGGTCAAGGATGAGAGCCTCATACTCTGCTTTGTGTTGTTAGTGTTCTCGAACTGCAATTTAAATGAAAAGGGGTGCGGGCGGCCTTGGGTGATATTAGCGAGAACACCAGCTCGAGGCCAGCCGAGGAACAACTGCCATCGAATTCTAAAATCCAGACACCATTAGGATCTTTAGGTGATATTTTGCAGGGTCGGACTTCATCAGGGGACAAAATCATGTAATTACCATGGCCTCTGTCTTCATAGAGTATTTGTGCCTTGGGATCATCTGTCTTTTGCACAATATACTCGGACTGCTTCTCAGGTAGTAGCTTCTTCATTTGTCCATTGACAGGTATGAGGGCGTGTGACCAATCCATTTGAATCTCTCCACCCACATCTTTACAGAAGTTTCTGCTTAGCAACATTCCATAGGAAGGAGGAATGTCGGCTACTAGTATGGTAGCCAAGACTTTCTTTTCAGGTAAAGCAGCAAAAGCCACTTGTGCATCTTTAATCCTTCCAACTAAAGGCACTTCCTTACTTTCCATGGAGTAGCAGGATCCATAAGTACGAGTAAGGGTCAGACCTAAAGCATGAGCTACTTTGGCGGGCATCACATTATCAGAGGCTCCGGAATCTATGACACAGTTACTAAGCCTATGGCCCGCTATAAGGAGGGTAACATAAAAAGGCTTGATTTTGTCTCCAGGCGAGGTGACAGCAGCTACCAGACTAGGCTGTGGTATAGAAGGAGGTGTGGGCAAAAGGCCTTTAGAGGTGGTCTTGGAATGGGAATTAACAAATTGGATCATCTTGGCAAAAGCTTTAGGATGGGTTTGGTAATATTCAGCTTCTGAAATTTGAACTTTGGTCCTTTTTAGATGATCCACAATATCAAAGGATCCAGAGGTGGATGGTCCGTCATCATTTGGAATCTTAGGCTTATCAACCCTAGGAGAAAAAGAAGAAGAAGCAACTTTGGGGCAGGATTGGCAGTACTTACCTTTGGTGTAGATGAGGTAGGAATAGGGGATCCTCTTCTGGCAATTACAGGAATAGTCGCAGGCTGCTCTTTGGACTTCTTCAGGGGTTGCGTCACCTTTTCCCTCTGATGTGTGCATTCCCGAGTCATGACAATGAAGGACTCATTGTTCATATCTGCTTACCACTTCATCGTAGTCATCCGCATCATCAATGCCTTCGGTGGTAAAGAAATTGACTCGAGATCCCTCGGGTTCTTACGCCTCATCATCGAATTGCTCCGGGAACTCCTCACAAACTTCGTTATCATCTTGGTTCTTGACCTCACAAGTTGCATTCACGGAACTTTGTGGGAGGTCCTTGAGTGCCGATCTGGTGTGGGGGGCTGTGAGACAGTTTACAGGTTGAAAATTTCTTCTCGGAACATCTGCATATGGTGCATCTTTGGGCTAATTGTTTCTTTATAGCCACTAGATCATTTGCAAGTTTACGGACTAATGGATCGGTGGGTCCAGAGGTGGAAGAGGAAGAAGCAGCAAATTTCGATTTAAGAGGATCTCTTTTCAACTTCCCTGACATGATCAGGTCGTCCTCGATACTAACAGCCAGTTCTTGATCCAGAACTAGCGTTCCAAGATTAGCCCTTCTTAGAGCATAAGCTGACTTTAGGCGTTTGGGCATTCAAAAGAAACATTTTGAATTTGATCAACCGGTCGAGTATTTGCAGGAATCTTGTTGATCAATCTGTTGAACCGAGCCACAAATTCTCTCATGGGTTCTGATGGATCTTTCTTTATCTGAGAAATCTGGGCAAGCAGGGCATGCACATCTTCTGCCGGCTTAAAAGCGGTTTTGGCCCGAGTTCTCATGGTAGTCCATCGGTGATGGCACCAGGTAGGAAGGTGATAGAACCGATCGGCGGCATTATCTGTAACGTCTCAGCGAAGCAGGTCTTGCGAGGCGTCTTCATGTTCAACCCCAAGACCCCACATGCAACTATGAATGCTGCATATGTTCATCGGGGTGAATTTTGCCATCTCCTTTAAATTTTGGGAAGTTCTTTCGGTTACCTCGAGGTAACTCATGCGAAAGGTGCGCAAGAGCCGGAGGTCGACACGTTGACCCCCCATGGTAATTGTGCCATTCTTCTCGGGAATACGACTTGAAGGGAACTTTAACACCAGCAAGGATCGAGCTCGCGATTAGGGCTAGGCTGGGTGTGTAGGACTTCTATCTCGAGCGAGGCGGAGTGCTCGTCGAGCGAGTTCTTCGATTTGAAGGAAAGGAAAACCTGTTGCTCAAAAGCTGGCGAGATCTTCGATACCAAGGGCCCTTCTCCCTCGAGTGAAACGTGGAGTCGCGAATCAAAGGATGATCAAAAATTGTAATCTTTGGAATGCGATTTTCCCAGTAGTCGCCAAAAACTGTTGGTCGTCAAATAGGACTTTTTAGAGAGCAACAGACAGGGGACGAAAAGTCCCTCCTCTTTAATGGGAGAGGTTCCCTTATTACGAAACAAACCTATTTACAAATATACGAACGTCATGGTATGGTCAAACTTGGATATTACGAAAGTGTTTTCCACAAGGATTATCGATTACACAGGGAGGCGAGGAAAAGGAATAAGAAGATGAGCGAGAATAGCAACATTCGAGAATTATAGATAGCGAGAATAATTCTTCGTGTATGCGAAGAAGCTTGAAAGGATTTAAGACAAGATCATTTGCATGAGATTAAATTTAAGACACAAAGTTCCATAAATAACCTCCTTGATTTATAAATCAAGGACACAAAGTTCCTTCTTGGTTGTACAAGATCGTTGTACTTGCAAAAGCCCAGGCAGTATGCAATCGGAGAGAGACAAAGCGAGTTAAGAACAAAAATGATCTTCACAATATTAAAGGAAAACACGGATATGACAAGAATCGAGATAGACAAAGAATGAAAAGCCCTTTTGTATTGATTTCTTTAAGATCTATTTACACTTTCGATAAAAATTCCAAGTTCTTCCTCCTCCAAAAATGGCGTGGAAAGGCCATTATATAGCTTACTGAAGTCGGTTACTCTTTGTAACCGTTTCTTTTAACCAAGAATAGTTAAGTACCGCCAAATGCAATACCTTAACTAATTACAGAATACGAAAAGAAAGGAAAGAAGAGGAAAGGAAGGAGAAGGAGACGGTGGCCGAATTTCTTGGGAGGGACCCACTTGTCTTGAGAATCCATTGCTGAACCTCTTGATGACTCGGCTATATCTACGCCACGGGGGACGAGATGTGTTGGTTGCGGGCCCGAGTCCAAAATCCCAAGCATTTCTCCATCTCTTTATCAAACTCGACGTGAGTATGATAGTCTTTGTTTGCTTCTTGATGGCGGTAGAAGAGAACAAATTTCCTTTATCTTGTCTTTAGAGATGGAGTCCTCCTTGAAAAGATTATCTTTGACAAAAGCTCACCCAGGCTTTGATTTCTTGTAAGGACAAGGGAATGCGAGTTTTCATCCACGAAGATGACAATGCATATCTTTGAAGCTGCGGTACCCGATGTCTTGAAAGCTTCTCCCTTTTGCAGTTATTCTTCATTTCATCTCTGACTTCTTCGGGACTACGATTTTCCACTCTGTTTGTAGACCCAAGATTTTGATAGATTGTCTTTGGCATCATCGAAAATCTTATTTGCCCGATAAGATATTCTCATCATGTCTGTCCCATGAGGCGAAGGTCTACAATCTGGCTTGCCCCGAGTTTAAGCTCTTTGTCCATGACCCCATGGTAGAGGGCAGGTTTACATTGCAAATTATCTACCTTTCCATGTAGCTTAAAGGCTTCATCGATGAAGTTTAGCCGGCAACAAGCATGTCATCTACCATGGCTTCAATAGCTCTACCATAGACGAATACTTGTGCATATCTTTAATACCACTGCACTTCATCTTGGCTTAGAGTTACGGGAGGAGGTAGAGCGAGCGAGGAGTGGATCCAAAACTTTGTCTTTAGATAGAAGAGACTTGATGAAACACTGTAAGAACTCGGGCTTGCTCTTCCAGTGTTCGATAGTTTCTTTGTCCTTTTTCCACTCTCCCAATAACTCTTGTATTTGTTTCTGGGAGGTTATGAATCTCGCCTTCGGGGGTAGATTCTCCCATTGGGATTCTCGGTAGCTCAGTCGGATACTTGCAAGTCTGTTACGATTTGTCCATTGCGGGCTTGCAATCTCCGAGAATTGCTTGACCTCGAGTATCGAGATACTATTACGGAGGTGGTTCTTGCTTTCTTGGCACGGGAAGGCGTGGTGCCCAACATGGCTGCAACATCAAAATTTGGTCCCAAGTTTTGGGAGGATGGTTTCCTCTTCCTTTTGTCGACCAAGGGTTGCACCCATGCAAAAGAGGAAGAAGAATCTGCGGGCGAAGCAAGGGGACCAAGAGACGGGGAGCTCATGACACTCGAGTGCATGCATTTGTTGACTCAAGTTTGGATGTGGAAGGAGCACTTTGGAGACAATGGCGGTAGAAGAATCAATAGTACACAGGAAGTTCGGTGCTCTGGACCTCCTTGTCTTTATCTGTTGGGTCCTCGGGAACATTTGTAGGAGTTGGCCTCTCACTTTCTTCACTTTCACTTTGAGGATGATGATGTTCTGCGGTCCGATAGGCAGTGCTGTTTCTCTGAAGATCTCTTTCCACGGTTCCTTCTTTACTTCCTTGAGCTTCTTCTTATATACAGTGGATGGAGAAGGAGTAGATTCCATGAGTCCACTGAGCTGCTTTGAGGCGGGAGGGGTTTTCTTTGGTGTTTCGGACCTTGGGCTGGTGCTTCTCTTATTGGTGTCGATTCATCCTTGGAGGAGGATTCTCCCAGAGTGCCTCTGAATTCTCGGACCTTCTTATTGAACCAAACCTTAGTCTGACTAAGGCGGGAGCAAGGATTTCGGTCGAATCATCCTTCTCTTTTACATTCCAATCCGGTCCTCCAAGGGGTGTGCTTGATCACATTTTCATACTCATATGAGTATAGCTCGAAATTATCATCTTGAGACCTTCGGGAACTTGAGTACGAGACCAAGTTCTTGAATCAATTATAAGGAGAACCTGCCATAATGCCTTCTTACGGCCTCAAAGTCGTCTGCTGCTTGATCGGCCCGGTAGTCTTACGCCTACTGCCACATGGTGATAGGCTATCTTGATATTACATTCATAAACTTCTTCAAGTCAAAGCGGGTTCTTGGCTTGAAGAAATGCAGATGATAGGGACCAAAGTTCTTTCTATATTACAGGCATCGGGGCTGTTTTACATGTGTAATTTCCCGGAGAGATGGGAAAGTGCAAGCGAGAAATCTTCTTGTCTCTGCAGTTACGTGCGACTTGTCCGATTACTGCATATTTCGATCAAGGCCATCTTGTCATTGCGAGAACATGGGAAGCCGCAGAGGAGTACTCTCATAACCAGCAAGCTTTGATGTATGAGAATTTCTGAATTGGATGATGTAGGCCCCATACCGTGATATCAAGTTCATGGCTTCATCGAAAACCTCTGGCGGTGTCACCCTCGAGCAATCGGACCACGTACATAGTGAAAGCATCATTAACCCTTACGAAATTGCGGTTCTTTGGTCTCGAGGTAAAGCTGCGGGGCAATAGGCATACAACTGGGTTGCCTTTGTGGGCGTCTATATATGAGAATCCAAACCATTGCCTTGATCTTTGCCCGGAGTATACATCGAGATATGAAGTCATAAAGAACTTCTTTGTTTGCGGCACGTTGGATAGCTGCTCAAGTCGATTCATCTTGATGATCTCGGCCAGATTGATATTTTGTGTACCCTCGCACACCATGCGATGATGGCGGGCACATCCGAGAAATGGAACTTCATTGGTGGAAGGCAAACCCATGACCCGAGCCAGCGGTATTATGAAATCGCGGTTCTTCGTTGAAATCTGCTCGGATGAGGGTTTTGGTGAGGCGGGAAGCTCCCTTCCTAGGGTTTTTAGCGAGGACTTCGCCACTCGTGCTCTGTACTTGTCACATCTTTGTCTTGATCGAACATGGCTTGCGCTTGGGCTTGGGAAACAACTATGGAATTGTCCAATTCCGGGATCTTGAGCGCGCGTGCATGGCGGCAGCGTCGGCTTGCAATGATGAGCTCCCGTGTACGTTTGTCAATTCGCTCGAATCGGGGTCGAAGTGAGCTCCGCATGGCTCTTTATGTCGGCCTGCTTTGTCTTGAAATGGGAATCCTCCAGCGTACGCCAAACCACTTTATCATGAATTATCGAGCCATTGGTGAGGATTTGCATCTTCCATCCTTGCCCAAAAATCGCTGAAATCGAGATGTCGGGCCTCGCTATCTCGATGTTGCTTCTGACAGCGAGACTCGAGTGGAGAAATGCATTCTTGTCCTTGAAATTTGATCTTCATGTTGATAGTTTCGGGGAACAAGGTTGCAAACTAGACTTGGAATGGAATTACGAAGCGAGAGAACGTGCGCAAGTTGGCAAGCGGAGGTTTGAGCAAAGGATAACAAGGAAGATGTGGGAAAATGCAAAGGGAAATGCTCATTATATAGCCGTTTGGGAGCGGAGAGAATTCAATGCGCATTTAATTACACACCACCAATTTGAAAAGCGTCTAAGTATGGATGACACTAGGCACGCTTGGGACAAGTGAGGCGAATCTGTGAAACACGCGGCTCGGGCGAAATGAAGAAAAATGCACAAAAGCCTTTTGGAACAATTGGGACGAAAATGCGCGAGTGCACGCGGTTCGGGCATTTCGGCCAAATTGGAGCAATGGGCCCGTTTGGACTTGGGACTTTTGGGACGAAAAGTTCCGAGTCTGCGGTTTGACCGGTTCGGCCGAAAATGAAGCGGGCGCATTTTCGATTTGGGACAAAGAATTTTGAAGTACTCGACTAGGAAGCTTCGTAGAAAAAGAAAGCTCGTACTTTTGACTTTGGGATATTTGGGACAAAAGGCGCGAAGTCGCGGTTCGGGCGGTTCGGCCGAAAATGAAATGATTTGCACAAAAGTTTGGGACACTTGGAACAAAAACTTCCGACGGGCCCGAAGATAGGACAATTTCGGGGATTTCGGCCGATCGGGAACAACTTGCACTTTGGAACTTGGGACGATCGGGACAAAAATGTCAAAAATGTCCCGAAATACATGCGAAAAGGCCCAATACTTGGATTTCCAATTTTATGAAAACACTTAGACTGCGAAAGGGAATCTTGGCCAAATACTTGGATTTCTTCAATTTTATGACTTAGGTACCTCGAAAGAGAAAAGCACTTAGACTCAAAAAATGAAAAGAAAATCCCACGTGGTTAAGTGTAATCCACTCCAGTAATCTGTGGTTAAGTAAATGAAACATGGTCAAGTGTAACCATTGTTGGTGATAAACATTGTAGGTAAATGAAATGGTCAAACAAAGTGACCAGTCCACATGTAGATTGTAACCGTTGTTCCAAGATTATATGCGGGTGAGATTATAGGTAGGTTATAACGGCTCAAACAAAGTGCAAGGGGTGACACACGGTTGTGCAAATATTCTACGGCTAATAGAATAGGAGCACACCGAACTAGAAAGGTAAGCACAACATGAACCAAAGAAGGAGGACTCGAGCCGCTGGAGGTAAATATCCCTCAACCAATGCAAAAACAAGTCAAAAATAGCGAGTACAAGAGAAGTTGCTAAGGTTTGAGTTGACACAATTGGAACACAATTTTAGAAAGGTCTCAGGCTTGTGGAATATAGAGAATCCCGGAATAACAACCGTCACAAAGCCAAAACCGTGAAAACCAAACACCAACAAATGCAACATGAGTAAGAAAGAAGCGATCGTAGAACCCCGAGAAGTGAACAACCATTAAGCCAAAATACCCATGAGTCAAGAGATGCACACAGATGGAGGGAAGAAGATCCATGAACCAAGAACGAGAATAACCCAAGCCAATGTAGAGAGGCTCGATTCACCAGGAGGAGGATGCATGCAGAAAGGCAAGGTGAGCAGGTAGAGTATAGCTTGAAGTGAAAAACAAGACAACTCTAAACTCTGAAATCTGCAACCCGTGAACCTAAAATGCACCAAAACACATGCAGATCTTGGAAAACTCGAACCATGAACCAATGAACAACCCCTCAAACTTGTAACTACTGAAACCTCAATACGAGGTGAGCAATACAATTCCAAAATAATAAAAAAACTTGCACGAGGAAATAAGAAGAAACCAGAAGTAATAAACAACTTGATAAACAAAGAGTGCATGTTTTACCGAAACCAACTCTGATACCATGAAAGAGGGATTCACAAGAATTGATGTCGAAAATAATGCACCACAATGAAGTTGCACTCCGATGGTAACATCAAGCTCCAATGCAATAAGCAAGATTCGAACAATGGAAAGAATATGCAAATAAGAAAACATGTCTACTCATGCTCATAGATAAAAAAGGAAGTACAAATAGGGGTGTTGTGTAACCCCCATGCCTAAACAAGGAAAGAATATCAATGATGCCACTAACGCATATGACGCCACTAAAGGAGGAGTTACAATTCCAAATAAGGAATGTAACTCCTATGACGCATTGACACAAATGACAATGACAGATTCTATGACAAAATCTGACACTTGTCATTTGACTTCCTAAGACCTATGACTCTCGCAAGGCGAGATGAATCACCAGGTGATGTGGATGATGACTAGGCATGTCACACACACCAACAGTCTTCACATAATTTTTAGACTCCAACACGAAGGCTCGAATTGAAAGACTCAATTAGACACTAAAGTCTTTGATTAATCACACATAAGGTACACCCGAAGACTTACACACAATTATTTATCAAAAATGATAGTGAATTGATTTTAAATTTGTTTATCTCATCCAAGATGAAGGCTCTTCTTGAAATGAAATTGCAAATACCATTAAACTATCATAGGGATGAGATCCTGTGTGATTTCACAAATATTTCAATATAAGATTGCAATGGGAATGAAAGAAACTATTTACGAGCATTTTGAAATAAAGTAGACACAGAGTGCTAGAGATTAGACACAAATTAATTCCAAAATTGCTTAGATTCATTAGCAGGGGAAAGCTTCCAGAGTAATCTCAGTGCTTGTCAATGGCTATACATCTGCAACCAACTTGACATGACAAAAAATCTAACATAGAAGAAAATAACAGGTTATCTCAGCTTTGGTCTCTCGGGAAGACGACTTTCTCAAATTTTTTCTCAAGAATTCAAACTCTGACCATTTGCAAGAGTATTCTCATTGCTTTTATACATTTTGCTCACTCAATTTTCACCCCAAAAGAGAAGAATATTCAAGGGACATTTTCTTGTTACCAATTTGTTTCAGATAATGACGTTTAACAAATTTAGATCCGAAATCTGCTAGGTGGACCAATTGTGAACTAATCACATTTCTTGGGCCCTCGACTAATGACTAGGATGTCATGCCACAACTTTTCAGGATTCTTTTTAATCATTTTGATTCTTTCATGCGAGAAATCCCCTTTTTAATCATTTTTCAGAGCCTCTACATAGTTGGACTTGACAGTCATCCCTTTTTGCTCTCGAGGCAACGCCTTTTTTACCTTTTACGCCTACACTTTCATCATTTCATCCCTTTTCCCTCTACAATTTCTACCCCGCATCCATTTCCTCTAGTAATTCCCATTTTTACAAGTGCCTGAGTAATTTCCACTTCAAAATATTGACCTTAACGATCCTTGGACTCACAATTTAAATTTTGAATCCATTCAATGGCACCTTACTAATAGAGACAAAATAATTTCATCAAAGAACGATGAAAAACAATGTGTATTCACGTCTCAAGAGTCTTGGAGCAAAAATGGCGAAAAAAGCAGGTGAAATGCACAACAACCATTGATCCTACCCCTTTTCCACTTTATATCATAGCCGTCCACATGTTTCCTTAGCACAACTACAAAGGAGAAGCACAGAGGCAAGTCTCAAACAAGCGCGAGCCTTCCACATACCCTGGGCCCAAGAAAATGCCTTTTGGCCTTTGAAAAGTCTTGGTGAAAAAGGAGCTGGCGGAAGCCTCCACATGTCTTAATGGCACATTTTGAGATGGTCCCTAAAAGTAGAGATCCAAAACAAGTGTGGGCTCAACTCGTGTCTCGGTCAAGCGAGAATCATGTTAAAAAATTGAAGGTTCAATAGAAGGTGCCACATGTCTAGGGTCTCGAGACATTTTTCTTTTCCGTTGAAAAGTCCAAGAAAAAGGGCGGAGTGAGCGGAAGCCTCCAAGTGTCCTCCTGGAACTTCTTCAAAATAAAACTTAAGGGCCGGTCCCCAAATAGGTGTGGTCCCTCCATATGTCCTAAGCCCTTTAAAAGTTGCTTGAAAAGTCTAAGTATTGGAAGACCCGATAGAAGCCTCCACGTGTCTTCATGGTGCAACTTCGAGATGGTGCCCAAGAGCGGAGACCCTGAACAAGCGTGGGCTCACCACGTGTCCTAGGCCTTAGAAAATTGCTTTGAAAATTTCAAGTATAAAGCAAAGCCGATGGAAACCTCCACATGTCTCCCTGTCGTAATTGTTAAGGTGGGACCTTGAGGCGGATCCTCAAATGAGCGTCAGCCCACCACGTGTCCATGGTCCACCAAAACTATACCGGATGCATGAAAAAATTGTTTAAGTCTAAGAAGAGTAGAAAAAACTTCCATGTGTCCCCCAGGTGAAACTTCAAGGCAAAACCAAAAGGTGAACCAAAACTATACCTACTTTGCATGAAAAAATTGTTTAAGTCTCAAGGCGAGTAAAGAAAAACCTCCATGTGTCCCCCCGGTGCAACTTCAAGGCCAAACCAAAAGGTGAATTTTCAAATGATTTCCGTTCCTTCATGTGGACAAGTTCTTGGTTGAGCGAGCCTTTGATATTTTAGAGTGCCCCGCCGAGCCGTATCCAACCAAAAAGGGCCACGTTTCCACTAATGCAGAGATGTAATTTTGACAGGAAAAGCACACTGTCAAACCATAAAAATGCAAGAAAACCACCATTTGAGCCTAGAAATGAATCTTTCTTCAAGGACAGAGAATTTGGAAATGTTACAAGGCTCAAATATGATCTTTCGAGCTACATCCAATCACGTTTCCACAGGTATTTGGGACAAAAATGATAAGTAACAACAAAACGTGACTATGGAAAATAAAAGGAAAGGAAAAACCCAAGTTTTACGCCCAAGTTATAGACTCTTTCAGATGGACAGAGGAACGAAAAAAAAATTATGGACCTTTAAGTGATCCTCAACCAAGGAAGGGGTTGATCATGGCAACCAAACAGAGGATAGAGTCTTGAAGCACTAATACAGGGAGACAAAAAACATAACGAGAGGCCGCAAACCGAGGAATTTCATTGACAAATGGGGTGAGACTGATTTGAGCATCAACATCAACTCGACTCGAGGATGGGTACTCACTATGAACGCCACAAGAAAAATAGCAGACCAAGTGCCAACAACAAACCATTGGGCAACAGAGTCAAAGAATAAGCTTACAGAGCGGAAACAACCATAACCATCCTCCAAAAAAATGAACCGAGAAACCAACAAAACTAGGTCACCTAGGACTAGAACAAACAAAAACACAACAAGTGGAATGAAAAAAGAACTATACACTGATACAATGGAGAGCATCTTGATTCAAAGAAAATAATCAAGGAAAAACTTCAAGTGCCTGCCATTCTGGATATGACCATGCTAAGTAGTTCGATATGTTTTTAACAACTAGTCATATGATTGCCTCTCGTTTCCATCAAAGTCGCTATATCTACCCACATTTCTTCAAGCTTATCCTTTGTGCCTAGGTCATGTTTTATAACATCTTTCGAGGCAACATCAAACATCAAATTCTCAGGAAAATCATCCTGCTCATGATACCTGCATTGATCAATTTCATATTCCTTGAAAGTAACATAACTCACGAGTTATCAATACTAATATCTCGCATGCAATACTTCATCGAAGCATTGTTGGCATCCTCAATAAGATATAACATCTTCTTTTCACCAAGTAACTTCACAAGGTTTCCCTCAATTGGTATGGTGGCATAAGACATGTCCATCTGAACATTTCCACCAACACTTGCAACCCACTTTCTTGATAACATCATGCCCCATTTGGCAGGGCAATCAATGACAACAACATCAAGTTTCAATTTCTTACCCGGATAAGTTTGGAAGTTTTACCACCAAACCTTTTACACATCCTACAACAATAACTTCTCTAGAATCCATTACAAGACACTTGTCATAAGTCTTGTCACTTTAATGTTCAATTCATTCATGACTTCGAGGCATAAAATTGCATGATGCTCCAGAATCAAACATACAATTGTGCAACAGTTTGTCTTTAATAATCAATGTTGTAAAAAATGGATCAACATTTAATTGAGACTCAACCAAAGATGTTCCCAAGTAAACTTCAGGTGGTTCACCTGGTTCCTCCAGTACTTGGGGTTTTTTCAACTCTGAAATGGTAGGAGGAGTCTCAACATTTCTACCTTGGGTGACTTTTTCTTCTCTAAACCCCAAATATTCGAATGCTCTATTCCTATGCTCAGGGATTTTAAACAATTCAACAATAGGAACAAAAATCTTGATCTGACTCAAGATTAGGGTTGTGTCATAAGGAACATATTTGGGTAATGTAGTGTTAGGAGGAAGGTTTACAAATTCATCTAATGGCATAGGATTTTTTACAGTTTGAGCATAGGGAGGGACACAAGTTCTACTTGAGACAACAAGGCCTTTGCCAGATGTATCTTTCTTTGGAGTCTCTTTTGGGATACTTGGTAAGCACTGGAATTTTTGGTTTGGCCTGAGGCCCTGCCCCTTTGGCAACCCTACTCCTGGTATTATATTCTTTTTCATGGCCAACCACAACATTCATTAACAACTTCCTATCCTCCTCAGAAGGTATCCCTCCATCATACTTCTCAATCATTAGAGCTCTTAGGTACTCAAAATCATTATTAGGAAGTTCAAAATCTTGCACCATATCAATTTTAGAAGTATGAGTGGGAGGAAGAGGTAATACCGGTGAATGCAATCCCAAAAATCTTTAGTAGTTCTGGCACTCATCAACTCAGTTGAGGTTTCTCCCTATTGTGAACTTGTAGAGGAATCCACCATGCATGCATCATCATCAATGTTATCATCATCATCAACTTCTTCAACTTTTTGATCTACTTCACATGGCGGGTGGGGTAAGAAGCATTTGTCACACCAATCCATTTGATTTGTCTCTTCAACAACAACTTTGGCATTTAAAGGATCAGGCACTACTCTATTCTCCCTAGCTTGGGGTTTTCTAGCTCCCATGGGTCCTTTACCTTTGTCATCAGACCTATGATCATTTCTAGGATGATTTGCAAGTCTGTCTTGTCCTTGTTGCCTATGTTGACCCTGAGAACCTTGTCCAATTCATTTTTCTTCCTGGCTAGCTTGTAAGAGATTTCATTGACAACCCCAAACCAAAGTCCTTACAACTTCCTCAAGATCCACAACATTAATTGATTAAGGCTTCTCGGGTTTGATCAATTTAATACCCTCCCTCTTAGGGGGTTTCCAACTTCTTTAATATTATTCTCAATTTGCAGAGCCATGGTAAAGTCCTACCTCAAAGTCTCAGGGTTCTTATCCCTCAAATAGTAAGCAAATTTCTTATCAAATGCATCTAAATACTTTATCAGACATGATTCATCACATGGCCTCAAATTAATAGGTAGTTTTCTCAATGTTTTGTTAAATCTAGTATTGAAATCATGCACTGATTCATTAGGATTATTTTTTATATTTTCAAACTCTGATAAAAGAAACCTAGGGTTTGTTTTATCACCATACTACATTCTAAAAGCATTCTTCATCTTTGTCCAGGAGTCAATGGAATTATCTGGCAGAGATTTATACCAGTCCCTTGCATCTTCTTCTAGAGTATGGATAAATAATTTAATGTATACATCCTCAAACTCTATTTCAAGTCCTCCATCATATTGACAAAGAGTTTCAAGTGTTGATCACTAGTTATTGCATTATTTCCTTGAAACTTAGGAAATCTATTTCTTACATCTTGTGGCACAACATTTGGATAGCCAACCATACCTCTAAAACTGATGGGACCAAAAGTATTAATAAAAATGGAGGTTTGGGTGGAGGTTGAGCCATATTATTCTAAGGAGGTAATCTTACAGAGAGAAAAAATGATGAGGAGTGAGGGGTCTGTGTGGTACAAGGATACAATTTTCAAAATGACTTCCCTCTAAAGGCTCTGTCTCTTGGAAAAATCTATTAGATTTTGAAAATACAGGGGATATTGAGAAGTAAATGTTTCAAATACGAGATGATGGACCCTCTCTAGCCGGAGAATTCAATTCACAAAGAGGCTACCTAATTCAGAAGCACTTGAGGAAGTACTGCAATCTTCAATCATAGGTTGATCAGTTTTACCAATGGAGATCTCTTTTCTTGATGCTTGATCTCCAATGGCCTTCCAAATTTTTCTTCCTTCTGAATTAGACTTTCCCATCTCTTGAAACAACCTTCTACTAGGGTCCTTGGCAAAGAAAGATCTTCTTCCTTCCAGCTTTTTACGATATTAGTGACAAATCTTATTTGATATATGTTAAGACACTGGTATTTATAAAGAATTTAAACAACACGGAGTCGCCACTAAGTATTTTCACCTTAGTTTGTGCAAATGCACTATGAAAGACCTATCAAATGTCTGTCAATACCAGATTCATGCAAAGATTACAAGATTTTCTCTTCTTTTACCCAAATTTATCAATGATGATACAAATCTTAGTGCAATAACTATATAAGTTAGAAATATTACACTCAGAACTCACAACTTTGAACAATTCTTACAGATATGAACAAATAATGATGTTTTAGCAATGTATTTGCACTTTAAAATTTGTAAAAAGCATTACCAAGGTTTGTACGCGTACACCTTTGTTCAAATACTTCAAAGATTCCGACAATGGTGCCATGAGTGTTTTTGATGGGAGAAATGGATACAAACTTGCAACAAATCAACAAATCGGTCCTCGAATAATGCAAATCAATTCCCAAAGAACGAAAATCGGTTCCCCGACAATGGTGCCACAAGTTTTGGTATCCAAATTCATTCTCCTTTCAAGCCGAGCAGCAACATAGATTCGACAGGGAGCTTAGAGGTAGATATATCATAGTGTGTGTCGTTTTGTAGTTGAGGATGAGATCTAACTGGCCCTTTGTTACTCAGATTTGTGGAGAGATGGATAACACCTTTAAGAGGATTTGACCTGTCCTCACTACTTTAGGCCGTGCCTCTTCGACTAGGGTGAGAGGACCCTTAATGTAACCTCTATTTGATGAAGGAGATGGAGATATCCTTCTTTTGCACAAATTCTATGAAAATAACCTTGGGAAAATATGGTCAATGCTACATGATTTAACTCTTAAGAGTTGTCACTTCTAAACAATGGAGATATTTTCAACACAAGGCTAAGGTTACTTGAAGATATTAAGAAATCCCGATTGTTCTATATTTTTAAGTAGATTTTGTTCCTTTGTTGATACACAGGGCAAACAGGGGTAGTTCAGGATGGATCAATGGTTTTTAAATGATTTTGGTGGGAGATGAAGTAGGATAAAGTTGATTATACTAGATCTTCAAAGGGACTTCACAACAATGAAAAATTCAACAACAGAAAACTTCAGAATAGTTAAGACGTTCCTTTAACCAGAAGGTGTGCTTTAATGGAGGCCCAGATCAACACATTTTCACATAATATTTGAGACTCTAACACGAAGGATCGAATTGAAAGACTCAATTAAACACTAAAGTCTCTGATCAATCACGCCTAAGGTACACCCGAAGACTTACAGACAATTCTTTATCAACAAATGATAGTGAATTGATTTTAAATTTGTTTATCTCATCCAAGATGAAGGCTCTTCTTGAAATGAAATTGCAAATACCATTAAACTATCACAGGATGAGATCCTGTGTGATTTCACAAATATTTCAATATAAGATTGCAATGGGAATGAAAGAAACTATTTGCAGACATTCTGAAACAAAGCAGACACAAATTGCTAGAGATTAGACACAAATTAATTCCAAAATTGCTTAGATTCATCAGGGGGAAAGCTTTTGGAGTAGTCTCAAGGTGCTTGTCAATGGCTATACATCTGCAACCAACTTGACACGATAGAAAATCTAACACAGAAGAAAATAACAGGTTATCTCGGCTTTGGTCTCTCGGGAAGATGACTTTCTCAAAAAAATTCTCAAGAATTCAAACTCCGACCATTTGCAAGAGTATTCTAATTGCTTTTATGCATTTTTCTCACTCAATTTTCCCCCTAAGAAAAGAATATCCGAGGAACCTTTACTTGTTACCAATTTTTTCTGATAAACGACATTTAACAAATTCGATCCAAAATTTGCTAGGTGGACCAATTGTGAACTGATCACGTTTCTTAGGCCCTCAAATAATGACTAGGATGCCATGCCACAACTTTTAGGATTCTTTTAATCATTCTAATTTTGTCATGCGAGAAATCCCATTTTTAACATTTTTGGAGCCTCTACATAGTTGGACTTGATAGGTCATCCCTTTTTGCTCTCGAGGCAACCATTTTTTACCTTTTACACTGCACTTTCATCATTTCATCCCTTTTCCCTCTTTTTCCTCTACAATTTCTTCCCGCATCCATTTCCTCTAGTAATTCCCATTTTTGTGAGTGCCTGAGTAATTCCCACTTCAAAATATTGACCTTAATGATCCTTGGAATCACAATTTAAGTTTCAAATCCATTCAATGGCACCTTACATGACAAAGACGATAAAGAATTTCATTAAAGAACGATGAAAAATAGTGCGTATTCGCGTCTCCAAGATTCTTGGAGAAAAAATGGTAGAAAATAGGTGAAATGCATAACAATTGTTGATCCTACCCCTTTTGTACTTTATATCGTAGCCATCCACGTGCTTCCATGGTGCAACTTGTAAAGAGAAGCACATAGGCAAGTCTCAAACAAGTGCGAGCCTTCCACATACCCTAGGCCCAAGAAAAATGCCTTTTGGCCTTTGAAAAGTCTCGGTGAAAAAAGGAGCCAGCGGAAGCCTCCATGTGTCTCAATGGTGCATTTTGAGATGGTCCCTAAAAGTAGAGACCCCAAACAAGCGTGGGCTCAACATGTGTCTCATCAAGTAGAATCTGTTAAAAAAGTTGAAGGTTCAACTGGAAGGTGCCATGTGTCTAGGGTCCGAGACATTTTTCTTTGGCCATTGAAAAGTCCAAGCAAAGGGCAGAGTGAGCGAAAGCCTCCAAGTGTCCTCCTGGCACTTCTTCAAAATAAAACTTAGGGGCTAGTCCCCAAACAGTGCAGATCCCTCCACATGTCCTAGGCCCTTTAGAAAGTTTCTTGAAAAGTCTAAGTATGGGAAGACTGGCGGAAGCCTCCACGTGTCTTTATGGTGCAACTTCGAGATGGTGCCCAAGAGCGGAGACCTCTGAACAAGCACGGATCACCACGTGTGCCAGGCCTTAGAAAATTGCTTTGAAAAGTTCAAGTACAAAGTGGGCACAAACGCGGAAACCTCCACATGTCTCCCTATCACAATTGTTAAGGTGGGACCCTGAGGTGGATCCTTAAATGAGCGCCAACTCACCATATGTCCACAGCTTTTCCAAAGCTGTCTGGCTACATGAAATTTTTTTCTAAGTCTTGGAAAAGCGGGGGCCCTCAACGTGTCTCCCCACGCAACCTCAAGGCCAAACCAAAAGGTGAATTTTCAAATGAGCGTCGTTCTTCCATGTGGACAAGTTCATGTTGAAGCGAGCCTTAGATTTTTTATAGAGTGCCCCGCTAAGCCATATCCAACCAAAAAGGGCCACATTTCAACTAATGCAGAGATGTAATTTTGACAGGGAAAAACACACCACAAACCATAAAAATGTAGGAAAACCACCATTTGAGTCCGAAAATGAATCTTTCTTTAAGGAGAGAAATTTGGAAATGTTACTAGGCTCAAATATGATCCTCACAGCTTTACAACCATTCAAGTTTCCAAAGGTATTTGAGACAAAAATGATAGGGACAACAAAACTTGACTATGAAAAATAGAAGGAAAGGAAAACTTGAGTTTTACACCCAAGTTACTGGACTCTTTCGGATGGTCAATGATCCAGAGATCCTCATAGAGAAACATTGATCTAAGATCTTCTCAGAAATTGTTGCAGTCATTTTTAAAGCGTGGAGAAAAATTATACGATTCCGACGACATCTTGTTTGTAGGAAATGGAGCTCGTTTGCAAAAGTTATAGCCCGCTGAAATTTTTGGGCAACTGGCAAAATTTGGAGTTTTGTGTAGGTTGGACGTGTGCACGCTCACCAAGTGTTTCGATCATATTGTGACACATGGACGAATTATGTGACGTACTAAGAAAATGGGTTTTGGAATGCCATCTTGACACTTGTTCTTGGACAAATGGACCCATATTTACCTCAAGGTCAGGCCCTCGGCCATTCGACACACTCGATTATGGAGGGGTGCCTTTGCCTCCTTCTCATTTAATCATTAAACCAAATTGTGTATATAAACTCTTATATTTTCCTTTGCACCATGCATGTGGGACATTTAGGCATGCACTATTTAAATTATCCACGCCTATTTCTTTTTACCATTTCCACGCATTACCTATTTCCAATTTCCACGCAATTTCTATTGCTAACTGTCCACGCACTATCTACTTTCATTAAACCATGTGCTATCCATTAAACCATGCACTTAGCATCTAAAATATACACCATGTGTTGTCCCCAAGTATTGCGCCCTCCACATAGGCTAAGGCGGCTCTTAAGCCACTAAAAACATGCGCCCACCTACTTTTTAAACCCTCTTCAAAGATTGTATGCGCCAAATGTGGGATAATGATCCCAAGAAGATAAGACAAAAGCAAGGGAGGAGAATGGAACTCGGGTGGGCCGTAAAAGGATAAGCGCCAGGTAATTGCATGCTTAAATAGAGGTTTAGAAACAATATAAAAGGAGTGATATTTTATTTGTATAGCATTCTGGACTGTGTAGAATTATTGTAATGCTCATAACTTGAGCTAGGAGTGGAAGACTATGAGAAGGTCATAATTTTGTAGAATTCTTTGTAAAGAATTATTTTCAAGATTTTAATAGATCGGTCCCATTCAACCGGACCCGGAGACGTAGGCCTCAAGCGCCGAACTCCGTTATCAATTCTTGCGTCACATTGCTAGTGAATCCTCTTCATTTCTTTCAATATTTACACAGTACTTCAGTTTTTATTCTTTTATTAAAAATACAAAAAGAAATAATGCTCAAATTTTACATCGAAAATCAACACAAAGCAAGAAGAATGTGTGTGCACAATTGCTAGTTAAATTTGGTTTTCAGATCATTGGTATCAGAGCTGGTTTTGACTGATTTTTGGTTGAGTTTAACATGTTTTGGATTACAAGTTGTGTGTTGGATGTTAACAAGGTCTCGATCTAAGAAGGGTGAAGGAGAATTATTTGAAGGAGATCCCAAAATTGGTACCGATGATCTCGAAGTCCTACAATGGCGGATCAAGAGGAAGTGGAACAAAACTTAAGTCAATCCTTCCAATGAGATGAAGGAAATGGTGGAAGAAATGTACCAAGATAGGAAAAGGGAAAAGGGGACTAGAGAAGGTAAGAAAGAAGAAAGCTCTAGTTCGACATTCCAAAAAGAGACTCTTTAAAATCTGATTTTCTTTCATTAAAGTTAGATATCAAGTTTGAATTGCCTATGTATACTTTGGAGAGCTAAATGCGAGAGAAGTTGGATAATTGGGTCAAGAAAATAGAAGTATATTGCGGGGTTCGAGAAATTGTTGATGATGAAGCAATGATTCATCTGGCAACTCTTCGATGGGTGGAACAACACTCATTTGGTGGGAGAGTAAGCTTCAGAAGTGGAAGAAAACAAAGGTATAGAAATCATTTCTTGGTCCGGATTTGTTTCAAATCTTAGGAAACAATTTTATCCTCTTGGTTATAAGCAACAAGCTATGATGGATTGGCAAACATTAAGACAAACTAAGGGACAAAGTGTTCAAGAATACACACAAGAATTTAGGAAAAGGGCTCTAATTCTGGGAATTTCCCTAAACACAGAAGAAACACTGCTCAAATATATTGGTGGATTGCATAGTTATCTAAGGCATATGATACTTGTTTTAGGTCCTACTAATCTTGATGCAGTATGTGTTCAAGCAACCCATCTGGAAGCATGAGGGAAAATGACAAAGGAGTCCTCTTTCTCTTCTTTTAATCAGAAGAACAAGCAATCTGAAGGAAAAGGTTCGAAAGAACAAGGAAAAGGAAAGGGTAAGCATAAAACAAACTCTACTGTTAAGAAGGAAGATGAAAAACCATTTTGTAATCATTGTAAAAAAAACCATGATGAGTCTAAATGTTGGAAATTACATCCTGAAAAGAAGCCTAAATGGATGGTTAAGAAAGGAAAGGAAAAGAAAACAAACACCGTAGTGCATGATCTTGGTTCTGATTCAGGTGATGAAACCAAAATCACAGCTATGGGTTTACAAGGTAAATCAACTCTTTCAATTTCCAACAATAGCACTACAGATGTTGCATCTTCTTCTAGTAAACAAACTATACCTGATGATAAGAAAAGAAATGAGCTTTTCCACATTAGAGTAATTTCAAAGCATACGAAAATTGATACTCTTTTTGATAGTGGATCTCAAGCTAATCTAATTTCTGAGGAGGTTGTTAAGAAACTAGGACTCAAAACTAAACCACATCCCAAGCCTTATCCTTTGGGCTGGGTTTGTGATGATGCAAAACTGCAGGTAACTAAAACTTGTACTTTCAGATTTGCCATTATAGACAAGTTTATTGATGAGGTTGAATTGGATGTAGTTCCTTTGGATATTTGTGGGGTGGTTTTGGGAAGTCCTTATTTGTATGATCGTAAAGCAATTTTCTATAGGGAAGAAAATAAATATTTTCTTGTAAAGGATGGAATTGAGTTTATTATTCGAGCTCACCATGAAAAGAATAATCTATCCTTGGTAACTGCAGGTCAAATGAAAAGGCTTGTAAACTCAAGCAAAAGTTTTGTGCTCATGGTGGTCAAAGCCAAGGAAAATAAAATGAGATGGCTTTTGAGACTTGCGATCTAAAACATAAGGATGAATTGGTAAAAATTGTTTCTCATTTTGATGATGTTTTTCAGGATCCACAAGGTCTACCTCCCAAAAGAGGGGTTCAACATGAGATATAGTTGCTTCAGGATGCACCTCTTCCCAATATCGGAATGTACAAGTTGTCAGTAGTAGAGAACGAGGAAATCAAGAGACAGGTAATGGAACTTTTGGCTCAAGGTATAATTCGTCCAAGTACATCCCCATGTGGTTCACCAATTATATTGGTTCCTAAGAAGGATGGCACTTGGCGAATGTGTGTTGATTTCCGTGCTTTAAACAAGATTACTATAAAGAATCGTTACCCTCTTCCTAGAATAGATGATTTACTGGATCAATTAAGGAATGCAATTTATTTCACTAAGTTAGACTTAAGAAGTGGTTATCACCAAGTAAGAATTAAGAAGGTGATGTTTGGAAAACTACTTTTAAAATGAAACAGGATTGTTTGAATGGTTAGTGATGCCTTTTGGTTTGTGCAATGCACCGAAACATTCATGAGAGTTATGAATGAAATTTTTAGACCATTCATTGATAATTTCGTTATTGTCTACTTAGATGATATTCTTATTTTCAAGAAATCATGGGATGAACATATTAAACACATCCAGAAAGTCTTAGATGCACTAAGGAAAGAGAAATTGTATTTGAAGATGTCAAAATGTGAATTTGGAAAAACATCTTTAATTTACTTGGGGTATATTGTAGGAAATGGAGAATTGAAAATTGATCCTGCGCAAAAATAGAGGTTATTGTGAAATGGCCTAGACCCACAAATGTGATGGAAGTTAGAAGTTTTCTAGGTGTAGTTTAGTACTGGAGGAAATTTATTGCTAACTTCTCATATATTGCATCTCCTTTGCATTCTTTGACAAGTATTAAATAGGTCTTTCAGTGGGGAGGAAAACAACAAAAAGCATTTGATACACTGAAAGAGAAGATAAGTACCGCTCCGATCTTGGCACTTCTAGATTTACAACATTCATTTGAGATTGAGACGGATGCTAGTGACTACACAATGGGGGCAGCTTTGATGCGTAACAAATGACCAAAGTGTTACCATTCAGAAACCTTTACAAGTGCGGTAAGAAACTATCCAACTTATGATAAAGAGTTGTATGCTTTGGTTCAAAGTGTTAAAAATGGAAGCATTATTTAATGGGAAAAGAAACAATTATCCATACCGACCATCAACCACTTCAATATTTACAAACACAAACCAAATTGCAGCAATCTAGACATTTCGTGGATGGGATTTTTGCAACAATTTCATCTTGTAATCGGTATAAAAAGGTATCCAAAACAAGGTTGCTGACATGTTATCCGGACCACCAAAGGTAGTAGCATCTATCCTTTTGCAAAGATAGTTCTTTGGCTCATGTTAGTTACAAGGAACAATATGCAAATGATGTTGATTTTAGAGAAGTGTATGAGGATTTAGTAAGTGGGAAACAAGTAGGAGAAAAAGATTATCATTTGCATGAAGGATTGTTATATCATTCTCGAAAACTTTGTATTCCAGAAAATGAGCGTGTGCATATGATTAGGGAAGCACATACTTCTCTTATTTTAGGCCATTTTGGTGTTAGTAAGACAGTTTGCACATTTACAAAAATATTGCTATTGGCCTAGAATGCATGAACATGTAAACCGATATATTAAGGGATGTGTTATTTGTGCCACAAGAAGCTAAGTAGTAACAGAAATTAGGACTTTACACTCCTCTTCCTGTTCCAACACGGCCTTGGGAAAGTGTTTCCATGGAATTTGTAGGAGGCTTGCCCATGACACGGAAAAAACATGATTACTTATATGTGGTAGTGGATAGATTTAGCAAAATGTGTGTGTTGGTTCCATGTACTAAACAAATAACTGGTGAGGGAACTACACATTTATTCTTTCAGTTTGTTTGGGTTCATTTTGGTTTACCTACTTCAATCATATCTGATCAGGATTCTAGATTTCTTGGGGAATTTTGGTCAACATTGTGGGGATTAATGGACACAAAACTGAAAAGAGCACTCTTTTCATCCACAGATCGATGGTCAAACAGAGGTTGTAAACCGCACAAAGGGTACAATTACTTAGGGGCTATAGTAACAAACATCCTAAATTGTGGGATGAACATCTTTATTATGTGCAACATACTTATAATCGTGCCTTACATTCTTCTACTTTGAAGTCTTCATTTGAGACTTTTTATGGATATCTCGCCTAATTCTCCATTAGATATATATTATGGACATGAAACTGTTGTTAATGGTGCAAGTGATTCTCGACAAGGCTAAAAGATTTGTGCAAAGAATACAACAGTTCATCGGTATGTCCATGAACAATTGGAGAAAAGCCGTGGCTAAGTACAAAGCTAGGCATGATAAACATAGAACCGATCACAAGTTCAAAGTTGGTGATTCAGTTTGGCTTCACACATCAACAAGGAAAGACCGACAGTGAAGGTAAAAATTGAAACCTATACGGTATGGTCTCTTTCCAAATATTGGAAAAAATTGGTAACAACGCTTTCCAGTTAGATTTACCTCCATATATGCAAATCTACTCAGTTGTAAATGTTGAGAATTTAAGATTGTATGAACCGCCTATGATTGTTGATCATGATGATTCTAACATTATGCCTTCCATTGATGATTTTTCTCCTGAGTATCTTGATGAGTTGCAGGAAGACATCATTTTGGACAGGAAAGTAAGAACTTCGCGAAGGGGTGATATTGAGTATCTTCGTGTTGGGTTCAAAGGCATGCATCCGAACAAGGCAAAATGGATGGAAACCGGAAAGGTGAGGGAGAAATACCCTCACCTATTCACCAATTAGGTTGACTTTTGGGGTCCAAAAGTTTCTCAGTGGGGAGGAATGATCCAGAGGATCCTCACAGAGAAACACCAATCTAAGATCTTCTCAGAAATTTTTGCAGTCATTTTTAAAGCGTGGAGAAAAATTATACGATTCCGACGACATCTTGTTTGTAGGAAACGAGCTCGTTTGCAAAAGTTATAGCCCGCTGAAATTTTTGGGCAACTGGCAAAATTTGGAGTTTTGTGCAGGAGTTGGACGTGTGCACGCTCGCCAAGTGTTTTGATCATATTGCGACACATACATGGACGAATTGTGTGACATACTAAAAATGGGTTTTGGAACGCCGGTCTTGGACACTCGTTCTCGCACAAATGGACCCGCTATTTACCGGTTTGGGGGCCCTCAAACCAGTTCGACACACTCGATTATGGAGGGGTGCCTTGGCCTCCTTCTCATTTAATCATTAAACCAACTTGTGTATATAAACTCTTATATTTGCCTTTTCTCCATGCATGTGGACATTTAGGCATGCACTATTTAAATTATCCACGCCTATTTCTTTTTACCATTTCCACGCATTACCTATTTCCAATTTCCATGCAATTTCTATTGCTAACGTCCACGCACTATCTATTTTCATTAAACCATGCACCGTCCATTAAACCATGCGCTTAGTGTCTAAAATATACACCATGTGTTGTCCCCAAATATTGCGCCTCCACATAGGCTAAGGCGGCTCTTAAGCCACTAAAAACATGCGCCCACCTACTTTTTAAAACCTCACAAAGATCATCATGCCAAAATGGGATAATGATCCCAAGAAGATAAGACAAAAGCAAGGGAGGAGAATGGAACCCGGGTGGGCCATGTAAAAGGATAAGTGCCCAGCCGGCATGCTAGGAGGTTTAGAAACAATATAAAAGGAGTGATATTTTATTTGTATAGCATTCGGGACTGTGTAGAATTATTGTAATGCTCATAACTTGAGCTAGGAGTGGAATTTGGAGGAGATGTAAAAAGCAACCCCTGTTATTTTCAACAGAGGAAGACTGTGAGAAGGTCAGAATTTTTTTGAATTATTTGTAAAGAATTATTTTCAAGATTTTAATAGATCGGTCCCATTCAACTGCACCCGAGATGTAGGCCTCAAGCGCCGAACTTTGTTATCAATTCTTGCATCACATTCTGGTGAATCCTCTTCATTTCTTTCAATATTTACACAAGACTTGTAGTTTTCATTCTTTTATTAAAAATACAAAAAGAAATAATGCTCAAATTTTACATCGAAAATCAACACAAAGCAAGAAGAATGTGTGTGCACAATTGCTAGTTAAATTTGGTTTTCGATCACCAAAAGAATGAAAAACAAATTCTAGACCTTTAAGTGATCCTCGACCAAGGAAGGGACTGATCATGGCAACCAAATGGAGGATAGAGTCTTTAAGTACCAATACAGAAGACAAAAAACATAACAGAGGCCGCAAACTAAGGAATTTCAATGACAAACGGGGCGAGACTAATTTGAGCACCAACAGATCGTATTTTGACACAATTGAGGAGTCTATTGGAAAATGTAAGCTGACCAGTGTTGGAAATATGTCTCTTGCATATAATAAAACAATGAATGTTTTAAGAGAACTACCATGTCTTCCCTATGCTACCATAATTGTTTCCATGACAATTTTTCTCATTATTTCATTTGGTGAAATGATTTATTTTAAAAATTATTAGCGTAGAACATGTGGCAAAGCCACGAAATAAATAGAGCATGGAAAATGGTTGAGATTCATTTGACATTGTCAATATGGCTTATCAAATAGATGATGAAGATCATCACACATTTATACTATTATCGACAACCTTTGGGTTTGTACTTGAATAAAAGGATTTGAAGTAAATAATAACAGATGGATGCATGTATGTTGATGTCCTCTAATGCCAAAATCCTCATCATCTAAACTTCACATCATGTGTCGATCATGGGGAGAGGCTTTCCAATTTTACACACAACTTTCTATCTAAATAGTATATGATACTAAAATAGCTGCTAGCATTGTATATAAATTGACAACCTCGAGTCCACTTATTATAACTGGAAAAAATCCTTCAAAGGTGCAATTCCGTCGAAAGGTGTGCAAATGTGAGGGCCATTTTTCGGGAGTTTTTGTATTTCCCAAGCATGTTTTGTTGTAATTTTTTTCCAACCCCTTAATCGACAATTTCAAATATACTTTGTTTTGTGGATGTTATTGTGTAAGCTCTACAACATGGCATGACAATCCACCAATAACTAATGTGAAGTAGGTATCACTCGACATTTTATACCGAGCACCCTCGTAGATGCGTATGATATTTATCAAAAAAATTAGGTTACATGCCAATTGTTTAACAAAATGTCTCTACACGACATGGTCTCATGTAATGTTATGATATCAGGTTATGCACAAATTGAAACCTTGATAGGTGTCTACATACCATTCGTATATTTTTTCCAATGTGTTATCCCGTAAAATTGACAAGGGCAATTTTGCGGGTAACCCAATGGAAATTTTGTTCTGGTCCCTCGTCAGGGACCCCTTGCGTTCGGAACGTTGCAAAGCCCTTTCCCAGAAATCTAGTTTTCCGAACTTAGCCATTTTTGGTCTTTTTGGTTGGGCGCACCTTTTGTCTGTGCAACACAGAGTAACTTTGCGCCCCCTTCATTTCCTTTGGTGCACCCTTTGAAGTGTCGACACACATTTTGGTGTGCCTCCCCGTGATGCGCCTTTCTTGCATGCGCCAAGGCACATGCGCCTTCGTGTCAACAACATTTTTGTTGCGCCGCGTTTTGGTGTGCCAAAGGTGCACGTATTTCGTGTTGACAGTATTTTTGCTGCGCCAAAGGCACACATAATCACGTGTTAACACACATTTTGGTGCGCCAAAGGGCGCAAGGTTTGAAGTGTCGACAGGTGTTTTGATGCGCCTCTTCAAAAAGTGGTTGGCGCATTTATTGCACCTTTTCCTATATATAGGTGCATCCGCCCTGTCACTTTCACAATTAAAAACACACGTGATAGATTTTATTCCTCTACACCTGTCAGCATGCCTGTCATCCTCGTATCACATTCGTGGACCCCGCTTCATTTCTCACGTTATATTTAATCCGGGTAGGTGGTCCTTTTCCTCTTATGTTTTTTCTGTTGGTTGTTTGTTTGTGTGGTAGGATAGATGGATATGTGAAGCCATGAAACCCCTTTTGCTGATCCTTGTTTTCCCTCCCAAGCTCTTCCTCCTCTTTCCAGATCTGCTGGTAAGGAGAGCTCTACCTCAAAATCACTTGGATCTTTTCGTTGTGCCCTCTTCACCATCTATAAACCCTGAAAAGAAGCTTAAAAGATCACAAATCTATAAGAGATAGAAGACTTCAAAACGTTTCCAAAACTACGTTTTCTACCCTTTGGCACAATCGCCACCCTTGCAACATGAAGCACAGTCACGCCAATGGCGCACCAAACTCACTTGCAACACCCAATAACCCTGCACCCTCTTGCGCACCAAACTCATATGTAACAAAGTATAAACCTGCGCCATTGTCGCACCCCTCGCATCCATGTAACACCAACCTTACTTGCGCCAAGTATAAAAATGCGTTAAAAGGTGCAAAAGCATCCCCTATTACAAAACACACAATGTCATGCAAACCTTTCATGTGCCGCGCTAAGTTCCCCTGTTGCACATGCAAAGATGATGTTACACACACTAAACCTGGCGCCCTTTGGCGCATCCTGGTCCCGTGCAACATGAAAATTATTTGCGCCCGGTATAAACGTATATAAATGGCGCAGCGCTCTCTCGCTTGCAACAACAAAAATTTCATGTGCAATATCCATGCGCCTTACGCCCTTTGGCGCTGATTTTTCCCTTAGTAACACCCTTTTTCTGTAAGGCCATACTATTTAACCCTGCAGCCTGTAGTGTTCATGCGCCCTGCGCCCTGATGCCTTAAAATTGCTAACTCTTCCTTCTGTCAATGCTTTAATGGGAGATCAAATAGCTAACATGACTCTTCTGCGTTGGGTTTCACTTCTTCTTCTTGCAGATCAGCAATTGAGTTCGAAATACATATGTCTACATCAAGCAAGAGACCAACCAAGTCTAAGGGAAAAGCCAAGCTTACAGAGGAAGAGATGAAGTATAAATATCAGAGGGTCAGGATGCCCGAATCCCAGGAAGAATGTGACCTGGATATAAGAGACTCTGAGCTCGGTCACATTGATATGGAAGATTTCTCGGGCCGTAAACCAAGAGGGTCACAGAAGTCCTCGGATGGACAAACCGGTAGGCAAGTGGCCCGCATTTTCTTGGGGAATCCCGTCAATGGTGCAATGAAACAACGAATTCATGATGGTAGTGGCCCACTGCTACAACAAAGACACGAGGTGTGTCCAAAATGAGAAGGGTGAGGTCGTGATCAACCTCACTACCCGACACTTTGAAATTATGCTTGGCATTCCTCACCACCGGCACTTTGTGGCCGTAAGCCAAGAAGACTGCACCAAGGCTTGGGAGGACAACAAAGACCAGTGTATGCAATTGATGAATGAAGTGTACCTGAAAAACAAGAAGGTGGTAACCAGATGGCCACAGGTCATTCATCGCAGCGATTTCTTCGAGGAACTAAGTGATACCATCACATTCCTAAGCAGAGTATTTGGGCTTTCTGACGCCCACTACTTTCATAAATGGATGCTTAGGTACTTGGAGACAATGAACAAGAATGTGCCAGATCAACGCTTCGAGTGGGCGGAGATCATAAGCAAGCACTATATCCGAGCAGCTCCAACAACTCACCACAACAGGGAGGTTCTACATGAACTCCTACGTAGTTTATGCTGCAGCCTTGGAGAGGGATTATCCAGCATTGATGCGATGCGGGGTTTGGCCCCAAGTGAAAATATATGAATACTACCCAGAGCTAAAGCTGGAAAATAGTATTTCACAGTTTACAAAGATCAACGATGCTTTCTTCTATGGCATCGTCTGCCTTTTGAGGCCAAACATGACTCATGGTCATACGACCAAGAGCATTGTTGCAGCAATGGAGAAGTGGGGGCCTTATTCATGCAATTTCCCACCTTCACCTATCTAAGGGCAGCCAACTTCTTGGGGGAACCCACCAAATTGCCAAGATATGCCAGCCCCAAGCTGATCCTGTTGGAGCTATCCAGACAGCTCATAACCTACCATGAAAAGTGCTTGAAGAGAAAGAAGGGTGGAACTCCTTTCCCCTCACACAAGGTGGCACACTTGTCTTTCCCACCACAAAGCCCAAGATGTTTGAAGAGCCGGAACTACTCAATCTAAAGCACAACTTCCCGACAAGGCCCACTTTCGACCCAAGGAATTTCCTTCCTAGGGCCAAACTCGATCCAATCCACATTCCGCAGATCGAGGATATTTATATCGACCTGTATCATGAGGTCGAGCTCGGGAAGGAAATATCACTCCCGCTTGGATTTGGCTGAAATCATTCAGTATGGCATGGCCATTATCCCAAAGGGTTATCAAACTACCGATCAAGAAGTTGATCAGGTATATCTTGACACGGATGGGGACAATCGGCCGTTTGTTTGTAATCGACGTAACTAAAGCGCCCCAAACCATCAAGAAAGGGTTAAAGAAACTCTGTGGAGAACAGAGCACTGGTGCAGGATGAATGGCCTCATCTACCTCGGAGTTGATTTCACCACATCTCCATTGGGCAATGCACCTTCCAGGCCAAAACATCTAGCCAAAGGGTAGAGGTAAAGACAAAGAGGGCGAGTCAAGCTCTGCCCAAGAAGAGGCTCCTGAGAGTCCCCCTTCCGCCGCACGAGAACAAGTTGTAACTCTGGCTTCTCCAGAGAAAGAAGTGGCCGAAGATGTTCCGATGGGCACATCCACTCAAGATGTTGCCACTACTACAACTGTTGAGGTCCCTTCTATCCCTTCTCCCTCTCCTCCTTCCCCTCCTCGCGTGACCCAAGTGACCATTCCTTTGGTCGTATCCTCTCCCCCATCTTCTACTGTTCCCCCTTCCTCGTCATCCATCTTCTCTTCTCTCTCGAGGAGCTGTCCCCCACCATTTCTTCCTCATATCTCAGCTCCCTTCCATTCCCATCTCTACCTCCCCGCAAGTATCTCTTCCTCCCGTGAGCACTTTCTCGGCCTCCCTCTCAATGTCGCCTCCAAGTGTCTCAACGCACTTTCCCTCTACTACTACAGCTGCTCCCTTTTCTACTTTTGGCCCCTCTCCCATAAGTCCAAAGATGGATCTCTCAAAGACTCGATTCAACAAAAGAGGAAAGTTCCCATCACACCGATGGACTTCTCCGTCATCCCATCAAAGGGGGCCAAGAAGCAAAAGCCTATAACCCGCTTCTCTCAGAGTGCGTCAGGAGAGAGAGTAATGGAGATAGCGTATCCCAATCCTTTAAAGGATAAAAAGGATCTGTCTTTGACAGATTATACAGTGACCCAAGTCACAATGGGGACATCTTCAGAAAGCCTTCAGGGAGAGGCCCTATCTGCAGTTGACGCCCTTTGCAAGAAGCTCCAGGAAGCAAAGGAAGAAAAGAGGCTATTAAAGGAGCAAAATAAACATCTTCTCCACACCTTGCAGAAAATGGGCAGTGCACCTCCTACAACTTCCGCCAAAACTCCTGAGCCTCTGAGCCAAGATAAGATAAATGAATACTCCAAAATCGACTTGAAGCGGTGGGTATGGCGCTTTCTACCGGAGAAGTCAAATCCTCAAGGAAAGTGAGGGAGTAATCACCAAGTTCACCGAGTGTATCGAATATCATTCGGGCGAACAAAGAGCTCCAGCGATAAGAAGACCCATCTCCGAAGAGCCGGACCATGCCAGGGATGCAGCATGAGACCTTTCAAAAATTCTCGACTGCTCACAAAGATTTGGTCAAGTTCGGCGTCTTCGATCACCCCAGCATCCTCAACAAAATCCTTTCTACTGGATTACCGGGTTGATCGGTTGGAGTTTGTCCCGAGAAGATTGACAAAATCAAAGAGGAAGCCCTGGATGTAATGCATCAAATGGAGCAAATTGTCCTGAGAATGTCTCCTGGGTTTGCTCACTCCTTCTTTCACCTTGAGAAAGGTTGATGAAACTATTCGGATCTTCAAGGAGATCGTTTCACAAGGGCCGGGACCGAAGTCACTTTCGACACCGAATCCATCAACAACCTTTGCCTTGTCGTGACTTCATAGGGTACCTGATAGAGGCAGAAAATGAATATTCCAAGCTCCCAGAAAAGCTCACAGATGAGCGGGAGACTTGCGAGGCTATCAGTGATCGTCACAAGGATCCTTCCCAGGATCAACTTCAGCCCATGATCAGCAAGTTCATGGAATACCGTGCCAGCTTCCACATCACGTCTCCCGAGCAGACAATGTATAGGATACCCCCTTTCAGCCACGGACGATGATGAATAGTCTCATTCTTCCCGACCTTCTCTTTGTAAATATCTAAAGTATGTTGACACAAATGATGACATCATCCATGTTGCACCATGGGATGATGTCATCCACAAAGTTGTCAAAAGTCAACAAATGACTTTAGGATATTTTGTAAGATATTTTTGTAATTAAGTGGTTGGTTTGTTTTTGCCTTCTTTTCTTCTCTTCTTCTATAAATACTTGAATACTTGTTGTATTCAAAGTGTGGATACTTTTCAGATGAAAAATAGAAGTAAGAAGAAAAGACTTTGAACTTTTTGTAACAGAAACAAATATTAATACAATATTTAGACTTTGTGTTGAATACATGTGTTTTACATCAGACCTTTCTTATGTTAGATCTCGTATGATTGTTCTCGTTAAATATACTTCTACTTTGTTGTCATTTATTCATCAAGATTGCTTTATTCGCCTATGCAAGTAGGTTCGGCTCTGCTTTACTACCAACCCAAATCATAGACCTTCCGACCCTTCTACTTTGGAATTCATTTCTTTTCTCCCTTCAAATCTTTCCCATCTCCCCACCTCGCTCCTTTCCCTCCTTTTACAGCTTGGAAATACCTCTCTGGGATGAGATCCCAACCCCGAAGGCGAGAATATTGTGAGACTTGCACAAGATTCCTACCGGTAGAATAGTAATAAACTAGTTGCTCTTTGTTGACTCAAAGAGGGGCTATGCCCCATACACCGCTGGCTCATCTCGTCCGTAGATCTCGCCCACTCGATGATTTTCAAACCAACACAACGGAATGTGGTTTCTTGGAATACCATGATTGCATGAATTTAAGAATGCGAGGGTTTGTGAATTAGGTTCTGTTAGATTTAACGACCCCACTTTTTCCGTAGTCAACATCCTCTATCACTTTATCTCTATTGTCCAAATATCTAAAAAGCGGTAGAGCAACTCCTTCCCCACCCAATAAAGACAACCTCATTTTTCGTAATAAGAGTAATGATATAACTTAGTAACAAAACAAGGTTTCTTGTTTGATGAGGATTAAATCTATTATATGGAGAGGTAATGGAATGTTTTAATTTTTTTCGTAAATGCGGTGTCCAAAAAGAAAGGTGTTGCATTTTTACACAACACTTTATAATATATATGATGATGTTATCGCTACATCTAAGCAAACCATTACCGTGGATATAACATATATTATAATTTAATGAAATTTAAGTAACTTTCCCCGAGGTCCTTGATCCATGTTTTTCTCAATTGAAATTTTTATAACCTTTGTGGACATTATCGGTACACATACTCAACTTTAATGATAATGCTAATGTGGTCCCATTTCATCATTGTGGAATTTCTATCCTTGCAAGGGTTTCAAATGATCATTTCATTCTGACGGGTTTATGTGAAAGTGTTTGGCACTATAGTGAGACACTAAATACAATGGAAAAATATGGCCATTTTAGTAACAACAAGGAGAATCTTGTCTACGTAATTTTAATGTTTTTAAAAGCCTTCTTTTTCCCAAATGCTCTGTTCTTTAATAAAAAAATAATAATCCCCGAGTCGAGTACTTAGCACCTATACATATGGGGACTCAAACTAGTGACCACCTGCAATAAAAATAAGAATTTCCTCCGAGGCATATTCCATGTGGATAGTTAAATCAAAGCATTATTGTAGGCATCCCTACTAGTTGACGAAAATATTTCACTAGCGCATGCACCTCCTATTCCTATCTATCCTTTATGAAAGAAACAACAATAGTGAACACCGCCAATAAAAAAATAGTGCTCAATTTGTTTTTACATAAGCTCTTCCATTTCATTCCACCATAAACAATCTCTATATTTGTTTTGTCTACCAACTTAAATACCCCCTAATTTTTAGTTGAAGCAAATATAGATACATCCTATGGAAGTGGATGGGGATTGGAAATTTGGACTTAACTATAAAATTGAAGACCTTTTAACATTCGAGATTACCGTATAACTTCTCTTAATAAAACTGTCACTCTTGCCATAGGAAAGTTTAATTTCTTAACCTTAGCATGGGCCCATGAAGGAAATCAACATTTCAAGTAAAGTAAATTAAATTCATTAAATACAATCAGTCATACTCTTATACACTTAATAAAAGGATTGAACAAGCATTGCTAATTTCAAGAAATTAAAGATACAACACATGTAGATTGATGTTCTTAGATGGATTTGTGGAGGATGTCGACATATTTTTAATTGTGGGCCGTTGAGTCACCGGTCGAGCCCCTCACCCCAACCAACCTATGAAATGCATTCGGCGTAAATATATATTTTAAACCTTTACATTTATGATCAAATAATAATAATTTTATCATCAACACTGACAAAAAAATATATTTAAACAACGGGTGGGAATTCAAAATAGCGGTCACTTGTGATCATCATCTGGAATAATTGTGATGGTAATGGATTTATGTCTACCGATTGGAAAATTAAACAAATTAATTCAAGCTATACATATTCAAATTCAATAAGACAACATTGACATAATTGAAATACCTCAATATGACATGAAAAATCACCAATAAAAGCTTACACTTGAAGGAAATGGTGAAGATGCGTCTTTATTTTGTGCTTTAGAAAGAGGGGAGGCCCATTATAGTAAGGCATGTCATTTATTAGAAGTGAGACACATAGACGACGAGGTATGTGTTTATTTATGGATTTTAACCCCATCGGTAGAGTGGGTAAACATTGAAAACAATAAAAACAAATTAGAGAGGCCTAAAATAAAAAATTGAAAAAGCGTATGCCCATGCCCTAGAATAGTTGGTGGTATTCACGAGAATTACCATGGTAGTTTCTAGTTTTAGGGTGTAAGGTTGATGGTTTCCACAAATCATCGGTGTCGGATGGATCCGTGGAGCATGTCGACGTAATTCAAATTGTGGACCATCGATGAACCTATCACTTTTCAAAGCCACCCACCCCAACCCCCTCTAAAACGCCTTCAACGTAACAAGAGACACCATTAAAAAAATTGATTTGTAGTTTGAATTTATGATGTTTCCACATTAATACAATTGGAGCAATAGTTTTGACATTCACTTTTCAATTTTTTGTTTAACACATTTCAAATTATAATCCATTTTTAGTGTTTTCACCTTAAAATGATCAAACAATGGATATGAATGTCATTTATATTACAAGATCCATTTGCAGACAAACTATTTGCAAAATCTTTGACACATATTTGATTCAATGCTCACTTTCTTATCAATATTTGGTTAGACACCATAATCACTTCAGATTAATTAGTATAAGAACATAGTGAAATGGATTGTAGATTATCTAATCCATGATAACAAAAGGATCCCGAAGTATACCATCTATCAATATTTATATCACATAAATTAAACATATCACATGTTGAATTCGAAGGACACATCATGTGATTGTCGCGATTCAAACGAGAATATTCACATGAAAAAGTAAAGAACATCCCATGTAAAAAAGATGACCGAAATAAATGTCACGAGATAGTCGTATGAAAAAGTAATCGTGTAAATATGTTTGTCATTAAATATTAATTTCTCAAAATCATCAACGTTTTGTTGTTACATTCATGATTGAGATTTGACGGCTTACCCTACTAGTCAAGTTAAAAGTTCATGATAGTTTGTAGCTTATACAAGACGTCCTTTGAATAGTTAATGTATTTACATAAATATATTTATATGTTAAACATTTGTATCTCGTGTAGTTATATATATATATATATATATATATAGTCAAATTAATTAAGTTATAATATAATATAATAAATAGTTATGTAATTTATGTAATGTGGATTATATTTTTATAGTTTTGAACATGTTTCATACATGTATTTACAAGATTTTGTAAAAAATTGCAATTTATTATGAAGGATATTCAGGCGATAAAAATGGAAGTTCAAGAAGGTATTTCCCCTCGTCGTGTTCTTTATATGGAAATAAAGGGTCAACAAGACATCCCTTTAACTAGTACTGAAGAAAATTTGACTCTGCGTGAAATGGAACAGAAAGCTGCCGAATTAGCCCGTTTTTTGCGTGTATCCGTTGAAGGATTTTGAAATGGGGATCTTATTCAAGATACAAATGTGTAGATCTATATAGTAGATACGATAAAAAATTTGGATATAAAAAACTCTATATTATTATTTCTCTTTAGAGAGGACCGAGAGATCCAGTAGACATTACGTCTCAAAAGTAAAAATTAATTAAACTATAATAAATATAAATAGTGTATTAAAAATTAAAAACACTTTTTTACATATGTGTACGGCAAGGCCTTTTGGAGTGCAGAATTGGTCTTATTTTTTATTTATGAAATAATTAATTATTTCTTTGGTTCTTATAACATAAGTTAGTTGTTGATACGACTGGGAATAATCTACTTTTTACCCTACTTCTCATTCGGAGCAAACCACCGTCGAAGAATTACTCACTAGATCATTCTATGAATGCGATACCTCGTTCTATAATTCGTACTTTGTTCAGATTTTGGAAAGAGCTAACGGGTCAATCGAGTTCGTTAGCGATTCACGAGTTGGAAGTAGCCAAATATAAAGCATTAGTTTCTCTACAATATCTCGCATGTTTAGTAGTATTGCCGTGGGGAATTTCAATTTCATTACAGAGAGTTTTGGAATCTTGGGTTACAAATTGGTGGAATACTGGTCAGTCAAAAAGAATTTTTGATTTTATACAAGAAGAAAATGTTCTAGAAAAATTTGAGAAAATAGAAGAGCTATTTCTGTTAGAAAGAATGGTGGAAGATTATTCGGAAACACATTCGCAAGATCTTTATATAGAGATGCAGAAAAAAATGATCCAATTGGTAAAAATATATAATCAAGATTGTATCCAAATAATTTCGCATTTATTAGCAAATCTAATAGGTTTTGCTATTCTAAGTGTTTTTCTCATTCTGGGTAAGAAGAAACTTGGGATTCTTAATTCTTGGATACAAGAAGTCTTCTGTAGCTTAAGTGATACTATGAAAGCTTTTGTTATTCTTTTAGCAACCGATCTATGTATTGGGTTTCATTCGCCCCATGGTTGGAAACTGATGGTCGATTTGATCTTCGAAAATTATGGATTTTCCCATAACGAACGAATAATATCTGGTCTTGTTTCAACTTTTCCAGTCATTTTAGACACAATTTTCAAATATTGGATCTTCCAACGTTTTAATCGTACATCTTCTTCACTTGTAGTAATTTATCATTCGATGAATGAATAAAAAATGGGTTTCTCTCACAATTTTAAATTAAATGTTTTTGCCATATTTATTTAGAAATCAGCTATTTTTTACTCTTTTTTACTTTTTTATAGGTTGATACTTCTTATTTTTTCTCTTCGGGTTTAATATAGTAGCGGAATTGCAGACAGGTAACTATCATAATTACCTACTCCTATTTATTGTTTAAATAAAATATTTGGAACCAAAAGTTGAACGATGCAAAATATAAATACTTATGATGACTGGGTGAAAAACTGGATACCTCAATCAATTTACGTCTTGATCATGATACATATAATGACTCAGACATTTATTGCGAATGCATACCCCATTTTCGCACAACAGGGTTATGAAAATCCTCGAGAAGCGACTGGACGTATTGTATGTGCCAATTGTCATTTGGCTAAAAAACCTGTGGAGATTGAGGTGGCGCATCCGTCCCCGTGAAACATGAAAATTATTTGCGCTACCGTATAAAACGTTTATAAATGGCACAGGGCGCACTCCTGCTTTGCAACAACAAAAATTTCATGTGCAATATCCATGCGCCTTGCGCCCTTTGGCGCTGATTTTTCCCTTGTAACACCCTTTTTCTGTGCGCCATACTATTTAACCCTGCAGCCTGTAGTGTTCATGCGCCCTGTGCCCTGATGCCTTAAAATTGCTAACTCTTCCTTCTGTCAATGCTTTAATGGGAGATCAAACAGCTAACATGACTCTTCTGCGTTGGGTTTCGCTTCTTCTTCTTGCAGATCAGCAACTGAGTTTAGAACTACATATGTCTACATCAAGCAAGAGACCAACCAAGTCTAAGGGCAAAGCCAAGCTTACAGAGGAAGAGATGAAGTATAAATATCAGAGGGTCAGGATGCCCGAATCCCAGGAAAAATGTGACCTGGATATAAGAGACTCTGAGCTTGGTCACATTGATATGGAAGATTTCTGGGCCAGAACCAAGAGGGTCACAGGAAGTCCTTGGATGGACAAACTGGTAGGCAGTGGCCCGCATTTCTTTGGGGAATCCCGGTCAAGTGCGATAAACAACGAATTCATTATGGTAGTGGCCCACTTTGCTACAACAAAGACACGAGGTGTGTTCAAATGAGAAGGGTGAGGTCGTGATCAACCTCACTACGACACTTTGAAATTATGCTTGGCATTCCTCACCACCGGCACTTTGTGGCCGTAAGCCAAGAAGACTGCACCAAGGCTTGGGAGGACAACGAAGACCAATGTATGCAATTGATGAATGAAGTGTACCCGAAAACAAGAAGGTGGTAACCAGATGGCCACAGGTCATTCATCGCAGCGATTTCTTCGAGGAACTAAGTGATACCATCACGTTCCTAAGCAGAGTATTTGGGCTTTCTGACGCCCACTACTTTCATAAATGGATGCTTAGGTACCTGGAGACAATGAACAAGAATGTGCCAGATCAACGCTTCGAGTGGGCGGAGATCATAAGCAGCACTATATCCAAGCAGCTCCAACAACTCACCACAACAGGAGGTTCTACATGAACTCCTACGTAGTTTATGCTTTGCAGCCTCGGAGAGGGATTATCCAGCATTGATGCGATGCGGGGTTTGGCCCCAAGTGAAAATATATGAATACTACCTAGAGCTAAAGCTGGAAAATAGTATTTCACAGTTTACAAAGATCAACGATGCTTTCTTCTATGGCATCGTCTACCTTTTGAGGCCAAACATGACTCACGGTCATACGACCAAGAGCATTGTTGCAGCAACGGAGAAGTGGGGGGCCTTATTCATGCAATTTCCCACCTTCACCTATCTAAGGGCAGCCAACTTCTTGGGGGAACCCACCAAATTGCCAAGATATGTCAGCCCCAAGCTGATCCTGTTGGAGCTATCCGACAGCCTCATAACCTACCATGAAAAGTGCTTGAAGAGAAAGAAGGGTGGAACTCCTTTCCCCTCACAAGCAAGGCGGAGTACACTTGTCTTTCCCACCACAAAGCCCAGGAGATGTTTGCAGAGCTGGAACTACTCAATCTAAAGCACAACTTCCCGGCAAGGCCCACTTTCGACCCAAGGAATTTCCTTCCTAGGGCCAAACTCGATCCAATCCACATTCCGCAGATCGAGGATATTTATATCGACCTGTATCATGAGGTCGAGCTCAGAAGGAAAGATCACTCCCGCTTGGCTTTGGCTGAAATCATTCGGTATGGCATGGCCATTATCCCAAAGGGTTATCAAACTACTGATCAAGAAGTTAATCAGGTATATCTTGACACGGATGGGGACAATTGGCCGTTTGTTGTAATTGACAGAACTAAAGCGCCCCAAACCATTGAAGAAAGGGTTAAAGAAACTCTGTGGAGAACAGAGCACTGGTGCAGGATGAATGGCATCATCTACCTCGGAGTTGATTTCACCACATCTCCATTGGGCAATGCACCTTCCAAGCCAAAACATCTGCCAAAGGGTAGAGGTAAAGACAAAGAGGGCGAGTCAAGCTCTGCCCAAGAAGAGGCTCCTGAGAGTCCCCCTTCCGCCGCACGAGAACAAGTTGTAACTCTGGCTTCTCCAGAGAAAGAAGTGGCCGAAGATGTTCTGATGGGCACATCCACTCAGGATGTTACCACTACTACAACTGCTGAGGTCCCTTCTATCCCTTCTCCCTCTCCTCCTTCCCCTCCTCGCGTGACCCAAGCGACCGTTCCTTTGGTCGTATCCTCTCCCCCATCTTCTAATGTTTCCCCTTCCTTGTCATCGATCTTCTCTTCTCTCGAGGAGCTGTCCCCCACCATTTCTTCCCTCATATCTCAGCTCCCTTCCATTCCCATCTCTACCTCCCCTGCAGTATCTCTTCCTCCCGTGAGCACTTTCTCGGCCTCCCTCTCAATGTTGCCTCCAAGTGTCTCAACGCACTTTCCCTCTACTACTACAGCTGCTCCCTTTTCTACTTCTGGCCCCTCTCCCATAAGTCCAAAGATGGATCTCTCAAAGACTGATTCAACAAAAGAGGAAAGTTCCCATCACACCGATGGACTTCTCCGTCATCCCATCAAAGGGGGCCAAGAAGCAAAATCCTATAACCCGCTTCTCTCAGAGTGCGTCAGGAGAGAGAGTAATGGAGATAGCATATCCCAATCCTTTAAAGGATAAAAAGGATCTGTCTTTGACAGATTATACAAATGACCCAAGTCACAATGGGGACATCTTCGAAAGCCTTCGTGAGAGGCCCTATCTGCGCTGACGCCCTTTGCAAGAAGCTCCAGGAAGCAAAGGAAGAAAAGAGGCTATTAAAGGAGTAAAATAAACATCTTCTCCACACCTTGCAGAAAATGGGCAAAGCACACTCCTACAACTTCCGCCAAAACTCCCGAGCCTCTCGAGCCAAGATAAGATAAATGAATACTCCAAAATCGACGAGCGGGGTATGGCGGTTTCTACTGGAGAAGTCAAATCCTCAAGGAAAGTGAGGGAGTAATCACCAAGTTCACCAGAGTGTATCGAATATCATTCGACGAACAAAGAGCTCCAGAGCGATAGCAAGACCCATCTCCGAAGAGCTGGACCATGCCAGATGCGCATGAGACCTTTCAAAAATTCTCGACTGCTCAGTCAAAGATTTGGTCAAGTTCGGCGTCTTCGATCACCCTGCATCCTCAACAAAATCCTTTCTACTCGGATTACCGGGTTGATCGGTTGGAGTTTGTCCCGGAGAAGATTAACAAAATCAAAGAGGAAGCCCGGATGTAATGCATTAAATGGAGCAAATTGTCCCGAGAATGTCTCCTGTTTGCTCACTCCTTCTTTCACCTTGAGAAAGGTTGATGAAACTATTTGGATCTTCAAGGAGATCGTTTCACAAGGGCTGGGACCAGAAGTCACTTTCGACACCGAATCCATCAACAACCTGCTGGCTTGTCGTGACTTCATAGGGTACCTGATAGAGGAAGAAAATGAATATTCCAAGCTCCTAGAAAAGCTCACAGATGAGCGGGAGACTTGCGAGGCTATCAGTGATCGTCACAAGGATCCTTCCCAGGATCAACTTCAGCCCATGATCAGCAAGTTCATGGAATACCGTGCCCAGTTCCACATCACGTCTCTGAGCAAAAACAAAAGTAGGATACCCCCTTTCAGCCACGGGACGATGATGAATAGTCTCATTCTTCTCGACCTTCTCTTTGTAAATATCTAAAGTATGTTGACACAAATGATGACATCATCCATGTTGCACCATGGGATGATGTCATCCACAAAGTTGTCAAAAGTCAACAAATGACTTTAGGATATTTTGTAAGATATTTTGTAATTAAGTGGTTGGTTTGTTTTTGCCTTCTTTTCTTCTCTTCTTCTATAAATACTTGAATACTTGTTGTATTCGGTGTGGATACTTTTCAGATGAAAAATAGAAGTAAGAAGAAAAGACTTTGAACTTTTGTAATAGAAACAAATATTAATACAATATTTAGACTTTGTGCTGAATACATGTGTTTTACATCGACCTTTCTTATGTTAGATCTCGTATGATTGTTCTGTTGAATCTACTTCTACTTTGTTGTCATTTATTCATCAGTATTGCTTTATTCGTCTATGCAAGTAGGTTCGGCTCTGTTTACTACCAACCCAAATCATAGACCTTCTCCGACCCTTCTACTTTGGAATTCATTTCTTTTCTCCTTCAAATCTTTCCCATCTCCCCACCTCGCTCCTTTCCCTCCTTTTACGCTTGAAATACCTCTACCGGGATGAGATCCCAACCCTCAAGGCAATATTGTGAGACTTGCACAAGATTCCTCCGGTAGAATAGTAATAAACTAGTTGCTCTTTGTTGACTCAAAGAGGGCTATGCCCCACACACCGTTGGCTCATCTGTCCGTAGATCTCCCACTCGGCCATTTTCAAACCAACACAACGGAATGTGGTTTCTGGAATACCATGATTGCATGGATTTAAGAATGCGAGGGTTTGTGAATTAGGTTCTCACAGATTTAACGACCCCACTTTTTCCGTAGTCAACATCCTCTATCACTTTATCTCTATTGTCCAAATATCTAAAAAGCGGTAGAGCAACTCCGCCCCCCACCCAACAAAGTGATGACAACCTCATTTTTCGTAATAAGAGTAATGATATAACTTAGTAACAAAACAAGGTTTCTTGTTTGATGAGGATTAAATCTATTATATGGAGAGGTAATGGAATGTTTTAATTTTTTTCATAAAATGCAAGGTGTCCAAAAAGAAAGGTGTTGCATTTTTTACACAACACTTTATAATATATATGATGATGTTATCACTACATCTAAGCAAACCATTACCAGGATATAACATATATTATAATTTAATGAAATTTAAGTAACTTTCCCTGAGGTCCTCGATCCATGTTTTCTCAATTGAAATTTTTATAACCTTTGTGGACATTATCAGTACACATACTCAACTTTAATGATAATGCTAATGTGGTCCCATTTCATCATTGTGGAATTTCTATCCTCGAGGGTTTCAAATGATCATTTCATTCGACGGGTTTATGTGAAAGTGTTTGGCACTATAGTGAGACACTAAATACAATGGAAAAATATGGCCATTTTAGTAACAACAAGGAGAATCTTGTCTACGTAATTTTAATGTTTTTAAAAGCCTTCTTTTTCCCAAATGTTTCTTTAATAAAAAAATAATAATCCCCGAGTCGAGTACTTAGCACCTATACATATGGGGACTCAAACTAGTGACCACCTGCAATAAAAATAAGAATTTCCTCCGAGGCATATTCCATGTGGATAGTTAAATCAAAGCATTATTGTAGGCATCCCTACTAGTTGACAAAAAATATTTCACTAGCGCATGCACCTCCTATTCCTATCTATCCTTTATGAAAGAAACAACAATAGTGAACACCGCCAATAAAAAAATAGTGCTCAATTTGTTTTTACATAAGCTCTTCCATTTCATTCCACCATAAACAATCTCTATATTTGTTTTGTCTACCAACTTAAATACCCCTAATTTTTAGTTGAAGCAAATATAGATACATCCTATGGAAGTGGATGGGGATTGGAAATTTGGACTTAACTATAAAATTGAAGACCTTTAACATTCGAGATTACCAAGTAACTTCTCTTAATAAAACTGTCACTCTTGCCATAGGAAAGTTTAATTTCTTAACCTTAGCATGGGCCCATGAAGGAAATCAACATTTCAAGTAAAGTAAATTAAATTCATTAAATACAATCAGTCATACTCTTATACACTTAATAAAAGGATTGAACAAGCATTGCTAATTTCAAGAAATTAAAGATACAACACATGTAGATTGATGTTCTTAGATGGATTTGTGGAGGATGTCGACATATTTTTAATTGTGGGCCGTTGAGTCACCAGTCGAGCCCCCTCACCCCAACCAACCTATGAAATGCATTCGGCGTAAATATATATTTTAAACCTTTACATTTATGATCAAATAATAATAATTTTATCATCAACACTTTGGACAAAAAATATATTTAAACAACGGGTGGGAATTCAAAATAGCGGTCACTTGTGATCATCATCTGGAATAATTGTGATGGTAATGGATTTATGTCTACTGATTGGAAAATTAAACAAATTAATTCAAGCTATACATATTCAAATTCAATAAGACAACATTGACATAATTGAAATACCTCAATATGACATGAAAAATCACCAATAAAAGCTTACACTTGAAGGAAATGGTGAAGATGCGTCTTTATTTTGTGCTAGAAAGAGGGGAGGCCCATTATAGTAAGGCATGTCATTTATTAGAAGTGAGACACATAGACGACGAGGTATGTGTTTATTTATGGATTTTAACCCCTGGTCGGCCGAGTGGGTAAACATTGAAAACAATAAAAACAAATTAGAGAGGCCTAAAATAAAAAATTGAAAAGCGTATGCCCATGCCCTAGAATAGTTGGTGGTATTCACGAGAATTACCATGGTAGTTTCTAGTTTTAGGGTGTAAGGTTGATGGTTTCCACAAATCATCGGTGTCGATGGATCCGTGGAGCATGTCGACGTAATTCAAATTGTGGACCATCGATGAACCTATCACTTTTCAAAGCCACCCACCCCAACCCCCTCTAAAACGCCTTCAACGTAACAAGAGACACCATTAAAAAATTGATTTGTAGTTTGAATTTATGATGTTTCCACAGCTTAATACAATTGGAGCAATAGTTTTTGACATTCACTTTTCAATTTTTTTGTTTAACACATTTCAAATTATAATCCATTTTTAGTGTTTTCACCTTAAAATGATCAAACAATGGATATGAATGTCATTTATATTACAAGATCCATTTGCAGACAAACTATTTGCAAAATCTTTGACACATATTTGATTCAATGCTCACTTTCTTATCAATATTTGGTTAGACACCATAATCACTTCAGCTAATCAAGATAAGAACATAGTGAAATGGATTGTAGATTATCTAATCCATGATAACAAAAGGATCCCGAAGTATACCATCTATCAATATTTATATCACATAAATTAAACATATCACATGTTGAATTCGAAGGACACATCATGTGATTGTCGCTGAAAAACGAGAATATTCACATGAAAAAGTAAAGAGCATCCCATGTAAAAAAAGATGACCGAAATAAATGTCACACGAGATAGTCGTATGAAAAAGTAATCGTGTAAATATGTTTGTCATTAAATATTAATTTCTCAAAATCATCAACGTTTTGTTGTTACATTCATGATTGAGATTTGACGGCTTACCCTACTAGTCAAGTTAAAAGTTCATGATAGTTTGTAGCTTATACAAGACGCCCTTTGAATAGTTAATGTATTTACATAAATATATTTATATGTTAAACATTTGTATCTCGTGTAGTTATATATATATATATATATAGGTCAAATTAATTAAGTTATAATATAATATAATAAATAGTTATGTAATTTATGTAATGTGGATTATATTTTTATAGTTTTGAACATGTTTCATACATGTATTTACAAGATTTTGTAAAAAATTGCAATTTATTATGAAGGATATTCAGGCGATAAAAATGGAAGTTCAAGAAGGTATTTCCCCTCGTCGTGTTCTTTATATGGAAATAAAGGGTCAACAAGACATCCCTTTAACTCGTACTGAAGAAAATTTGACTCTGCGTGAAATGGAACAGAAAGCTGCCGAATTAGCCCGTTTTTTGCGTGTATCCGTTGAAGGATTTTGAAATGGGGATCTTATTCAAGATACAAATGTGTAGATCTATATAGTAGATACGATAAAAAATTTGGATATAAAAAACTCTATATTATTATTTCTCTTTAGAGAGGACCGAGAGATCCAAAGAGACATTACGTCTCAAAAGTAAAAATTAATTAAACTATAATAAATATAAATAGTGTACTAAAAATTAAAAACACTTTTTTACATATGTGTACGGCAAGGCCTTTTGGAGTGCAGAATTGGTCTTATTTTTTATTTATGAAATAATTAATTATTTCTTTGGTTCTTATAACATAAGTTAGTTGTTGATACGACTGGGAATAATCTACTTTTTACCCTACTTCTCATTCGGAGCAAACCACCGTCGAAGAATTACTCACTAGATCATTCTATGAATGCGATACCTCGCTTCTATAATTCGTACTTTGTTCAGATTTTGGAAAGAGCTAACGGGTCAATCGAGTTCGTTAGCGATTCACGAGTTGGAAGTAGCCAAATATAAAGCATTAGTTTCTCTACAATATCTCGCATGTTTAGTAGTATTGCCGTGGGGAATTTCAATTTCATTACAGAGAGTTTTGGAATCTTGGGTTACAAATTGGTGGAATACTGGTCAGTCAAAAAGAATTTTTGATTTTATACAAGAAGAAAATGTTCTAGAAAAATTTGAGAAAATAGAAGAGCTATTTCTGTTAGAAAGAATGGTGGAAGATTATTCGGAAACACATTCGCAAGATCTTTATATAGAGATGCAGAAAAAATGATCCAATTGGTAAAAATATATAATCAAGATTGTATCCAAATAATTTCGCATTTATTAGCAAATCTAATAGGTTTTGCTATTCTAAGTGTTTTTCTCATTCTGGGTAAGAAGAAACTTGGGATTCTTAATTCTTGGATACAAGAAGTCTTCTGTAGCTTAAGTGATACTATGAAAGCTTTTGTTATTCTTTTAGCAACCGATCTATGTATTGGGTTTCATTCGCCCCATGGTTGGAAACTGATGGTCGATTTGATCTTCGAAAATTATGGATTTTCCCATAACGAACGAATAATATCTGGTCTTGTTTCAACTTTTCCAGTCATTTTAGACACAATTTTCAAATATTGGATCTTCCAACGTTTTAATCGTACATCTTCTTCACTTGTAGTAATTTATCATTCGATGAATGAATAAAAAATGGGTTTCTCTCACAATTTTAAATTAAATGTTTTTGCCATATTTATTTAGAAATCAGCTATTTTTTACTCTTTTTTACTTTTTTATAGGTTGATACTTCTTATTTTTTCTCTTCGGGTTTAATATAGTAGCGGAATTGCAGACAGGTAACTATCATAATTACCTACTCCTATTTATTGTTTAAATAAAATATTTGGAACCAAAAGTTGAACGATGCAAAATATAAATACTTATGATGACTGGGTGAAAAACTGGATACCTCAATCAATTTACGTCTTGATCATGATACATATAATGACTCAGACATTTATTGCGAATGCATACCCCATTTTCGCACAACAGGGTTATGAAAATCCTCGAGAAGCGACTGGACGTATTGTATGTGCCAATTGTCATTTGGCTAAAAAACCTGTGGAGATTGAGGTGGCGCATCCTGTCCCCGTGAAACATGAAAATTATTTGCGCCCTGGTATAAAACGTTTATAAATGGCACAGCGCACTCCTACTTTGCAACAACAAAAATTTCATGTGCAATATCCATGCGTCTTACGCCCTTTGCGCTGATTTTTCCTTGTAACACCCTTTTTCGTGCGTCCATACTATTTAACCCTCGCACCGTAGTATTCATGCGCCCGTGCCCCGATGCCTTAAAATTGCTAACTCTTCCTTCATTAATGCTTTAATGGGAGATCAAATAGCTAACATGACTCTTTTGCGTTGGGTTTCCTTCTTCTTCTTGTAGATCAGCAATCGAGTTTAGAAATACATATGTCTACATCAAGCAAGAGACCAACCAAGTCTAAGGGCAAAGCCAAGCTTACAGAGGAAGAGATGAAGTATAAATATCGTAGGGTCGATGCCCGAATCCCAGGAAGAATGTGACCTGGATATAAGAGACTCTGAGCTTGGTCACATTGATATGGAAGATTTCTGGGCCAGAACCAAGAGGGTCACAGGAAGTCCTTGGATGGACAAACTGGTAGGCGTGGCTTTGCATTTTGGCTTTGGGGAATCCCGATCGGTCGATGGCTCAACGAATTCATGATGGTAGTGGCCCGCTGCTACAACAAAGACACGAGGTGTGTCCAAAATGAGAAGGGTGAGGTCGTGATCAACCTCACTACCTGACACTTTGAAATTATGCTTGGCATTCCTCACCACCGGCACTTTGTGGCCGTAAGCCAAGAAGACTGCACCAAGGCTTGGGAGGACAACGAAGACCAGTGTATGCAATTGATGAATGAAGTGTACCTGAAAAACAAGAAGGTGGTAACCAGATGGCCACAGGTCATTCATCGCAGCGATTTCTCCGAGGAACTAAGTGATACCATCACGTTCCTAAGCAGAGTATTTGGGCTTTCTGACGCCCACTACTTTCATAAATGGATGCTTAGGTACCTGGAGACAATGAACAAGAATGTGCCAGATCAACGCTTCGAGTGGGCGGAGATCATAAGCAGCACTATATCCAAGCAGCTCCAACAACTCACCACAACGGGGAGGTTCTACATGAACTCCTACATAGTTTATGCTGCAGCCTCGGAGAGGGATTATCCAGCATTGATGCGATGCGGGGTTTGGCCCCAAGTGAAAATATATGAATACTACCTAGAGCTAAAGCTGGAAAATAGTATTTCACAGTTTACAAAGATCAACGATGCTTTCTTCTATGGCATCGTCTAGCCTTTTGAGGCCAAACATGACTCACGGTCATACGACCAAGAGCATTGTTGCAGCAACGGAGAAGTGGGGGCCTTATTCATGCAATTTCCCACCTTCACCTATCTAAGGGCAGCCAACTTCTTGGGGGAACCCACCAAATTGCCAAGATATGTCAGCCCCAAGCTGATCCTGTTGGAGCTATCCAGACAGCTCATAACCTACCATGAAAAGTGCTTGAAGAGAAAGAAGGGTGGAACTCCTTTCCCCCTCACAGTGGGCAGGTACACTTGTCTTTCCCACCACAAAGCCCGGGAGATGTTTGCAGAGCTGGAACTACTCAATCTAAAGCACAACTTCCCAGCAAGGCCCACTTTCGACCCAAGGAATTTCCTTCCTAGGGCCAAACTCGATCCAATCCACATTCTGCAGATCGAGGATATTTATATCGACCTGTATCATGAGGTCGAGCTCAGAAGGAAAGATCACTCCCGCTTGGCTTTGGCTGAAATCATTCAGTATGGCATGGCCATTATCCCAAAGGGTTATCAAACTACTGATCAAGAAGTTGATCAGGTATATCTTGACACGGATGGGGACAATCGGCCGTTTCTTGTAATTGACGTAACTAAAGCGCCCCCGAACCATTGAAGAAAGGGTTAAAGAAACTCGTGGAGAACAGAGCACTTTGGTGCGGGATGAATGGCATCATCTACCTCGGAGTTGATTTCACCACATCTCCATTGGGAAATGCACCTTCCAGGCCAAAACATCTGCCAAAGGGTAGAGGTAAAGACAAAGAGGGCGAGTCAAGCTCTGCCCAAGAAGAGGCTCCTGAGAGTCCCCCTTCCGCCGCACGAGAACAAGTTGTAACTCTGGCTTCTCCAGAGAAAGAAGTGGCCGAAGATGTTCGATGGGCACATCCACTCAGGATGTTACCACTACTACAACTATTGAGGTCCCTTCTATCCCTTCTCCCTCTCCTCCTTCCCCTCCTCGCGTGACCCAAGCGACCATTCCTTTGGTCGTATCCTCTCCCCCATCTTCTACTGTTCCCCTTCCTTGTCATCGATCTTCTCTTCTCTCGAGGAGCTGTCCCCCACCATTTCTTCTCTCATATCTCAGCTCCCTTCCATTCCCATCTCTACCTCCCCGCAAGATCTCTTCCTCCCGTGAGCACTTTCTCGGCCTCCTTCTCAATGTCGCCTCCAAGTGTCTCAACGCACTTTCCTCTACTACTACAAATGCTCCCTTTTCTACTTCCGCCCCTCTCCCATAAGTCCAAAGCATGGATCTCTCAAAGACTGATTCAACAAAAGAGGAAAGTTCCCATCACACCGATGGACTTCTCCGTCATCCCATCAAAGGGGGCCAAGAAGCAAAAGCCTATAACCCGCTTCTCTCAGAGTGCGTCAGGAGAGAGAGTAATGGAGATAGCATATCCCAATCCTTTAAAGGATAAAAAGGATCTGTCTTTGACAGATTATACAGTGACCCAAGTCACAATGGGGACATCTTCAGAAAGCCTTCAGGGAGAGGCCCTATCTGCAGTTGACGCCCTTTGCAAGAAGCTCCAGGAAGCAAAGGAAGAAAAGAGGCTATTAAAGGAGCAAAATAAACATCTTCTCCACACTTGCAGAAAATGGGCAGTGCACCTCCTACAACTTCCGCCAAAACTCCCGAGCCTCGAGCCAAGATAAGATAAATGAATACTCCAAAATCGACGAGTGGTATGGCGCTTTCTACCTGGAGAAGTCAAATCCTCAAGGAAAGTGAGGGAGTAATCACCAAGTTCACCAGAGTGTATCAGAATATCATTCGGGCGAACAAAGAGCTCCAGGCGATAGCAAGACCCATCTCCGAAGAGCTGGACCATGCCAGGATGCAGCATGAGACCTTTCAAAAATTCTCGACTGCTCGGTCAAAGATTTGGTAAAGTTCGGCGTCTTCGATCACCCCGCATCCCTCAACAAAATCCTTTCTACTCTGGATTACCGGGTTGATCAGTTGGAGTTTGTCCTGGAGAAGATTGACAAAATCAAAGAGGAAGCCCTGGATGTAATGCATTAAATGGAGCAAATTGTCCCGAGAATGTCTCCGGTTTGCTCACTCCTTCTTTCACCTTGAGAAAGGTTGATGAAACTATTTGGATCTTCAAGGAGATCGTTTCACAAGGGCTGGGACCAAGTCACTTTCGACACGAATCCATCAACAACCCGCCGTCTTGTCGTGACTTCATAGGGTACCGATAGAGGCGAGAAATGAATATTCCAAGCTCCCGGAAAAGCTCACGGATGAGCAGGAGACTTGCAGGCTATCGCTGATCGTCCACAAGGATCCTTCCCAGGATCAACTTCAGCCCATGATCAGCAAGTTCATGGAATATCGTGCCCAATTCCACATCACGTCTCCTGAGCAGCAGCAGAAGCAGGATACCCCCTTTCAGCACGGGACGATGATGAATAGTCTCATTCTTCTCGACCTTCTCTTTGTAAATATCTAAAGTATGTTGACACAAATGATGACATCATCCATGTTGCACCATGGGATGATGTCATCCACAAAGTTGTCAAAAGTCAACAAATGACTTTAGGATATTTTGTAAGATATTTTGTAATTAAGTGGTTGGTTTGTTTTTGCCTTCTTTTCTTCTCTTCTTCTATAAATACTTGAATACTTGTTGTATTCGGTGTGGATACTTTTCAGATGAAAAATAGAAGTAAGAAGAAAAGACTTTGAACTTTTTGTAACATAAAACAAATATTAATACAATATTTAGACTTTGTGCTGAATACATGTGTTTTACATCAGACCTTTCTTATGTTAGATCTGTATGATTGTTCTGTTGAATCTACTTCTACTTTGTTGTCATTTATTCATCAGTATTGCTTTATTCGTCTATGCAAGTAGGTTCGGCTCACTTTTACTACCAACCCAAATCATAGACCTTCCACCCTTCTACTTTGGAATTCATTTCTTTTCTCCCTTCAAATCTTTCCCATCTCCCCACCTCGTTCCTTTCCCTCCTTTTACGCTTGGAAATACCTCTACCGGGATGAGATCCCAACCCCGAAGGCGTAATATTGTGAGACTTGCACAAGATTCCTACTTTTGGTAGAATAGTAATAAACTAGTTGCTCTTTGTTGACTCAAAGAGGGCTATGCCCCAGCCTGCTGTTGGCTCATCTGTCCGTAGATCCGCCCACTCGGCATTTTCAAACCAACACAACGGAATGTGGTTTCTTGGAATACCATGATTGCATGGATTTAAGAATGCGAGGGTTTGTGAATTAGGTTACAGATTTAACGACCCCACTTTTCCGTAGTCAACATCCTCTATCACTTTATCTCTATTGTCCAAATATCTAAAAAGCGGTAGAGAGCAACTCCGCCCCCACCCAACAAAGGACAACCTCATTTTTCGTAATAAGAGTAATGATATAACTTAGTAACAAAACAAGGTTTCTTGTTTGATGAGGATTAAATCTATTATATGGAGAGGTAATGGAATGTTTTAATTTTTTTCGTAAAATGCGGTGTCCAAAAAGAAAGGTGTTGCATTTTTACACAACACTTTATAATATATATGATGATGTTATCGCTACATCTAAGCAAACCATTACCAGGATATAACATATATTATAATTTAATGAAATTTAAGTAACTTTCCCCGAGGTCCTTGATCCATGTTTTTCTCAATTGAAATTTTTATAACCTTTGTGGACATTATCGGTACACATACTCAACTTTAATGATAATGCTAATGTGGTCCCATTTCATCATTGTGGAATTTCTATCCTCGCAAGGGTTTCAAATGATCATTTCATTCGACGGGTTTATGTGAAAGTGTTTGGCACTATAGTGAGACACTAAATACAATGGAAAAATATGGCCATTTTAGTAACAACAAGGAGAATCTTGTCTACGTAATTTTAATGTTTTTAAAAGCCTTCTTTTTCCCAAACTCTGTTCTTTAATAAAAAAATAATAATCCCCGAGTCGAGTACTTAGCACCTATACATATGGGGACTCAAACTAGTGACCACCTGCAATAAAAATAAGAATTTCCTCCGAGGCATATTCCATGTGGATAGTTAAATCAAAGCATTATTGTAGGCATCCCTACTAGTTGACAAGAAAATATTTCACTAGCGCATGCACCTCCTATTCCTATCTATCCTTTATGAAAGAAACAACAATAGTGAACACCGCCAATAAAAAAATAGTGCTCAATTTGTTTTTACATAAGCTCTTCCATTTCATTCCACCATAAACAATCTCTATATTTGTTTTGTCTACCAACTTAAATACCCCTAATTTTTAGTTGAAGCAAATATAGATACATCCTATGGAAGTGGATGGGGATTGGAAATTTGGACTTAACTATAAAATTGAAGACCTTTTAACATTCGAGATTACCGTAAGTAACTTCTCTTAATAAAGCTGTCACTCTTGCCATAGGAAAGTTTAATTTCTTAACCTTAGCATGGGCCCATGAAGGAAATCAACATTTCAAGTAAAGTAAATTAAATTCATTAAATACAATCAGTCATACTCTTATACACTTAATAAAAGGATTGAACAAGCATTGCTAATTTCAAGAAATTAAAGATACAACACATGTAGATTGATGTTCTTAGATGGATTTGTGGAGGATGTCGACATATTTTTAATTGTGGGCCGTTGAGTCACCGGTCGAGCCCCCTCACCCCAACCAACCTATGAAATGCATTCGGCGTAAATATATATTTTAAACCTTTACATTTATGATCAAATAATAATAATTTTATCATCAACACTTTGACAAAAAAATATATTTAAACAACGGGTGGGAATTCAAAATAGCGGTCACTTGTGATCATCATCTGGAATAATTGTGATGGTAATGGATTTATGTCTACTTGATTGGAAAATTAAACAAATTAATTCAAGCTATACATATTCAAATTCAATAAGACAACATTGACATAATTGAAATACCTCAATATGACATGAAAAATCACCAATAAAAGCTTACACTTGAAGGAAATGGTGAAGATGCGTCTTTATTTTGTGCTAGAAAGAGGGGAGGCCCATTATAGTAAGGCATGTCATTTATTAGAAGTGAGACACATAGACGACGAGGTATGTGTTTATTTATGGATTTTAACCCCGCCGGCCGAGTGGGTAAACATTGAAAACAATAAAAACAAATTAGAGAGGCCTAAAATAAAAAATTGAAAAAGCGTATGCCCATGCCCTAGAATAGTTGGTGGTATTCACGAGAATTACCATGGTAGTTTCTAGTTTTAGGGTGTAAGGTTGATGGTTTCCACAAATCATCGGTGTCGATGGATCCGTGGAGCATGTCGACGTAATTCAAATTGTGGACCATCGATGAACCTATCACTTTTCAAAGCCACCCACCCCAACCCCCTCTAAAACGCCTTCAACGTAACAAGAGACACCATTAAAAAATTGATTTGTAGTTTGAATTTATGATGTTTCCACAGCTTAATACAATTGGAGCAATAGTTTTTGACATTCACTTTTCAATTTTTTTGTTTAACACATTTCAAATTATAATCCATTTTTAGTGTTTTCACCTTAAAATGATCAAACAATGGATATGAATGTCATTTATATTACAAGATCCATTTGCAGACAAACTATTTGCAAAATCTTTGACACATATTTGATTCAATGCTCACTTTCTTATCAATATTTGGTTAGACACCATAATCACTTCAGTTAATCAGTATAAGAACATAGTGAAATGGATTGTAGATTATCTAATCCATGATAACAAAAGGATCCTGAAGTATACCATCTATCAATATTTATATCACATAAATTAAACATATCACATGTTGAATTCGAAGGACACATCATGTGATTGTCGCAGTTCAAACGAGAATATTCACATGAAAAAGTAAAGAGCATCCCATGTAAAAAAAGATGACCGAAATAAATGTCACACGAGATAGTCGTATGAAAAAGTAATCGTGTAAATATGTTTGTCATTAAATATTAATTTCTCAAAATCATCAACGTTTTGTTGTTACATTCATGATTGAGATTTGACGGCTTACCCTACTAGTCAAGTTAAAAGTTCATGATAGTTTGTAGCTTATACAAGACGTCCTTTGAATAGTTAATGTATTTACATAAATATATTTATATGTTAAACATTTGTATCTCGTGTAGTTATATATATATATATATATATATAGGTCAAATTAATTAAGTTATAATATAATATAATAAATAGTTATGTAATTTATGTAATGTGGATTATATTTTTATAGTTTTGAACATGTTTCATACATGTATTTACAAGATTTTGTAAAAAATTGCAATTTATTATGAAGGATATTCAGGCGATAAAAATGGAAGTTCAAGAAGGTATTTCCCCTCGTCGTGTTCTTTATATGGAAATAAAGGGTCAACAAGACATCCCTTTAACTCGTACTGAAGAAAATTTGACTCTGCGTGAAATGGAACAGAAAGCTGCCGAATTAGCCCGTTTTTTGCGTGTATCCGTTGAAGGATTTTGAAATGGGGATCTTATTCAAGATACAAATGTGTAGATCTATATAGTAGATACGATAAAAAATTTGGATATAAAAAACTCTATATTATTATTTCTCTTTAGAGAGGACCGAGAGATCCAGTAGACATTACGTCTCAAAAGTAAAAATTAATTAAACTATAATAAATATAAATAGTGTATTAAAAATTAAAAACACTTTTTTACATATGTGTACGGCAAGGCCTTTTGGAGTGCAGAATTGGTCTTATTTTTTATTTATGAAATAATTAATTATTTCTTTGGTTCTTATAACATAAGTTAGTTGTTGATACGACTGGGAATAATCTACTTTTTACCCTACTTCTCATTCGGAGCAAACCACCGTCGAAGAATTACTCACTAGATCATTCTATGAATGCGATACCTCGTTCTATAATTCGTACTTTGTTCAGATTTTGGAAAGAGCTAACGGGTCAATCGAGTTCGTTAGCGATTCACGAGTTGGAAGTAGCCAAATATAAAGCATTAGTTTCTCTACAATATCTCGCATGTTTAGTAGTATTGCCGTGGGGAATTTCAATTTCATTACAGAGTTTTGGAATCTTGGGTTACAAATTGGTGGAATACTTGGTCACCAAAAGAATTTTTGATTTTATATAAGAAGAAAATGTTCTAGAAAAATTTGAGAAAATAGAAGAGCTATTTCTGTTAGAAAGAATGGTGGAAGATTATTCGGAAACACATTCGCAAGATCTTTATATAGAGATGCGAGAAAAAATGATCCAATTGGTAAAAATATATAATCAAGATCAGTATCCAAATAATTTCACATTTATTAGTAAATCTAATAGGTTTTGCTATTCTAAGTGTTTTTCTCATTCTCCTGGTAAGAAGAAACTTGGCATTCTTAATTCTTGGATATAAGAAGTCTTCTCAGTAGCTTAAGTGATACTATGAAAGCTTTTGTTATTCTTTTAGCAACCGATCTATGTATTGGGTTTCATTCGCCCCATGGTTGGAAACTGATGGTCGATTTGATCTTCGAAAATTATGGATTTTCCCATAACGAACGAATAATATCTGGTCTTGTTTCAACTTTTCCAGTCATTTTAGACACAATTTTCAAATATTGGATCTTCCAACGTTTTAATCGTACATCTTCTTCACTTGTAGTAATTTATCATTCGATGAATGAATAAAAAATGGGTTTCTCTCACAATTTTAAATTAAATGTTTTTGCCATATTTATTTAGAAATCAGCTATTTTTTACTCTTTTTTACTTTTTTATAGGTTGATACTTCTTATTTTTTCTCTTCGGGTTTAATATAGTAGCGGAATTGCAGACAGGTAACTATCATAATTACCTACTCCTATTTATTGTTTAAATAAAATATTTGGAACCAAAAGTTGAACGATGCAAAATATAAATACTTATGATGACTGGGTGAAAAACTGGATACCTCAATCAATTTACGTCTTGATCATGATACATATAATGACTCAGACATTTATTGCGAATGCATACCCCATTTTCGCACAACAGGGTTATGAAAATCCTCGAGAAGCGACTGGACGTATTGTATGTGCCAATTGTCATTTGGCTAAAAAACCTGTGGAGATCGAGGTTCCACAGTCTGTGCTTCCCGATACCGTATTTGAAGCAGTCGTTAAGATCCCCTATGATAAGCAAATAAAACAAGTTCTTTCTAATGGTAAGAAAGGAACTTTAAATGTAGGAGCTGTTCTTATTTTACCCGAAGGTTTCGAATTAGCTCCTCCGGATCGCATTTATCCTGATATTAAGGAAAAGATAGGGGATCTTTATTTTCAGAACTATCGGTCTAATCAAAAAAATATTATCGTAATAGGTCCTGTTCCTGGTCAAAAATATAGTCAAATGGTGTTTCCCATCCTTTCACCAAATCCTGCTACTAATAAAGCAGTTCACTTCCTGAAATATCCTATATATTTGGGTGGTAATAGAGGAAGAGGACAAATTTATCCCGATGGGAGCAAGAGCAACAATACAGTATATAACGCTTCAGCAACGGGTAGAATAAGTAAAATTGCACGTAAAGAAAAGAGTGGATATCAAATAACTATTGATAATCCAATAGACGGTCGACAAGTGGTTGACTTTGTACCTCTCGGACCGGAACTTCTGGTCTCAGAAGGTGAATTCATTAAGGCAGATCAGTCGTTAACGAATAACCCTAATGTAGGTGGATTTGGTCAGGAAGATGCAGAAATAGTACTTCAAGATCCTTTACGTGTTCAAGGTCTTTTATTATTCTTAGCATCTGTCATTTTGGCACAGATATTTCTGGTTCTTAAAAAGAAACAATTTGAGAAAGTTCAATTGGTCGAGATGAATTTTTAGTTATATAAAAATTTAAGTTGTCTGAAAGATTAAAATCTCCGTCTTATAGAGGCTAATGCAATCATAAATCATATAAAATAAAAATTGCAAAATCAATTCATACCCCTTCGGAGATGGAGATCCTTTCATTCGACCCTTCCTCTCTTCAAATAATATCATATGAACATTACGAAATATAGATATATGTATATCTTGCATAAGGAGTGACTCCGGAACAGACTTACTGAACAGTCCCTTATTCATGTTTGACATTACAAATTAATATACATGTAATCTTTTCTGGTATTATTTTTATGGATTATCCAATTTTGAATATACAAATAGACTTATTAAAATAAAGAAAGATAAGACCTTACCCTTCTTTGAGTTCGAAGAAGGGTAAGGTCTTATCTTTCTAAGTTTTCACTTTCGTGTGTACAGTATTCCTCATAGATATGAAATACATTTTATTATCTATAGGGATGATCCTAATCCGGAATAAGAACCATAGAAAAAGATACCTATTAAACCAATCACGAGAATACCAGTTAAAGTACCTATCAACCAAAGAGGGATCCTTCCGGTGGTATCAGCCATTTTTCTTACTTCCTTTCAAATTTTATTAAGTAGTCATGCTCAAGACATAAACAATTATTATATTGAGTATTAGTTTTTTCCAAATTGGGTGAGAAAGAATATTCTACACTGTTCCTAATTGAAAAAGTAATTAGAGAATAGAACGGCAAGTACAAAAATGAGTAACAACCCCCAATAGAGGCTGGTACGATTCAATTCAACATTTTGTTCGTTCGGGTTTGATTGTGTCATTAGATAGCTCCGTGATTTAGTTTATATAGAGTTTATCGCTGTATGAATTGCATTGCTGATATTGACCCCAAGAAAAAAACTGTAGGTACAGCTAGTCCGTGAACGGCCAACCATCTAACTGTAAAAATTGGATAGGTTCTATCTATAGTCATTAGTACCTCCTAAAAAGATCTAGATCTAGTAAATTCATCTAGTTGCTCTAATGAATCGAAACGACCAGTTACTAATGGAACCTCTTGTCGACTTTCTGTGAAATATTCATTCGGCCGAGGGCTACCGAATACATCATAAGCTAAACCCGTACTGACAAATAACCAACCTGCAATGAATAGGGAAGGTATAGTAATGCTATGGATAACCCAGTATCGAATACTGGTAATAATGTCAGCAAAAGCGCGTTCTCCCGTATTCCCAGACATGCTAAGCTCCACTCCATATATTATTATAAAGTCAAGGGGAATTTGGTCCCATGAAAGAGAGAGATCAGAAAATGGAAAACTACTGATATCTTCTACAATCCTTGTTTTATTGTCAACATTATACCAAAGGTATATTTGAAGTATACTGAACCAGTATAACTAGCCTTCTTCTAACATAGCAATACAATTTTGGTTAGGTTAATATCGAAAGGGAGTGGGATAGAATGATTCTGCTACTGTCAGAGCTTCCAACTCTATTTGGTCAACTGAATCCATCTCTTTTTTTTCTTTTTTTTTTATTGGGCGTTTTTTTTTTTTACTGGACAGAAATTAGATAATCCCAGTATGTTTCATGATACGTCCGGAAAATATCATGTCTAAAAATTGTATTGTAACAATTGAACATATGAATTATGGAAAAATGAATTTCGATTTCATCTGAGCAGTAATCATTGTACTGGTTTTCGGTTATACAGGTGGCTGTATAACTAGAATACATTAATGTCACTTCAAGAAGTGGATCATTAGTGTTACTGTATGTAATAGTATCGTTGGTGAAGTTATGCCGTGAACTTAATGGTTCATTAACATAGAACTTTGAGTTGAGAACCGAGTGTTACTAATCTCGTTAATAGAATAGTGAAATATTCTCTGTGATATTATTTTGTACGAATTGTAAATACAAGTTATTCCTATTTTTTTACAAGAGAGACAGGATGGAATATCAGTCTTTGCTTACAAGCCATATGAAAAAAGTGAATCTATATAGAATATACGAATATATTCTATTCGCACGAATGGATTTCGTTTGCCTGTAAAAGAGGTTTTTTTCGTTCCAATCTTTCGAACAGACTGGTAGAGATTAATCATTGTTAAATTCAATGATCTCGTATTTATTAGTTTATAATAATATTAGTTTATATTTAAAAAACTACGTTTTCTAATTTGTAATTTGCCGAGTGGTTACACAATTGGCATTTATTTTATTCATGGGTTGCTCAATATCAATAAATTTGAGGATTATATTTTTGGTTATTCCAAAAAATAAATATAATATCTTTTATTGTCTATTCCCTTAATGTTTGTATAATATTCATACATTTTATATTCTTTATACAAATTAGTAATTTGTTATAATTGAATTAACACTGTAACATTTCATTTTTTTTATTATTCTGATCCTATCTTACAAAAGTAAATAAATTTAGGTAATTGCCTGATAAAGATACACATCAATCATATTCTTTCCATTAAGTCCTTCCAATGTCTACTATTATTAGTTATTTCATTTTTTTATTAGTTCTGCTTATTTTAACCTTAGTCCTATTCATAGGTTTAAGTAATATACGACTTATTTGAAATACTTATTTGAAATTAAATAGGAATAAAACCTCTTCGTTCGCTTAATCAAGAAGTTTTCTCAATTCAAAATTGATTGAGATTTCTAGTAAGTCTGGGTTACTATCCGGGGTAGCTATTAATCTTTACTTCCTTTTTTTAATCAATATGATTGAAGTTTTGTTATCCGGAATTGTGTTAGGTCTGATTCCTATAACTTTGGCTGGATTATTCGTAACTGCATATTTACAGTACCGACGTGGTGATCAATTGGATATTTGAGATCATTTTTATCGTGAATGAATGAGTCTCCTACTGATTCTGGGAGATAAGATTTCATTGACCATTCTAATTTATGAAATGATCAATTCAAAAGATTGGACCAATAAAAAAAGAATCGCGCTCTGTAGGATTTGAACCTACGGCATCAGGTTTTGGAGACCTGCGTTCTACCGCACTGAACTAAGAGCGCTTTCTTACAACAAATCACTGGTTATTTATGTTCCAGTGAATCAAAATAACTGGAGCTTTTTGTACGAAAAGGACTAGGTAGGGATGACAGGATTTGAACCTGCGACATTTTGTACCCAAAACAAACGCGCTACCAAGCTGCGCTACATCCCTTTTAATTGTTAGTCTTTAACATTATTTATAATATAATTTATATTTATTTTCTTCCACATTTATCTATTTGGGTCTACTCTATAAAACGAGAATATAATAGACAATATGTCTATTAATTATGGATTATTTGATAATAGAATATGTTCTGTTACAGAAAGGAATAGAAACATTGCCCAAATCATTTTACAGATTGTTCGGAGTCCCCAGGGACTGATAAACTATGGGTATAGTTGACCATATAAGATATGCATCCGGATTGATAAGGAAAACTTACGAACAATGCGAGATATAAAGACATAAACAAAAAGAAATGGATCTCATTTTTTTTCTTACTATTAAAATAAAATAGAAAATAAATCGTATTTGACTTTGTCAAATTTTTTTATGATAAAGAATTTGTCCGTTCATCCCTCTTTGGTTCTTAAAGAACAGAGAGGATCTGTTGAATCTCAAGTATGTTATTTAACCAGTCGAGTAAAAAAACTTACTGAGCATTTGGACCTGCACAAAAGAGACTATTCGTCCCAAAGAGGTTTGTGGAAAATTGTGGGTAAACGTAAGCAACTTCTGATTTATCTGTTCAAGATAGATAGAATTCGTTACAATAATTTAATTGGTGAATTAGATATTCGTGGGCCACGTTAATTTCGAACGAAGTTTTCAGATCCAATTATGGTTTATTAAATTCCGGAGAGTCGTTCTTTTGTCTTAATTGATTTATAAACGGAGAAGAGTTATGATTATGGTTGCTACGGAGAAAGACCCCATGATGGTAAGTATGGGTCCTCATCATCCATCAATGCATGGTGTTCTTCGACTTATTGTTACTCTAGATGGTGAAGATGTTATTGACTGTGAACCTATATTAGGTTATTTACATAGAGGAATGGAAAAAATTGCTGAGAACCGAACAATTGTCCAATATCTACCCTATGTAACACGATGGGATTATTTAGCTACTATGTTCACAGAGGCAATAACGGTTAATGCGCCAGAAAGATTGGAAAATATTCAAGTACCTAAAAGGGCTAGCTATATAAGAGTTATTATGCTAGAGTTGAGCCGTGTAGCTTCTCATTTGTTATGGCTTGGACCTTTCATGGCTGATATTGGTGCGCAGACTCCTTTCTTTTATATTTTAAGAGAGAGGGAAATGATATATGATTTATTTGAAGCTGCCACGGGCATGCGAATGATGCATAATTATTTCCGCATTGGAGGAGTAGCTGTGGATTTACCCTACGGTTGGATAGATAAATGCTTAGATTTTTGCTATTACTTCTTCCCAAAAGTGACAGAATATGAAAGGCTTATTACACGCAATCCTATCTTTTTGAAACGAGTTGAGGGAATAGGCATTATTGGTAGAGAAGAAGCAATAGATTGGAGTTTATCAGGACCCATGCTACGAGCTTCCGGAATCCAATGGGATCTTCGTAAAGTGGATCATTATGAATGTTATGATGAATTGGATTGGGAAATCCAATGGCAAAAAGAAGGAGATTCGTTAGCTCGTTATTTGCTTCGAATCGGGGAAATGAAAGAATCTATAAGAATAATTAGACAGGCCCTAGAAGTAATTCCGGGAGGGCCCTATGAGAATTTAGAGGTCCGACGTCTAAATAAGGGAAAAGATTCGCAATGGAACGATTTTGAATCTCGATTTATTAGTAAAAAACCTTCCCCTACGTTTGAGTTATCAAAACAAGAACATTATGTTAGAGTAGAAGCTCCCAAAGGAGAATTAGGGATTTTTTTAATAGGAGATGATAATATTTTTCCCTGGAGATGGAAAATAAGATCACCTGGTCTTATTAATTTGCAGATTCTTCCTCAACTGGTTAAAAGGATGAAATTGGCCGATATCATGACGATTTTGGGTAGTATAGATATCATTATGGGAGAGGTTGATCGTTAAAATGGTGATTAATATAGCGGATATCGAAGAACAAGCTATCAATTTATTGGGATTTCCAAAAGAAATCTCTAGTCTTATATGGATTTTAATTGACATAATTACTCTTTTATTGGGAATTACGACAGGATTATTAGTTATTGTATGGCTCGAAAGAAAAATATCTGCAGGAATACAACAGCGTATTGGACCTGAATACGCTGGTCCTTTGGGAATTATTCAAGCTTTGACGGATGGGATCAAACTACTTCTGAAAGAAGATATTCTTCCATCTAGGGGAGATATTTGGTTATTTAGTATTGGACCAGCGATAGTGGTCATACCTATTTTTTTAGGTTATTTAGTAATTCCCTTTGGCCGCCACATTGTTCTACTTGATCTTAGTATAGGTGTTTTTTTTTGGATTGCCATTTCAAGTATTGCTCCCCTTGGACTTCTTATAACAGGATATGGATCAAATAATAAATATTCTTTTTCAGGTGGTCTCCGAGCTGCTGCTCAATCTATTAGCTATGAAATTCCTTTAGCTTTATCTGTGTTATCTATATCTCTACGTGTGATCCGTTGGAATATGAGATTGATTTTCCCCTCTTTTTAGGATAAAACAGGAAAAAAGAAGTGAATGGAATGAATATTGATTCTTCATTCCGATCGAAAAACTAGATAGTCATATGGGTGATATCAAACAGTTTGCAAATCTGCAGTAAGATGATTGAGCCCCATCCCCCATGTACAAGAGTGAAAGCATGCACAATCAGTGAAAACTGCCCAGTTCATATATTAGTCGTTGGGGCCCAACAGCGGGGAGGCGAAAAAGTATGAAGTTACTATCATACATACCGAAAATTAAGCAAAGGTAGGTGGTGAGAAACACCAAGATATAAAAAGATTAGTGAAAGAAAAAGATAAATTATTTCCAGACCAGAGATGTTTCAATATAAATGGGATGACAATAAGGACTTGGCATTGGTAGGGATGATCAAGTAGTACTTCCCCATAACCCCGATCTAAAATATGTTTCTATCTACTCTAAAAAGAATGGCTATCCAGAACGAAGTAATCCTTTACACAGTTTTCCTCTCTCCCACAAAAAAAAATAGTGAAGGTTGAGATAGATTCAAAAGCTTATATTATTGTAGCAGACAGAATCTCATTGGTCCAATTTATCTAATATAATATATAATAAATTGGTGCTTGTTTTCTTTTGGTTATTGCATTTTTTATTTTTCAACGGCCATTGAGAAGCCGTATGAAGCGAAAGTTTCACGTACGGTTTTGGAATAGAGATAAGAACATTGATGTTCTATCGACTATAATTATCCAACAGTTCAAGTACAATTGATATAGTTGAAGCACAGTGCAGATATGGTTTTTTAGGATGGAATTTGTGGCGTCAACCTATAGGGTTTATAGCTTTTTTCATCTCGTCTCTAGCAGAATGTGAGAGATTGCCCTTTGATCTACCAGAAGCGGAAGAAGAATTGGTAGCGGGTTATCAAACTGAATATTCGGGTATCAAATTTGGTTTATTCTACGTCGCTTCTTACCTAAATCTATTAGCTTCTTCATTCTTTGTAACAGTTCTTTACTTGGGCGGATGGAACTTATCAATTCCATTCATACCCATTCTGGAACATTTTGAATGGGATTCAATTTCTGGAATTAGCGAGGTCGTTAATATCACGATCGGGATCCTAATTCTATTAACTAAAGCTTATCTGTTCTTATTTATTTCTATCACGGCAAGGTGGACCTTGCCTAGGATAAGAATGGACCAATTATTGGATCTTGGTTGGAAATTCCTTCTACCTATTGCTTTGGGTAATCTATTACTCACAGCTTCTTTCCAACTTATTCTATTGTGACCAACTCTATCTTCTTCTTCGTGAAGAGGTTGTGCATTCTGTAATACATCCAAATTTATTAGATAGATCAAATCTATGAATTCAAATTTGATAGATAGATCAAATCTATGAAGAGAAAGAATTCTCTATGAAATTAATATTTAAGGAGATTTGCTACATGTTCTCCACGGTGACTGGGTTTATGAATTATAGTGAACAAGCAATCCAGGCTGCGAGATATATTGGTCAAGGTTTTATGGTTACGTTATATCACATGAATCGTTTACCTATTACTATTCAATATCCCTATGAAAAATTGATCCCATCAGAACGATTCCGTGGACGGATCCACTTTGAATTTGATAAATGTATTGCTTGTGAAGTATGTGTGCGTGTATGCCCGATCAATCTACCTGTTGTGGATTGGAAAGTCGGAACGGATATTGGTAAAAAACGATTGGAAAATTATAGCATTGATTTTGGAATTTGTATCTTTTGTGGGAATTGTGTCGAATATTGTCCCACAAATTGTCTGGCGATGACCGAAGAATATGAACTTTCGGCCTATGATCGTCATGAATTAAATTATGATCATATTGCTTTAGGACGTTTACCCATATCGGTAATTGAAGATTTAACAATTCGAACAATTCCGAGTTCAATATATTAACATAACTTAATATGTATTAATAAACTATGGGCAAATATTATGATTCAATCATTCGAGCAATTAATTCGAGTTCCGATCAAAAAGGACTGATAAATTACTTTTGATCCATATGAACCAGGAATTAATAATATTGTTGATATTCCATTAAGAATGTCACATATAGATTGGTCGAAATCTATTATTGACCGATAGATTACTATTATTGACCGATAGATTAGATTTATGAATCAGTCCCCATATTGAATGAAATATTTGAAGTACACAGTATTTGCCAGTATGGCAAATAGGTAAATGAGATCCCCTTTTTTTAGTGAATGGGATAGAAGAATATAATAATATTGGAACTTATCGTGCACATAATGAATCAACCTGAGCAGATATATGATATTCTTTTGGCTCCTATAACGCTAAGTCTAATATTAGGAGGTCTAGGAGTAGTATTATTTACTAATATAATTTACTAATATAAGCCTTTAAAATTGAGTCAAATTGAAAAAAGAATAAAAAAATTCGTGGAATTAACAAAAGGAATCGAAGAGGAAGAATTTACAAAAGAAATTGAACACGAAGAATTAACAGAAAAAGTAACAGAAGAATTAATTAAAGAAAAAGAAATTACACAATTAACAGAAGAAATCTCCTTACAATCGGAATTTTTTAAAGGATTGATTGATAATTTGTCAATAGATGAATCATATATAAATATTAGTGCTACTATTAAGAAACCCATTGATATTGATCTATTTAAATTGATAAAAAGGCGAAAAGAAGCTTACGAATCTTTCCATAGATCAGAAAAAAATAGGAGAGCTGATCTATGGAAAGTGAAAACATATCTTCAAAATCGTTCTGCAAATTATGATATTTCATCAGATCCCGTATCGAATATTAGAAGAGATATAAACCGATTCAATTGTATTCGATTTGTGAACCAGAGTTTACCTTCAATATATTGTTCATCCTGTGTTAAAAACAAAGAACAATTAACACTAAACAACGATTTTAAAAAAATTGTTCTGAAAATAATGGATCAATTCACTCAATCAATAAGTAAACCTAATCAGGTTTACAATTATGAAATTGCATGTGATATGTTATATTATAACATGAATTTATATTATAACATGAATAAATTCTATGAACTGAACAATAAGATACTCTTGAATAAGACCTTAAAGTTGAATCTGATCTTCAACTACAGAGACAAATTAAAAGATAATTCTTTTTTTGTGCTACTCAACATTCTGGATAAAAAGAATGAATATGTAGATAAAATAACATCATATTCTTATAGAACTGAAACTTCAGTAAGACTAATATTGAATCAATATAAGGTAAAAATTAACAATTATCTTCAAAAAAGATTCAAGAGATTCTATTTGTTGAAGAACGCATTTATGAAGATAATTAACAATTATCTTCAAAAAAGATTCAACAAATAACAATTATCTTCAAAAAAGATTCAAGAGATTCTATTTGTTGAAGAACGCATTTATGAAGATAATTAACAATTATCTTCAAAAAAGATTCAAGAGATTCTATTTGTTGAAGAACGCATTTATGAAGATAATTAACAAAATTAACAATTATCTTCAACAAATATTAAATATATTCTATTTGTTGAAGAACGCATTTATGAAGATAATTAACAAAATTAACAATTATCTTGAAGAAGGATTCAAGAGATTCTATTTGTGGAAGAACTTATTAATTAAAGATTATCTTAAAAAAAAATTCAATAGATTCTGTTGGAGAGTATATTTATTCTATTTTAAATTTTTTTTGTTGAATAAAGGATTTAAGAAATATAAATCATTATGTAAACCTTATCGATACTTTTTATTTTCGAGTTATCGATTGGATAAGTATACTATTAGAAATACTATTAGAAATATAAAGTACTATTTGCAATGGAGAAAAATAGTAAAAAAATACTCTTCTGAATGGAAAAAAGTGACAAATAGATTCCATCGACCCATTTTGCAAATGACAAGAGTATACTCTCAATCTCAACAAAAGTTTGAATTCATACAATTTATACATAAATACAATTTTGAATTGAAAGAATTGACAAAGGTCTTAACAAATAGATTTCATCGACCCATTTTGCAAATGACAAGAGTATACTATCAACAAGAGTTTGAATTCATACAATTCATACATAAATACAATTTTGAATGGAAAGAATTTACAAAGGTCTTAGATATTATCTATCTAATCAAAAGGTTCAGTCGGAATTTGAAAGATCAGATTCGAACAAATTGGATAAAAAAAGACATTTTGAACAATGTAACACAAGATGCAATTAACCAGCATTCATCAAGTTGGAGAATATATCAGGAAGAATGGTTCAATCACTTTATTATTCGAGCTTCCAGAAATATCAATGGTAATTTGAATATTTCTGCATCGTCCATTCAGATCGAATACTTGAAAAAAGAGTTGAAACGTCTTGTATTTTGTTCTAAACAAAACAATTTGAAAAACATTGTGTTCGATCCAATTGAATTATTTACTATTAAATATTTTGGTCAATATGGAAAGTTTGATTCGATTGAACTATCGACTTATAATAATAGTAATTTTGATTGGTATCAAACTACGAAAAAACTTTTTGGTATAATCTTGGACGAACTCGCACCGAGGGATATCGAATCAAAATCAATCCCTTCAAAAAAATCGGAATCCTTGATCGATGAAGAAACAATAGCTTCATTAGGTTTTAATGATAAACCGATGAATGAGTCAATTATTGATTTATTCGATAATGAAAAAAATTACATGGAATTCTTTGATAACACTGGTATTTCGAGAATATTCAATAATCGAGACAATTGGTTAAATCCTTTAAAACTATCTAATAAAAATTCATTGAGAACTTCTTTTTTAAAAGCAAATACGTTTGAATTTTTAGATTATTTACATCATCCTTATGTATATTATACAGAAAGATTAGCTTCTTACATAGAAAGAGAAAGAATTCATATAAAAAATAAGAATATTACATATGGAAAATTATTAAATTTTGTTCCCACTCATAACAATCTCTCTTCTTTTTCTATTTATGAAACCTAATATAGGTATTAAGTTATAATATAATATAATAAATAGTTATGTAATTTATGTAATGTGGATTATATTTTTATAGTTTTGAACATGTTTCATACATGTATTTACAAGATTTTGTAAAAATTGCATAATATATATATGAAACATGTTCAAAACTATAAAAATATAATCCACATTACATAAATTACATAACTATTTATTATATTATATTATAACTTAATTAATTTGACCTTCTACCAATAAGTCTCAAGTCATAAGTACACGGGTAGACATTTCTTAAGACCGTAAAAAAAAATTAATTATGTAAAAATGGGAAAGACACCTAGTCCACTAATTTTTTTACACCAAATATATATTATTATAATATAATATATTAATCAATCAAAATTAAGCCATGATTTGTAAGTGGCGTTAGGGAACCAAATATGGGGTATCACATTTCTAGTGGATAGATTTCTTTTTGAGGATGAAGATATTACCTACAGAGAGAATAATGTCTTCATTTTCCACCCCAATGCACTCCAATTTACCCCCATAAATGCTTCATTTATATCCATGCTTTCCGACTCCACATGTAACCATATGAGTTACCACTCACTTAATACAATGCAATTTACATTATGAAAATATAAAAATGGTATAGAGTTCAAAACATGGAAGATATTCAATGAACCTCTTTTAGATGGATGGATACCACATCTCCATCTTCGTCTTCATACTCAATCAATATGGAAAACTTGTAATCCATTCAACCTTCGTTAATATGATAAATGATGATATTCCTTGATACTCGTGCAATGTCCTCGCAATAACATTACATTTCCATTTCATTTCACTAAATTAAGCATTAACTCTCACAAAATTGTACAAGTAAGAGCAATATTGACATGCATGCTAATATATCATCTATACAAAACCGAGAAATCTCTTGAGTTGAGAAGGGTGGGTGTTTTTCCGGTGATGGTCATGCGAAAAAAATGCGGCTCCACTTAGATTGAAATACATGTTTCCAAATGCACAAGATCCTCTCGCACTTGTCCATTATGGAAGATCCTATCTCTCATGTAGGTTTACGCAATAGGCAAAAAGTATTTTTCGCAAGGTCCCCGTTAGTTTTGATGTGAATAGGTAACAACATATGATGTTATTACCTATATAGGTAACAATGTAATGTGTTGTTACTTATATAGGTAACAACGTAATACGTTGTTCAATATTCTATGACATTACCATTTGTGGTTTTTAAAAATAATAGGCACCGTAATGAGGCACAAGAGTCGTGGGTTTTGTTAATATTTTTTACACTGTGTAAAAGGTCAACTCAAAACTTTGTTTCAGATGGAAAGGGTTGATGTGATGGACCTAACTAAGGAAAAGAAAGATAAGTGAACAACAATGCAAAGATGCAACTATGTGTGATGTTGCAGAATGCAACACCTCACATATGCAGCCATTCCATGTTCATCTTTAGAAAATTTATTAAAAATCCCCAAAGGACTAATACACAACCTTGATAATGGTAAGAACAACAACAAATTTGAGGGGTTAGACTCCGTAACAACAAACACAATTGTTGTTCATGCATGGTCAAGGTACATTTTCAGATTACAAGTGCATTAATTTCTCGTTATTTCTTTATGTTTGAATGATATTAATTATGTGTTGAGTTGTTTAGTTCATTCCATAATTATCATTTACAAGAATCGAATGTAGAAGGGAATAAACAAATCAATTAAATAACTTAATTTCATTTATTCATATAGAAATGTAGTTTCCCACATAATTCGTGGGATGTAACTCATATGTATTGAAGATAAAAGATACATATACATGAAACTATAAACAAAAGAAGAAATAATAAACCCATCATTTCTTGGGTTGTTTTCTCTCGATTTTCACCATCTATAGTGCACCATCTTAATCTTCATCTTCATCATCCATAGGTGCATAAACTTCAACTCCTAAACAACAAAACTTCACATGCATAAAATAACAAATTGTTATTAAAGATCCGAGTTTAATCTTGATTCATGTGTTTATAGCTTCGTGCATATGAATCTTCTAAAACAATAATGATAAGATACATGAATGGATAAAGATAGAATAAAAAGTACATATCACCTGCATTCAAGAATATTCAAGTACTATTTTCAGAATCAAAAAGAAAAAGAGAATCACTACATGATGTAAGAAAGGATATTTGCCTTATTTTTCTAACTATTTTATGAAGTGTACAAGTATAGGAAATGAATTACATTTTGAATGACATTGAGATCATATTGCAGCAATAGAGATAATGCATAGAGAATAACCATTGTTTCCTGGAAGCATTCAAGAGTAAACAACTTTATGTCTTACATACAAAATAATCAAAGCTCAAAGTTACAATTTTTTGAAGAGGTTACAACCACTCAAGGATATGGGTGAAAATCGTAGAAGGTACATTTGTTCACCATACTTCCAGAGTTCAATTACGTAAAGCATGGGATACAACTTACAACATCAAGTAAGACATAAATGGATACAAAATTTACAGAACAAGAGTTAGAGGAATGGAAAAGAGTAACCTTCAAGTGCTAAGCATGATGATTGTAATCTTTAAGTGAATAGTTAAAGAAGAGATTTCAAAGGATTTCACAAATAGAAGGCATGGACAAAATATTATAGATCTTAAATCAATTATAGCTTAATATAGAGAAGTAAAATTCCTCCCGATGTCATGAAAACAGACTTTGAATATGAATTTTCAAAGGCAAAGAAATTATTCTTATAACACCAAAGATTTATCAAGCTATAGTCCTCATGAAAAGAAATGCAAGGTACACAGCTTTAAATCCATCAGCCTCGATTCATCTTCAAATCAAGCACAAATTTTTAATACAATGCAGGCCTGTCTCAAAATACTTCGAAAGGAAATGCATCTTCAACTTATCATACTAAAAACAATACACATGATGATGTTCACAAGGCAAATTGCATTTCTCCACTAAGTCAAATACATACAGCTCTAATAAAACTCGAAGGAGAATAGATACATCTCATGACATTTTCAACGAAAAGAAAGGTAAACATTTTTTTGTAAATTCAACTTATTATCCAAAGAGAAGTATCAAACATAAATTACTAAAAAAACCAAAAAGGTACATAATACATCTTGAATCACTATCATAATCATGAAGGATTTGGTAGATACAAAGCTACATGAACTATATACAAAAATAAATAATAAACCTACAATCACAAATCAATAAGATCTCAACCATGCTTTCACAAAAATTACAATATGATGACATAACAATAACATTTTCTAAAAGCCATAGAGGTCTATCTAGGGTTCTCAAAAGGCAAAGATCAATCATTCACAAAGGATCATGAGTACATGAGTGATCTACCAAAAGTTAGAGGTCCATATTAGATTGAATGAAAATCTTACATATACAAAGTACATGCAGATGAAAGATTAAATGATCAAGTGCTGCAATAAATTACATCAAAAAATCATGAAGGAAAATATAAAGTGTGCGGAGTGCTCTAAAATTTGATAAGTGCAAAATAATTAGATTCTTCACCTTCAAGATCCAAATCAATTGATGAGTCCATATTAAAATTTAAGGATGATTAACAATTTTCTAGCTTGTACATCTTATGGTAAAAAGAATACTACCCAATGAACAAAGCAAGAACATCAAGGCTTATTGAGAAATCGATGCATACAGCTTATCAATTTCCCTTCCTGAGCTACATCGTACATTGTTTAAGTATTTCTAATATTTTTGTTTGAAGGATGAACATCAAATATGGATGAAGTTACATTGGACATTGACACGGGAACATAATTTCCATCAAGAGAAAAACTACAACTCGTAGAGAAGTTGTTAAAAATGAAAAAAATGGCCTAGAAATATTTTTCACATAGCTTTTTCATAAAATAAATCAAGTTTGATCACTTCAAGAAATATTCATAGTAGACAAGAACTAAATGCATATGGAAAGCCACATGTACAACTTAGGCCAAATGACGATGCAGAAATTACAATCACAAACGAGTGCACAACTCTAAGTTTCAATTTTTCATCAAAGAAGATCAAGAAAATGAATTTTGATTTGCTAAAATATCAAAATATCCAAATACATAGGTTAAGATTTCGAAAAGAGCCTCAAAATTCATCTCTATCGGAGCAGGATGCCAACCTGTATCTATTTAGAAGGGTGAAATGATACATAGTTCATGGTCAACAGAAACATACAATATGATAATATAATTGAATTTCAACAAGGTTTAACCATACTACCCGAGAATCAACCAAGTAATATAGAAGATGAAGTTTCCAACACTAAACCGGGATTAGAATAAGAAGCAAATAGAAACAATGAACATAAGCTTCAAATCATGGAGAACGATATAATACGATACTCGTAAATAATAAAGGCTAAGAAAATATTAGAAGGTCAAATCTAGATAAACCCATATGGTGCTCGTGAGCCATTCAACAAACCCGATTCAAAGCAAATGAGTAAAGCTCCATTATAATGAAAAAACAAAGCCTTTGAACAAGTGTAATGGATGAATGCACAAATAAGAACAAGATCGAAATACGAGCAAAGATCAACCTGAATAGTTCGAGCATTTTGAATAAATTTTCTCATTTTTTAAAGGAACCCATGAAGGAAAATCAAACCTACCAGCCCCAAATGAAAAAATCCATTAAAACCCTCGATAAGCAGAGATCGAGAGATGAAGAACCAAAAATATTTTCAAACTCAAAAGGTGCTAAAATGACAAGAAATCAAAGAACCCATAATAATTTTCATATTCAAGATCGTATCAAAGGAAAGAACGAAAAATGGAGGTTTACAGTGAAAAAACCAAACCAGATCCTTACCTCTTTCCATCATGTCTGGCGCTTAAAATTGAATGTAGAAACATAGCTTTAAAATGGAACAATGGCTGTTGTTTTGAAAGAGATAGAAAAGCTTTGAACCAGAGTAAAAATGGTGGTAAAGCATAAAAACCATCCACATAAATCATCCAAGAGCTCGGAAAAAGAGCTCAAAACTTCATCCATGGAGGCCTGGAAAAATTTTACCAGTGGCTTCACGCAAGACAAGGAGCTAAAGTAAAATGATCAAAATGATAGGGTTTCACATCTTTTGCTCCCCAATGCATGGTGAGTTTCCAAACTCAACCTAGGTAAGAAAACAAACACGTGGTGATCATACAAAACCCCTTATGCAACCAGTGGTTAAATTTTCCCCACTGACGCCATCATGGGTCACCCTCATGGAAAGGGGAGACCGAATATACCTAAGGAATGATTAAGGTTTTCTAACCTTAGTCCATGCTGCCATCATGAAAATCAAAAGTGGCCGAGCTGAATTATTTAGGCCTTTTACCTTATAAAACCAAAGTATCATGTATGTAAATATTAAGGGGGTGGGATCTAACATATCCCAAACTTTGTATGGCCAAGTCCACAAGGAGACTTATTATGGCCCCTTCTTCATTATTACCTTTTGCTAAGTATTGAGAAGAATATTTTCTTTTGGCATATGCACAAGTGGCATTAGAAGAAAAGGACAGAATATCATCATTGCGATGTGATCAAAACAAGTGTCACATCAACTCAATCGAGTAATTGATTATTTTAATCATTCAACATGGAGACGAAATGAGACATATATCACATCAAGAAAATGACAAAATCATCATACATAACCGTAGGAAAAAGATGTGGTTTACATGTACTTGATAGAGGTGATTTGCACATGGAGTATAGATAAAAATAACACATCTTATTATTCACCCAAATACATTAACTTTCGCAAAGGGTCCGTACACATTATGCATAGTTGAGGAAGTCAAATCAATTTGACTAGAGTCCAAATTAGAGGAAGAAGGCTATTTTTACCCTTTTGTAATAGCATGTATTTTTAGTCCCTTTATTATTTATTTATGATGAGGACTAATAATATCATGAAAGTGGGAGTCGATCATGATCTATTTTTAGGGGGATTGGGTGAATAATTTTGTTATCTATTGTGTGCATTAGGCAAAGCATAGGGAGGAATTTTTTGATGTATTGAGTGCTGAAGCAATTATTGTCGAATTTACCTTGAATGAGAATCAATCAATTTCCTTTCCAACAATTTGTAGTGGTGTGTATTTGTAGACACCTAAAATTGATTATCCAATTTGGTGTCCCTTGTGTGCGTTTGCTTGCTCTCAGAAACCCAGGGCACTTTTATATCACCACTATCCCCTTGGGATATTATTCGATTTGTGATTTAAACACCTATCCTAAGTTTAATTCACCCCATTATATCTTACCCGTGAGTAATTAAATATTAACTATTTAATTACACCTCTTCACATGTATCCTTACCACTTATCTACCCCATATTTATCCTATCTATGTATCACCCCTATTTCTCCTCTTCCCAAAGCGGGATATTTCCCATATTTGAAGTGGAGGGATAACTCTTATCTTTCCGTAAATCGCTCATTTTGGACGCCTCGAGTTCTGCCCGTGATCGGCGCCGATCGTGACTCGGCCGACGCCGATTTTGGAGCGGCGCCGATTATAAATGGAAGCCCATAACTCGGGCCTTCTAGGAGGACACGAGGGCGAAAAATAGAGAGAGAGAGAGACAGATCGTGACACGTAGACACAAAGTTGTAAGAGAGAGAACGAGATATCTTTAGAATCAAGTGTATCGAATGAGAGCGGATCTTGTCCGAATCAATCCTCGAGAGGAGCACCGCTACTCTGCTTCTTATCACATCAACATCTCACGCCTCCATCGATTTTCTCGGTGACTCTTTTCCTACACCCAACACGGGTGGAGTCTTGCTAGTATCTCTCCGACTTCGTAGATCCAAAGAGACGCGTTGACGATCCGGCCTTCACTTTCCGATTTCCAAATCTTCTCACACTTTAGCTTGGATCGACGCCGATCTATATTAGTCGACGCCGATCTACATCGATCCGACGCCGATTTTAAACAATGACGCCGATTCTACCTAATCGACTCCGATCTCCCCGCAGACAAAAGACATAGGTAACACAAATCCAGCTTTGTTTTTCACGCCTTCCTCGCTTTACGTTGCTTTCGCCACTGTTTAGATTCTGTTTATTACTTTGATCGAAAATCTAGTCTTGTATGTACATCTTTACCATGTACATTTCTTTACTTAATTGAAAACGTGGATCGACATCCGCCGAGGGAGCCTATCGCTTCCCGGATCCGCTTCTGCAGTCCACCTAAATATCTTTAACGTGGTCTTTTTCTCACAAGCATCGGTGTCTCGCAGTTACTTGGATCTACTGTGCGAGAATTGCTCATGTGCGCCCGTCTTATCTAGATCGGCTTCCTTATCCATCTACATCTTCGATCTTGTCCATCGTGTCAATTTCATTGAGTTTTTCAGGGTTTTGTGTTTAGTTTGGTGCATTAACTTGACAGTAACAAGCGCGAAATCCTTGATCTATATTCTCGCACACCCGGTGGGACCCAACCAAAGTCCCTTATTGGTAAGTTCATCTCTTTTTAGTTTTGAGCTTTGTTCTTTTTCTTCAACTCGATTTTTACGCTTCGCTGAGTGTTTCCTTTCATCGCTTCAATCTTGCTCTTTATGCGAAATTGTTATTTCCTTGAAATTTTTCTAGTTCCTTAAAAT